>CAHIKZ030001402.1:2060000-2065000 GCA_903632075.3 Acanthosepion pharaonis
GGTAAGGATATATAGGCAATCAATAGAAAATAGTTCGCCCTAGATTCTAGTAGCTTTCAAATGTGTTCCACTACCACTACATTCCCTTTACTACGTTTGTGTTGCACTAAGCTTTTTATTTTGCCGCCACTGACCCTGTTTATGAACGCACCGTGAGTCGCTTCCTGATTGGGGACAATGTGATCGGATTACATCGTGAAATATCATTGCCACTATCTCCGGTGATCCGCACTTACCCCTCCCCACCCATAACGTTAACGCCGCACACTAGCGCATTCCCTTCTTATTTTCCTCTGTTTTCTACTCTGGCAAATGAAGCTACCGACGCCACCGTTCAGCCTGCTGCTGCTGCCGTTGCTGCTGTACGTTTGTATTCACTGCCTGACCGCTTTCTTCATATCTGCCATACCATTCATATTACTAACTTCGTAAGAATCTGTGAATGCTACTGATCGGGATCTCCTCCACCTACAACAAAAGAAAGAAGGACTGAATAAATATGCAAATGTGATGATAAACAGAAAGACAGAAAAACGGAAAGAAACTGAAAATTAAAGAAAGAAAGAAAGTAAGAATGAGGCTGGTTAAAAATGTACACGTAAATAGAAAGAAAGAGACTGGGTAAAAGCGTACACGCGGATCAAAAAGGATAGAAAAAAATGAATGAATGAAAGAAAGAAAGAAAGAAAGAAAGAAAGAAAGAAAGAAATATACAGATATGACGAAAAAAGGAAGAGAGAAACTGAAAAATTGTAATTGACCGAAAACAAGAAAAGAAATATAACGAAAGGAATAAATAACCAATGACAAATAGACTTAAAAAATGTAAATATAACGAAAGAAAAAGACTAGATAAAATGTACACGTAACTAAAACGAAAGATGGAAAGAAAGAAAGAAAGAAAGAAAGATGCAAAGGAAAAAATTCTGATAAAAATGTACACATAACTAAAAACGAAAGAAAGAAAAAAGAAAGAAAGAAATGGAAAAGGAAAAAGATAGAAAGATAAAAAGAGTCTCAATAAAAAAGCACACAACTAAAACCAAATAAATAAAGAAAGAAAGGAAGAAAGAAAGAAAGAAAAAAAATTCTAGATAAAAATATACACACAAGTTAAAACGAAAGAAAGAAAGAAAGATGGAAAGGAAAAAGAAAGAAAGAGTATCAATATAATTTACACAAGTAAAAACGAAATCAAGCAAACAAGAAAGAAAGAAAGACAGTGAAAGCAGAAAGAAAGACAGTGACTAGATAAAAATGTATACATAACTAAAAACGATAGAAAAACTGGATAAAAATGTAAATATAACGAAAGGAATAAATAACGAAAGACGAAAAAAAAATGTAAATATAACGAAAGAATTGTTTAATATAACTAGAGAAAAAGAGTCTGAGTAAAAGATGTATATATAATGAAAAGAGAAAGACTGTATAATGTGACCATAAGTAAAGAAAGAAATTGAAGAAAAGTGTAAACAAAAGTAAGAAAGAAAATTAAAATTGTGCAAATAAGGAATGAAAGTAAGAAAGAAAATGATTGACAAATAAATAAAATTTACGAAAGAAACTGACTGCATGAAATATATAATGAAAAAGAAAGTGTTTAAAAACAGATTATGTGCATGAAAGAAAGACTTAATGTAATGAATAATATAAAATAAGAAAAAATAGAATAGCTTAAATAAAATTAAAATCAAGAATGAACGAATGGAAATAATTTGAATAAAATGATTAGAAAAATTAAATGAAAAGAAACACCTGAATAAAATGTTAAATATTGACAAAATAAAAATGTTAATGTAGTTAAAAAATTAAAAAAATTAAAAACAAATTCCGAAAACTTTACTGAAGTAAAAAATGAAAGAAACGGAATAAATATGTAAAAAGGATGAAATAAATAAATATATAAATGAAGAAAGATAGAAAGAAATAAAAAAAAGAAAGAGGAAAAAGCAAGAAACTATATTACACAGAAGAAAACTGGAAAATGAAATACACGTAGAAAAGAAAGAAATAAGAAAGAAAGAAAGAAAGAAAGAAAGAAAGAAAGAAAGAAATAAAGTGTAAAATGAAAGAAGCCAAAAAAAAAAAAAGGAAAGAAAAATGAATTAAATAAAACTGAAATCATTAAAGAAAAAAATGCAAAAAAACAAAAAAATGATTCGGTAAGAAAGAAAAAAAGAAAGCAAGAAGTAATGATTATTACATAAAAAAAACATACAATTTTTCTGTAGAAATTAGCAAAGTAAAACTTCACATGAATTGTATGGTCTGGAACATTTTTTTCCAAAGTACTTTTGCGCATGCGTAAGTGCCTGATGCATGCCAATTACTTCTTCTGTTAGGTACATCGAACTCGTCTGCAATGTGAATATGCATATATTCTGTGTGCTCATATATGCGCGCAAATGCTTTGATGTGTTCACACGGAACAGGAACAGAAAGTTCTGCGTCTTTTTTCATGCTGCCTAGGGTAGACGCTTAATTCTGCTCATATATCATAATTCTACACTGTAGTTTATATTAAAAACAAAATAGAACGAGACACGGTCTGTGAAGGCGGTTCGATAATTTATTGGAAACAGTTTTTAGATTTCATAAAAGTCGGCCAGAAATTAAAGTTGCTGTAACGGTTTTATTTACGGAACAGGAATTTTAGACGACACATGTAAACAAAAGAACAAACGCGCGTGTACACACATAATCACGCATAGATAGATAGATAGATAGATAGATAGATAGATAGATAGATAGATAGATAGATTTAGCATATTAAGGGAGAGAAATGGATAGTTGCAGAGATTTAAATCGTGATAGGCCGTTATATATATATATATATTTAAACTCAATTTAATTTAAAGGATTATATTGAAGTTTTCGGCTCTTGTTTTGAAACATGAGACCTCTTATGTAGCGATTTGGAATCATATTTTTAAATAAATAATTATATATATATATATATATATATATATATATGTATGTATGTATGTATGTAAATATATATATATATATGTGTGTGTCTGTGTGTGTGCGTGTTTATTTGTGTTTGTGTGTAAGTGTCAAAGTGCATATTGAAGTCAACACCAACGTCCAACAGTTTGTTTCATACTTGAAAGCAATGATGAACGGAAGATTGCGTTCAAGCAAGAAACATACTGTCGCTGTTTGGTGTTGACCTCAGTCAATCCACGTTTATGTCTACATAGGTTTCTATCTTTGATATTGACTCTCTCTCTCTCTCTCTCTCTCTCTATATATATATATATATATATATATATATATATATATATATATATATATATATAATGATAGATAGATAGGAGGAGACAGGGTGAAAAAGAGAGGTGGATAGTTGAAAAGTTTGCCATAGAGTGATATGTTGCTGAACAGACTGAAGACGACAGAGAGAGAGAGAGAGGAGAAGAGGGGGGAAAAGAGAGAAAATGATAAAGAGACAGGTGTTTGCCTAATGTATGGCGCAGTTTTATATTTCATATCAGTGTCTGAGATCGATATTTTGACGGTGAAAGCTAAGATACGTCAGACCCTTCTCAGAGAATCATCTATTCTCCCGTTTACTTCTCCTACTCACAAAACCCAGCTTAGAAATACTATCTCTCTCTCTCTCTCTCTCTCTCTCTCTCCACACACACCCACAAACATATATATGTGCACACACACACACACACACACACACACACACACATATATATATATATATATATATATATATATATATATATATATATGTATCCGATGCGATGAGAACGAAAGTAAGAAAAAAAGAAATAATTATTTTGAATATGTAGGCTAAATCGTATTTATTACATATTCAAAATAATTATTTCTTTTTTTTCTTAATTTATAAAGCTAGCTGGTACGGATGTGGACTTAGCGTAGCAGTTGCCGCCACAGAAATTGGCATCCGAATTACAAACGTGACCATTGCGTTCACTTTCTGGCAAATCAAATTGGACAGGTATAAATACATCTTATCTTATCTAAGGGTTAAATCGTAAGGTGGACTGGGCTCTCTAGCTTTGCTTGGTAATCAGGCACTTGATGTAGGTTTCCATGTTGAGTCTGAGGTCCTCACCAACAAATTCGCAAGTTCTTTTCTTATCAGAACGATCAGGGTGAGTTATCCGAGTTTCTGTACCTTCATAATCACCATTAGACTCATCCAACTTTTTCCAAATTCTCTGCACTCTCAGATTGACACGCATATCTATCACTCTGATATGTTCTTACTGGAGCTTCCGGCGCGAATGCCAAACAGAACAGCTTGCCGTTTCTATTTTTCTGACGGAGTGATTTGCTTCATGGTGTTCTTTTTCAAACAGACGGTGCCCAACAGGACCTACTACAATGAGCAGTCGACAAAATCAAAAACAAACAACGCACATGCGCGAAACTAAAAATATAAAATGGCGAACACTGTTTTTGTCAAATATACCCTGAAAAAAACTGAGGCACAAAAATAAAAAAAAAAAAGGCAAATCGCCGCTCTGTGGAACCGACTCCCAAGCGGATCACTACAATCTTAACGTGTTCAAGTCTAGGGTTAACCGTGATCTTGCCTATGTATCCGCATAAACTGTTCCTCTTACTCTGTCAATCTATACCTCGAGTGACTCTCAGGTCTTGTACAAGGTGGACCTAACTGTAATAAAAGAGCAACAATTCATTGCAAAGATTGGCGAATATATAATTTAATAAAGCGTAATTGTATTTTATGTTTTGAAGAAAAAAGTTAAACAAAAACTCAAATCATTTATAACTCAACGTAGAAAGTAAAAATAAAATATATTGATTCTCTATTCCACACATTATTAGCCGTAAATATCGCCAAAAAACGCAGCTCTGATTTCGAGAACTATTTAGCGAGATTTCACGAGGATTGTTCACGCCATTGATGTTGAAATATCTTGCTACTCACTTTTCAGTAAAAAAAGTTCATCGCATTTAAAAGGGTATGGAAGGTAACTTCGATTGTAAAG
>CAHIKZ030001402.1:2070000-2147500 GCA_903632075.3 Acanthosepion pharaonis
TAACGAAGAAGATTCGTTTAAGCCAAATAACAGCAGCCATATTGGCATGTACGTCGATAAGAACTTTGATGTCTTTATAAACTAGATACAGCCATGGACATCCTAAAAAAAGAAGGGATTTTAAATAATTTAAATATCTTCTTTGAAGTTAAATTTGGTTTTATTTAAAAGATAATAACCTAATGCTAATCTAAATTATCAGAATAACAAATTTCCCTAAGGTTTTAGGCATTTTAAAACATTGACACAATCACTCGTCACTCATCGACTTATGGAACCATTATCATTGATGTCCAATATAAAAAGTAGGGGAACACAGCCCAAACATATTACCACAAGGTTTTATTTGCTATACAATTAATTCATTACTGAGTATATACTGAAAATTTCGTTTGAATAGTATAATTCCTTCATTTTTGGATATTTTTTTAAAACTGAAGGTAACAATCCATTTTGATGATACCTATTATAACCACTATTATAGGGGAGGAACGGTACAGTATTTGATAGAGGCTCGGATTGAGGAAACTGAGTGCCGAGTTCGAATTCCAGTCGGATTACATTCACTTGGGAAAGTTATGTATACTCTTCTTCTCCCCCCAACTATGGGTAAATAGCAGGACAAACTGGGGTCTCTAGCCTTGGTTGGCAACCGGTCTATGAGAAGGAAAATCTCTGAATTTAAAACCGGTGCGAGAAGGTTAGGCTCGGTCAAGCTATCTTGCTCACTTCTACTAAGGCTACAATACACATGGTGGCCCTACGGGTCACGGTATAAAAATATATTATAAACACTAAAATATTGCAGGTATTTTTTTCTTGGAAGATGGACATTATAGTACTTCCTAGACAATATAATTAAAGAAACCGAGAAGAAAAAACTAACTATCACGTGGAATAAAACAGAAATTGTGGTTATCAGCAAGAACGCTGACCATGATGCGTGCTAAGAATTGGAGATATCATCTTCTAACAAGAAAGCAGTTAAGATGTCTCGAAAGTGTTTTAGCAGTGAATGGAACATGAGACAGAGAAACCTAAACACACCTTGGTTTAAAAAAAAAACAACGCATTCCTAATGCTAAACAAAATACTATGAGATAGGAATATTCCGTTAGAGACAAAAAAAAAGAATGTATTATAATGCAATACCAATCCTCCCTTATGGAGGTGAATGCGAAATAATTTTCTCACAGATTTAGGGAAGACGAGGCAACAGAAATGCTGTTCCACACAAGGTCGTTCACAATATAATGGATGGATCTTTTAACGATCGAAGAAGATTTATGGAAAATGATAACAAAAAAATTCACTTAGAGTAAGAATTGAAAAGACACAATTGAAATTTATTGAGGAAGGAAGGTGTGGAAAATTTGGCACTCACGGGACATATCGAAGGCAAAAAGAACAACGAGAAACATTGAGCAACCGACCTGACAAGCTTGTGTTGATGGTAGAACAGTGAGTGGGAGGGATAATAAGGAAGCAAATATTGCTAAGAGCTATAAACGATTGTAAGTTGCAGATAACTATGATCATCCACGTTTTTGACGGACATGGAACAAGAAGAAGAAGATGTCGTTTATCTGCACACCAACCGGTTTTGAATCAATATTTTCTTCTAGACCGGTTACCAGCCAAGGCTAGAAAGCTCAGTCTACCCTGATATTTAATTTATAGCTGAAGAGAGAAGAGATATTTAAGGAAAGATTTTGCCTACGGTATTCCTGAAAAAGTGACTGTAATGAATTCGGCTCGACGATTTCGCTTTCCGGATGACCGCTACAGTAGTCGCAAATCCATTCTCTCATTTTTTACATCATGTTTCAGCCAATAATTCTTTTTGCTCTCATCGTGTGGATGGCGCATTAAATTGTCAGTTACTTCGATTGCTCTTCTGTATTAACCTGAAAAAATTAAAAAAGAAAACAAAAACGTATTACGTGTTTAAAAGAATTCTAGAAGCAACATACGCTTGAATAAGTTCAAAGTGACACTGAAAATTGTGTCAGCATACCACCACCTTGTATTTACGCATCAGTTATCTTCATTTAGTGCATCTTGTCAAGTTCAGCCATCTAATCCATGGTTGCAGAATGAATGAATTATCGTGGTACATGGTACTCACATATTGTCTTCATCAATACTCACATATTGTCTTCATTTCTTTTTAGTCTTATAAAATCACGTCAATAATATTTCATTTTCAAAGTGTTTGTATTAAATGTCAAATTAAGAAAAAATTACAATTGACATAAAACAATATTATTTTCGTTGCAATCCTGCATTTATAATAATTTTACTATAAAATGCTGTGAAAGAAAGTTTGTATGATAGGGGTGCTCCGAAAAAATATTTTGCCGAAAACAACAAATATAAAGATGTTAGTGAGAATATCAGGAATAATAACTGCGAGGACCCACTATTTCTCCACAAAAACCCCAAAATATTCCCCAGGTTCATATGCCAATTTTAGGTATTATTGCTTACCCATGTTCAATAGACTCCCATCACTTGTAACCAGCCTAGATTCATAATATTGTAATACCGAAGAGAAATGGATCTGCTCTTTAGACCCTGAAATACATACATACTTTAGTGTATGAATTTAATATAGGTGAAATTGTTTGTAAAGTTCATCCAATTCGTAGAAAGATGAGATCTCATCCTGGATCTGGGAACGGGTAAAAATAGACATGGATAATTGAAATGACAGATTGACCTGATAAACAAGAATTATTGTCTACGAGTTTTGAATTTATTTCTAGGTTAATAGTGCTGGGTTGGTAGATTTTACGATATGTCAATCATTGTTGGATATTCAGTGTCGAAATCTTTTTTTATTATATTTGTGTCTAGAGGTAAATATTTTCGGATCTATAGTTGAGTTTGCAGTTAAATATTGATTGGGTTTATACTTACGCATATGATCATTGTTCGAGTTTATACTTGAATTTACATGTACAATTTTGGTCAAGATTATACTTGTGATTATACACAAATATTGATCGGGTTTATAGGTTAGTCTGCAGAAGAAAAAACGATCGAGATTTTTTACTTGAATATACACTACGGATCAAAAGTTTGAAGCCACCTCAGAATTAGCATGGAAGAACATGGCAGAAGAATTTATTAAAAAAAAAAAATGAAAAACAGCTCTTAGAATCATTGAAAAAAAAGAAAGGAATCAATTATCAAACTTATAATTTGAGAAACTTTTGCAACGAATGCCAAGAAATTGTGCTGCAGTGGTGTTCTAACGGAGGATATTGTGAGGAGAGTAAAATGTAATCTTAATTTTTTTTTGTCATAATAAAATTTTTAATAAAAAACTCATGTCTCACTTTTTTTAACCATGTAAATTCATTTCTCTTATTTAAAGTAAAAAAAAAGACAAGTAATATTTAGGCTAATTTAAAAGAAATATCAGGGGACGTGTCAAACGTTTTAATTCTGGCGTATATATAAATTGATATAATGAAATATGCGTACACTTGTGTTCCTCCTCACTGGAATATGATTGGCTGGTGTCCGTCATAAATACCGACGGACGTGTAGGAGAGTCAACAGCCTTAGTCTGCGAGCTAAGTCTATAACGACGCACATTGGATTACGTCATTGATCTACACTTATCTTACAGTCGATTCCTGCTACTCTATTCTACTTGGTTATAGTAGCCAAAACCACTTAGCTACTTCGTTCAAATATATCCTTTTCCAGGACATATCAGAAATATTCATTCAGATTATACTTGAATCTACAAGAAAATTCTACATTTAACAGTAATTTCTATCCTAATATTTTATTCTCCTGCGCCTTTGGGAATCTCTTCAGCCACTGTATTTTCTTTTCAAATAGGATATTCGAAAATTTAAATACAACATCAATTGTTATTTTTGTCTTTCCTTGAAACCTTTTCTTTTATTGTCCTCTTTATTTCTTTCACTCTCAGTAAGCCCTTGCATCTCAGTGGCTTTTTATCGCTGTGTTTGGTGTGAAATGATAAAGAAAGAGAAACTTTGCATGTGTTTTATACACACGTTTGCAAATTAATTGAATCAACTGCCTTTCTTTCACCATAGGGTCAGTTTTAGACCCACTGGAGTGAAAGGGTATAATCAATTTCTATTTTTTCCACAGATTATCTCATTTGCAGTGGTGTGCAGTAATATGAATCTATTTTCGGGGTGTATGATGAAATTTGTTTGGCCTTGAAAAATATTGCGTCATCCGTAACTGTAACGGATTTTTATCACGCCCAGACACTATTGTCTCGACTGTCGGTTAGTTTTCCTACGGCCATTGTTAGTGAATAGCATATCAATCGAAATTCATATCTAATATCTACGAGAGAACGGATGCAAAATTTTAGCCTCTTCTTTTATGTGTCATGTCCCTTCATGACATTGGCGATCATGGCTCTCCACATTGTTCTGTTCTTTGTAGTACTTAATAAATTTTCTCTTTTAATCACTCCTAAATCTTTCTCCGCAATCCATTTAAACGAAGCTTGCTAGGTTGGTTATACGTTGTTTTCCTCTGCCCCACTTGCCTTCAATCTGTCCTGTGCGTATCAATTATTCCAAGCCCTCTTTCTTCATTATGTGTCTTAGAAATTTAGATATTTTGTATTTATTGTGCCCATTTTCTCTAAAACTTCATCGTTGTTCATATATTCTGTCCATGGTATCCTCAGCATCTTAAACTGTAGAACAATTACTTTTTGTATAGTTTTCACAGAAGAATTTGCAATAGTCCTCCATTGCATGTCATATTAAATGTAGGTGGAACTCGTTTGCAGGTATATAAACTAATGGAATATTTTTTCATAATAACATCGGTGGTAAAGAACATCGACGATTTGAATGCTGATCTTGTGTCTTTTGCTTAATACAATTTCGATGTCTTTCATAAATTCGCTAAGCTGAAATTTTGTCTGAGTGTCCTACTTTACATCATTAGAACAAAGCAGCCTCATAATTTACTTTGTAATAAATGTTTAATAACCTATGGGCAAATGCCATTTGCAATATTAGCAGTAATATTTTTTAAATTATTTCACCTCGATAATGCCACTAAAACGCAAGGTTAAAAGCATGATATGACTTTATTTACAATAAAAGAAGAGGATCAAGGAAGACGAGAAATTGCGATTGACGTTGTATTTAAATGTTTGAAGATTGTAGGCAACACCCAATCAAGAAATTGGAATATACTTCCACAGTCGAAAATAAATTCTTAGTATAGAACTGATGGCTATATCTAGCTATTTTAACAGTAAGGCGATGAGACATATTTGCCAGTCTAGGAGTACACTTAAATATAGACAGTCCAAGTACCAAAGAGGTGAGCTCATTAGAAAAATACCATGAAAATATGTAATAGAAAAGACATAAGGAAAACCTGCGACGGCGGCGGGAAAGTGACTGCAGTCAAGTTGACAGCTCGAAAGATATAACATTATAGAGCCTTCTTTGGTTTTTGTCGGGTGTTGCAGTTTTTTGTGTATATGTTTCTACTAATGAGTTAGCCCAAATGACTTGACTCACTTTATAGTCCACCAATAGAAGGTTAACCAATCAGAAGACGTAGAATATTCAATCCGTCGCGTATAAAGGCGGCCATTTTGTTTACTTTATCCGAATGTCCAGTCCAGCTTGTCAGGCGAAGAGATAGCAGATGGACGAACTACGCCCTGCTACTTTTACCAAAATATCCACTGCTAACCTGAAATACACTTCCCTACTATCTTCGAAATATTCACTGCTAACCTCTGGATTCTTTACTCAAAGACGACCGTCATCATGATTAACATCGGGAACCTCAAGATATATAGCAGGAACATAAACCAGATATGATAGCAACATTCAATGCAAAAACAAATAATGAATTTATAAATATGTAAGATGTCTGCTGAGAAATATTTTCTGGCACGACACAGAGAATTATCCTTCCTTGCAGCAGACCGAACGACTAATTTAATATAATCACTCCATTTCATATAAGTGGAAAACGTGAGACTAAGACGGTGCAATGAGTTATCCTCCTGGGGGTTAGCACTGGCCATGCTGATGGCAGACAAACAAAGTTCTCTTTGATGATTAAAAGATTTCTTGCCCCAGTTAACAAGCGAGTGGGGGGTCATTTTTGAGAGCAGCTGCCAGTTTTACTTTGCCGAACCTATTGAACTTACTATTAAAACAATGGCAAACAGTTGTGCCACTAACATAATTACCTAGTTGAGAACTGATGTCAACAGAAACGTCGTTGATGAAAATACGAAACAAAACAGGTCCAAGGATAGAACCGCGAGGAACACCAATATTAATATCAAATGGTCAAGAAGGGCGACCGTTCAATATTTAATCTCCATAACCATTTTTGAAAACATATTTAATAAATATTTTTCGGTATTGTTTATTTTTAACTACAATTTTAAAATTGCCATACATATGCAATGTTTATGATGAAAAAGTATTTTTTAAATGCAACATGTTTGAAAAATATATCTGCTTTGTCAAAATTCAGTCGTAAGTTAGAAAACCCACAGCATTTATAATGAGCATTGCTGTCGTCTGCTATTTCACATTACTATAAATTAATGAAATGAGCCGTAAAAGCTATTGAATTATCTAAATAAATCGAAATTATAGATTTAATTATATTTTCTTAAAATTGTACCAAATTATTTAGATACTTGAATAAATAAGAAATTTGGTTGAATTAATTCTTCTTCTTCTTCTTCTTATTATTATTATTATTTTTATTATTATTATAATTACTATTATTGATATATACATTCGTAAAGTGTTCAAATGTTTATCTCATGATCAACTACATGAAGCTATGTCTTGAGTAGAAAATTTAAGTGGACTTATCTTAATGACAAAAAGAACGTTAGAAAATGGATGCCTCGCTGAAAATGTTGTTTATGCAGATATTTTAGAGGTAAGAGATTTTCATGACAGTCTACATTTCTCTGTTCGTAGATTGAGTATTTGATTTGTCTAGGAAATATAATCTCTCTAAGACTATTACGTCTACTTTTATTTGGTAGGAAGCAATAGAGATGAGAGCAATGATGTAGCTATATGTCTATATTTAACTTCTTTTAGGTGTTTGGTTTCTTGGACTAATGGGTAAGGCGTCTCCCTAGGAGATTACTTTCCAAGTCCTTCTTTTATGTGTTGTGTCCTTTTAAAGTGTGGGTGATCATAACTCTCCACAACTTCCTGAATTTTGTTGATTTAAGTAAATTTTGATTCTTGACAAAACTCATTTGGCTTGCTTTCTTTCAAACTCGTAAAAATAAGTTATTTTTCCCTTTTAGTCACTTGCCTGTGGGTGTTAGATTCTCCAAGCCTTGTTTCCTCATTATGTGTCTAAGAAATTTTAAGTATCCTTTTCCTTCCTTCTTTTATTGCTTATCACATGCTCTTTTCATTGTATTCTTGGTTTTCACCGGTAGAGCCACATATCGCTTCTTCATCTGGAAGGAGAGTGTACAGCATTCACTGGAAGGGGATTGTACTAGCACGCTCTTTCTGTTTATGCAAAGATCGAAGAATGTATAATAACCTGTGTTATGCCTCTCCACCACGTCACGCGTTTTGTTCCTTTAAGTAAATTTTGACTCCTGGCCATTATTATTATTATTATTATTATTGATATAGACATTGGAACATAATTCAAATATTTCTTTCGTGGTCAGCTCTGTGTAGCTATGTGAACTTAATATAATAACAAAAAGAACATTGGAAAACCAAAATCTTTCTGAAAATGTTTATACAGAAATTTTAGAGAGTCTAGTGTTTGAAAATAACTCAAGCGAAATTTAACTTGCGACTGGACGAAGCAAAGCTTAGTGAAAGCACAAATGACAGTCTTTTGATATTATCTCAGCTTAGTTTAGTCTAGAACTATTGAAGGATGGAATGAATTATACAAACGAAAGGGTCACTGAGAAGAACCTCTAATTATCACCCTGTGTCAGTAGGCCTGTGAATGTTGTTTTCAAATCTTTTTTTTTCTCTCCAAGACTATTCCAGAGACATGTCACTTTATATTATTTCAAGTTTTTGCGTGTTTTCAGAAATAGAGATTGACAAATGTCCCATGAAAACGTTTCTGTTTGTCTTTTATTTTGATATCGTGGCCACGAATACAAATTTTCAACAAATGTGTTTAGCTAATTGCTAAAAAAAATATCCAAGCACATTCATAAAAACCGTTTTAAGGCGAGTTCTTATCGTGGGAATCTAAAAAAAATAGAAAAGAAAAGGCGAAACAGAAAAGTTTCAGAGTCGCCAGCAGAAAACACTTTGCAAATATAGGTTGGAATATGTAGCAAAGTAGTAAAATGTCGGCGAGTAAAAATGATTTCAACCAGAGTAGATTTTGGAATATCAAAAACTTCAGAGTTAATATTTAACTTAAAAATTTATTCACGCCAATGCACACACGTAATATAGTTGAGTGGTTCTCTTAAATGCCATTTCCCTTTATAACTTTGAAAATCTTAGCTTCCTATCCTTTGTAAATTTATTCATCTAAATACTACGGAATATTTAATCTGCTATATGACAGTAAATTCTGAACAATTTCCTCAAAGATGAAGGCGAAGTAGGAAATGGCAGAGATGTGGACAATAACACGGAAAGAATAATTGAGAAATGAAAAAGTTTTTAAAATATTTTTTTTTATTTTTAAAACTTTTTCTTTTCTCAATTTTTTTTTTTTTGGATTAATTGTAAAATGATACTAAGAGACTAAGAGTTAAACTTTCTGGGTCAGATGATGAGGAAAGACCACTTGGAGAATTTAACACTCACAGGACAAAATGAAGGCAAGAGAAGGGAGGAGGAAATAGCAAGTATCCTTCTAAACGGATATGAATGAATGACAAATTTTAAAATGGTAAATCTTACTTTGAGCCAAAAATATAACCGCCACGATCTGAAAACTATAATAAAGTTAGGAAAAATCTAGCTTCGTTCAAATTATAATCAGTCTTAAATTATTGAGTATGTTGACAGCTTTAATAGTCTGTTTATACAGTCGTATTATATAAAAATAAATGCAATGAACATTCAGGATGTAGGCGATAATTATTCTCCAGGGATTCTCCTTTGTTAGTTGTTAATTGCAAGGACTTTTTGGGGAAAGTGTGTGGAGTTGTTTCCCGTTGCTTTCTCTACGGTTTTAAATCAGAGATACTCTTCATCTTGGCTAGTTACCATCCATTGCAAGATGAGAAAGAATAGTGTACAATTCCAACGTTCGTAACATTTATTTTAAAAGAGGGCTCTATACAAAGTAGAGCAATATTCTTTATTTTAGGATATTACATCGAAAAACATTTCAAAATCGCTACACAATTGCAGTCGTATTTAGATGCGGTGATACGCATCTCATGAGGCGATTGTAAATTACTGAGTCGCCAGTCACTTACAATCGCCTGATGAGATACGTCTCAACGCATCGAAACACGACTGTAATTGCGTTTCGATGTAATGTTCCAAAATATAGTTTATATATATATATATATATATATATATATATATATATATACGCGTGTGCGTGAAAATCTGGTTACGACTAGAGCTATACTTTTATAGGATTTAACGTTGTTAAGCATTTTTGGCTCGGTCTAGGCAATCTAAGCTTCCAGCACTTTACTGAGTAGCTAAGTTTTCTTTCAGGCATTTCTTTTATTTATTAAAAACTATATTTATTAATTTTCACCTACGAGCCTGAACTTTGGGGAAATCTTATTAAAGAAAAATTTGCGCTCTTATTAAAGAGAAACAGAGAGAGAGAGAGAGAGAGAGAGAGAGAGAGAGAGAGAGAGAGACGGGGAGCTATTATAACATTGAATGTTATTATTAGTCTCTTCGTGGCAAAACGGTGTCTCACTACCCTGAGGGTGCAGTTTCAATTCTTGCACAAGAGCGCAAATTTTACTTTAATAAGAGTACTCGGAATTTCAGGCCGGCAGGTAAAATAAATAAATGTTCTGCTTAATATACAAAGAATTAATTAGCAATTTAATGTGATTAATGTTGACATTACTTCGCTAACAAGACTTAATGAGGCATTAAGTTACTATCAACTCCTTGAATAACACGATCTTTATATTTGAGTTGTTTTCAGATGGAATTGGCGGCCCAATACTTTCGACAATTTCGTCCTGACAATTTGAAATTGTCGAAAGTACTTCGCGCCGGAAGTTCCAATAAGAGCATTTCAGAGTGTTTGGATATCAATCTGGCGACAATGAAGAGGATTTTGGAAAGAGTTGGATGATATATCCAGTGAACATCGTGATGTTTGAAGTGATCACTAGTGGTGGCGACGTCATACCTCCATTCATCTCTCCACAGAGGCTCAGAATCAACACGGAGACCTAGATCACGTACTTTGAAGAGATAGTGATGATCTGGGTCAATTTTTGTCGAAAACACTAGAGGGTTTTATGAAAATATAGTAAGTTAAGGACTTCATGAATTCAATGTTCTGATAAGGGGTTCGAACTGTTATCTTTAACAGTTCGAATCTTTAACAGTTCAAATCTTTTATCAGTTCCTGGAATACTTGTTTTTATATCGATCTTTTTCGTGTAGAGTAACGTCGAATATCAACGAGCGTATTGTCTATTAGGAATTATAATTCTTTCAATTGTATTTATGAGGCTGTGGTTCGCCCAAATTCTAATTTTATCCTCTTTTAACATACATATTTATTTCACATGGATTATTCCACGAGTCTTAATTAAAAGACCTGAATACGGATGTATTTTTCTTGAAGTTTCCTTCAATAAACTCCGAATTCTTTTCGATATTTTTTTGTTCAATATTACACAAACAAACTTATTGGCGTAGATATCCTATACTAATTAAGCCTTTAATATTAATATAAAACACCTAAATGAATTGACATTTTAAAACCTTTGCCAAGACATTTGTCTAGTCAAATTTGGTTACAGATCAACTAAGTAGCGACACATTATTTCAATAATAATAACGGTAATAATAATTAATTAAATAATTAATAAAATTTTCACTTGTTTAAATAATTCAGTACAATATTAGGTAGATTTCATTGCAGAGATTATTTTGACTTATTTAAGGAATTCGGGATTGTTTTTCCATTCGTCTCGTAGTTGTAGTCACGGCAAATGATTGACGACAGCAATGAACGTTGGAGGAAAGAAAATCTAACTATATTTTCAGTGCCTAAATGTATCAAATTTTATTAAAAAAAATATATATATTTTAATAAATTATTTCTTTTCTGTCCACTTCTTAAAAATATCTTATTTTAGAAATAAAGAATATATATATATATATAAAAATAAAAAGAAAGAACAGTAAGATATATAATCCGGTGTTCTTATAGATATTTTTATTTTTACAAAATAGTGCTCAGTGTAAATTTACAGAGCATTATATATATATATATATATATATATATATATATATATATATATATATTTGGTTGGATTGATGATGAGTTTGTGACCCTGGGTTTCACGCTTTTGCGATCGTCAGACAAACTGATTAATTTTTAAAATGTTGGCTTTATGTAGATTGCGTGTATTGGTGTTATTATGGAAGTGGGGGGGAAACGTCGTTGTGATGTCATCGTGCTAACGCAAAAATCGATGTATGTTCATACGCCTAATGAAGTACGCAGACACACATACACACTTGGTCGTCCGTCGGGACTCATACTAAACATATGTGGACAGTTTCGGATTTGACATATGTATGTATATGGGTAGTATTGTGTCTATACATACGCATTTGTATGTTGAAATTCAAAGATTGGAAGTGTAGCGAAAATTTCTCGTGAATGTATACATGTCATTTTTCTATTTTTCCACAGAATAATATTTCCTCGCATGTGTGTATATACGTGTGGTGGGGTTTTTGTAAAATTATGATAGGTAAAAATTATTATTATTTTTATTTTTAATTTTTGAAAAAAGGGAGTTCATTTGTTATATTTAAAGCTGGTTATTTGTTTGTTTTTGTTGACTGTGTATATGTAACTGGTAGAAATTTCGGTTTGTAATCCTAATTGGTTATTTTATATGGTGATATTTAATATTTAATATGCTGGGGGAGGGGGTAGTTTATGTTAATAATTATGACGGGTCTATATGATAATAGTAGATGTGATGTGATAGTAATGTTGTAGGGGGATTGGTGGCAATGATAATATAAGTAGCTAATAGTTATTGTAAATTGGTAGTAGTGATTAGTAATGGTGGTGGGAGAATGATAAAACCATAAATGTAGTTATTGTGGTGGTAGCTTGAACTAAAACACACTTTTCACACACTTTTCACACACACACACACACACACACACACACACACACATATATATATATATATAATAAATATATATATATAGAATTGGTGTATACGGAATAAATTCCAATAACCAACAATTACTATTCTTAAAAGAGTGCTCAATACAGTGTAGAGAGAATATAATTATTCATTCTAAAATTATAACATAAATATGTTATAAAATCACTACAAAAATAGCCATTTTGTTTCAACACCTCTGGTGTCTTATCAAGTGATAATGTTGAATGTAGAACCTTCAACATCATCACATGTTATAATTTTCGAATAAATAATTAAATATATATTTTTTTTTCTTTAATATATATATATATATATATATATATATATATATATATATATATATATATATTACATATCTATATTAGGTACCTAAAATCAATAAATAAATAAACGATGCCCAAATTTTAAAAAAAATTTTTTGAAAAGGAAAATCTTGTTTGAAGCTTTTATTTTAGTTCTAATTTCTATTTATTTATTTTGGTCTACCGCCCTGAATATTTGAGAAATCTTATTAAAGAAAAATCATCGCTATCTGGCAGGATTCGAACATGCGTCCACTTCTGGACAGAAAGAACTGCCATTATATCCGACACAAAAATACAAATAGAAGAGACGATGATAGACCACTCCGCCACGCCAAAAAGAAAAAAGAAAAAAGCCACAGCTTCTCCATCGCATGAACCCTCGCCCCAACCATGGGGTGGCTGTGGGCGTCTCTTTAGATCCAACCTAGAACGCATTTCGCAAAGAATGAAAAGTCCATGAGCACACAAATACGCAACAACAATTTCTGCTAACAACGATGATGACGACGAGACGACTATTACCCGTTGTAATAACGTTTTTTTTTAAAGCATTTCACCCCAAGCAAGGCGGGAGTGCCAGTAGCACGCGAAGGGTTGCAGAGAGTGAGAGTAAGAGTAAAGAGGGGTGTTTGAGGAAAGGATATAGAGAAAGACGGGGATCAAGATCAAGGAATCAGAAGATGTCGATTGACAGTACATTTGAATATTTGAAGATTATAGTTATCAGCGAAACAAGTAACAGGAAGGGAGTTCCACTGTCAGGAAGTGCGAGATAAGAAGCTGTTGGAGTAGAAGAGACGGCTACATTTAACTGTTTCAACAGTGAAACGATGGGACCGAGATGCCAGCCTAGTAGCACGTTTCAATTCATGCAATTGCGGTACCAGTGAAAGTAGCTCGTCAGAGCAGTTGCCATGGAAATACTTGTAGAAAAGACAGAGGGAAGCCACAGCACGTATGTGAGAAAGTGAATGTAGACGAGATGCCAGATTAGGACCTGCTATATTGCATATCCGTCTCTCGATTTTAAACGTATATTTTTAGTTTTATTGATTTTACGCCGTTCAGGGAAGAGTAACTTATCTTATGCCACTGAAGGGGAATATTATCATCATTATTTACAGTGGCAGTAATTTTCAAATTTTCGCTGTGATTGTCACAGCATTTATCTCTTTGTGTCCTACGACATTCTCCCGCGTCTGTCCATCCGCGCAAAAATCAGGAAATTTTGAACTGAACTTATTTTTTAATATCAATTAAACTGGGCCCGTGTCTGTAGTACCAGGCTCAGGGATTGAACTATGCCACCAAATAGACGAACCAGAGCTTGATGCTCTTGATGTAAACATATTAAAACTCAGTTGAAACAACGTTAATTATTAACTGAACACTATTGAAAAAATGTTGACCTATTTCTAGATATGGACAGAGGAACAAGAAGAATACATTCATAGATTAAATAAATTCAAAATTCATTAAGTTTATCTGAATAGAAAAACGCCTGACAAATGACAAAGTGAAGAGCTCCACAACCAAATGGATGTGATAACATCATGTGATTAGTCTGACTTTAAATAATATAATTATTTTGTTTCTTTCTTATTTATAAATTATTTAATACGATGGTCTATTTCAGAAATATGTATTTCTGTATCACGCATTCTGTTAATACAATGCGTGATTTTAATGTACCCGATACGTAAATAACATCTTAAGCTGCATTTTTGTCTCCTGTGTATTCTTACGTTTGCGCGTGTTTTTAAAATCACTATGACAACGGAATGCAGAACTTATTACAGTTAGAATAGCATAATTTTCATTGTAATTTACTCCCTGAAGATCATCTTAGAAAAGGTCAAAAGTACATGATTTAAAAAAAAACAAAAATAAACTACGATGCCTTCCTTGATGAATTTCATCATAGCATTAAAAGACTGATTAGAGAATTGGAAAGGATCAGTATGAATAAAAGTAGACACAATATGTCTATATTATTAAAGTAAACATGTTTGAAGGAAGATATGCTGCCTATATATATATTTGTTTATATATATATATATATATATATATATATATATATATATATATATATATATATAGATAGATAGATAGATAGATATGTGCGTGTGTGTGTATAACACGAATTCGAAAACATGATCCTTTGATACGTGTCTACATTCCACATCCTCTTCAAAACAAAATCATAGAAAAGAATCTGATTCTCAGAGCTACCCCCCCACCTATTAGACTCTACCTTGGTCTATCAGGCCCAATTGTTCTATAGTGCCATCTTGGTCTATAAGGCCCAATTGTTCTATAGTGCCAACTTGTCTATAGGGCAATCTTGGTTTATTGCTCAGGTTCAGTCCCCGTGGTGCAGCCGTCTTAACCTTTCAGCCCAAAAGAATCCCACCCCTGGCACTTCTGGTACTGCCTTAATCTCCTCTGTAGAGCGGTTGGTTGCTCTAGAGCCAACGTTCAGAAATGCAGATAAGCCACTGATGTCAGACTATGGCGCATCTTCTCGCTTATCCCAATCCTGAAGATCCATACACACTTAACAATCTTGAAACCTTAACATCCCAGGCAAGCTACACTGTGTAGCACTGGGTGGATGCAGTGTAGCGACTCGATTAGAAGAAAAATTGCCACAGACCCGCCACGCTAGGTGTTGCTGTTGTAGTTTCTCTTGCCATCTACAATCTTCAAATATTATACTGTCAATCGCTATCGCCTGTCTTCTTCAATCTTGTTCATTTTTGTTCTTTTCCTCACATCTCCTCATTAAAGTCTACTCAGTCTGTTTCATTCCCTGTAATCCTCTTTCTTTTCAATGGAATTACCGCTTTGCTTTGGGTGAAAAGAACTTTAAAAATAGTTTATTTATATGGCGAAGTTGCTAGCAGAACTTTCTTTCTACCATCTTAGTTGGCAACTAAGGCTGGCGAAC
The DNA here is from genome assembly GCA_903632075.3 of Acanthosepion pharaonis. Taxonomy (NCBI): domain Eukaryota; kingdom Metazoa; phylum Mollusca; class Cephalopoda; order Sepiida; family Sepiidae; genus Acanthosepion; species Acanthosepion pharaonis. The sequence goes on from CAHIKZ030001402.1 coordinate 2,085,635, forward strand.
CTAATCTACCTTGCTATTTAACCCTTATTTAATGGGGACGTTATTGATTCAGTTACACAATGTTGAACCAATAACTGAAGCAAATGTCGCACACAGTATGTTTACATTCAATAGTTAGAGAAATAGTATTGTGTAATCAGTTATGCTTTTTCTTACTTTAAATCTAAGAAATAATCAAAAGTCTTATTTCATAAGTTTACTTAAAACGAAGAATAGGATAAACACGAGGAATTTACAAAGTCAAGATTCATATTTGAGACAATTTCAGAAATTGTTTACAAAGAAATTAAAATAATTTTTCTTGGCTTGAAACGAATTTGCGAGTCGATTTTTATGATGACATTTTTTATGAGACTCTTGTTAAAAACGGCGGAGAGTATCAGCATGATTCTAAATATTTTTTTGACATGGACCAAAAACAAGCATACTATTTCTCTTTAATGATTAAAATTCCTTTATTGACACAGAAAAATAAGTATTGTACTTGCCAATAAACGATGTACTAAAATCGTTTAATGCGCATGCGTTAATGCATTTTCGATTAGTACGTATCTTTTAATGTACACATTAGGCGCACTAATCGAGAGATTCCTGTACACAGTCTTTCTTTCTTTTTATGTGCCATGTCCTTTCAGGACGTAGTCGATCATGGCTCTCCACTTCCTCCTATTCCTTGTAGCACTCAACAAGTTCCTTCCCTCTGATTCTGTCATCCACTTGCTTAACCCCGCCAGATATGTCACAAGATGCTTTTCCTTGTCTCTCTTTCCCTCTATTCGATCCGTCAGTATCAAATTCTTCAGGCCCTCCTTCCTTATTATGTATCCCAGAAACTTCAGCTGCCTCTTCCTGATGTTAAGTATAAGCGCCCTCCTTGTTTGCATCCTCTCTAAGACCTCATCGTTATTCACACGCTCAGTTCATTATATCCTCAGCATCCTTTTGTAGAATCGCATATCCGTCGCCTCGATTCCCTTCTTCATCTTTAAGGAAATTATCTAACATTCGCTGCCATAAAGAAGGACAGATATCATGTAACAGCTCATATTCTATTATTTGTTACCAAAGAAATCCTCCTATTTTGCAATACTCTAACTTTTGGAATGCGTCCTTGGCCATCCCAATACTTCCGCAGATCTCACTGTATACAGCAGAAAACTCCAAAAATCTAACTAGCTAGATAATAGAAACTTCCTAAAATGAATACACAGTTGAAAATCAGATTTTACTTGAAATGTTTGAACATAAATAACATATAACATGGATATAAAAATTCACGATATATTGATAAGTATAAGATCTTTGGCGAATAATCCAGTGTTTAACAGTGATATTAATAGAATTTCGCTCGGAAATATTTGCTGTCTAAATGTCACTGATTAGTATTCATCAGAAAAGTATGTGCATTGATTACAAAGGAAACGTGTTCATTGGTTTCCACAAGTAAATGGTTATAAAAAATATATAGCTGGCTGTCTAATTATATCACTTATTAAATCACGATGACAAAATTACTCACTAAAACATATGCCAATTCAAAATTATGTTAATGCTCAAACTTTATTAAATGTCTAACCTAGTGAATTGGATGATTAACGTTTCGCTTTTATATATTTCAGCTGTCCCTCGAGAATATTCTATAGAAAACAGTAACGCTCGAGATAATTCTAGATTTTTATATTTTGAGCTTGATTTACTATTATTAAAATGGATTAAAAATAAAAAAAAACAATTTTTTAGGGTGTTACATTTAAATTATACATAATGCAAAACAATAGGTAAAATACATAGATAAAACCTAGTTGCATAATGTGTAACTGCAAAACGACTTAGTGAATATTGAGAAAAAAAAATTGTGCCTACGATGAAAGAGCAGTGGTGTCGAGCAAAATGAGGACCTGTTAGAGGAATACCGAAAAAAAAAACTCGTGTTCAGCGCACCCAAATTATATAAAACTGTCAAATCTAATTCAATAGACAAAAAGTTTAAATTTGCTTTGCTGTGTTATTATTAACTATATAAAAATAATGAAAACGAGAAAATTGGCAGGCATATACTGATATCACCTGACGACATTATTTACATTATGCGGACTATTGCCCTCATCTTTGTCGCCATATTTATTACAACGTTTCGGCCGTTGGACGCTCCGGCCTTCTTCAGGTGGTTGGAATGTCGCACTTAACCCTTTATTTCGCTCACTGAGGTAGACTGTTCTAGTTCCACGTGCCATGATAAATTGGATGTCAGTTATCAGTTATCTCCTGTTAATTTCCCTCTGAAAGATCTCCACTGTACTTACATTCTTTGGGTCCATCACTGGATCTAACCAACGCCTTTATACACTGTGCCATGTGTTCTTGAGGAGATCTGTGTCTGAATTTCTGGGTATTATAAATCTAATGTTTTCAGCAACCATTTTTACCAGTCCTCATATTGCAATTTATTTGCTGTTATCATTACATGTTTTTACCAGAGCTCATATTGTAAGGTTGGTCTAGAAAACTTCGGAATCTGCTAATGAATCACAGCCGAGAAGGAGGGCTGGATGCAATATTAACTGGGACAGATCCTCAATATTTTTCAATTAATTCCCGCTGAACGACCACAACAAAAGTTTTCAGCGTTCTAAAGCAATCATCTTTTATTGATGTAACGACTGATCTGCAGCTTTTCTTGGCTAAGTGCTTTAAATCTTCCATTCAATGTTATGATTATATATATACAATATGAAAAAAAAAAGATATTTAATTCGTATATAAGAAAACGATAATAATTCTCTCGCGTGAACAAATGTAGCGAATATGAAATTAATATTTCAAAATTTGAATGTTTTTGATTTAATCTTAACGGCTTAGAATGCTTTAATAACTTTCCAAATTACTTTATCATATGAACGTTTTCATTCTACATCCATATTCTTCAAACACCTCTGATTAAATTAGAAAAGAAACAAAAACGTAACAACGGCACGCTTATTCCTTTATTAAGTCAAAGAAAGATAGAGATTGGCATGAAGATTAGCGCTTAAAACTGTAATTTAACATCTTTGATCAGGAAAGAACACATGGCCCAGTGGATAAAAACGTTGGCTGAATCCAGCGACATGTTTTTTTTTTTTTGTGTGTGTTTTTTGGAGGCGGGGGGTAAAAATGCGAGAAAGGAAGAAAAAACAACAAAAAAAGATTATTAAATGGAAATTTTCCCAAGTCTTTAACAGCATATGCTTCAATATATATGTATGCTCGAGTATGTCGTTGCTTGAAAATCTTCCATGTAAACAGAAACAGAGTATCATCATTGTTTTGTCCGTGTATTGTTTAATATATTGTAATGTAATAGTCATCTTTGATAATGGCTTATGTAAGTATCAATATTGTGATTTTCTTTCTTCGTTTAATGATAATGTAATTAAGTTTATCAGACAATATAAAAAAGAATTTACATAAAATAAATAGACAACACTTGTCTATATTATTTAATGGAACATCCATCATATATATATATATATATATATATATATATATATATATATATATATAGAGAGCATATTGTGAGTTCAGTACCTGGCTAAATCTGAGGTGAACAAAATTTGGAGAGCTTAGTTAGAAGGGAGATAACTGATACTGAGACATCCGGAAGAGACATGACACGTGAAACTAAAACAAATTTATCCCAGTATTCAGCTCGAAATTTCAATCACCTGAAGAAGTCTGGAACCTACAACGGTGAAACGTCGTTAATATGACAAGTTCGAATAATGTAAATAGTGTGATGAAGATGAACTGAAGTTCTCGGTGAAGCATAAAACTGACAGTCATCATGTAGCGTTGCTCCGATCTTCACAATATCTAACAGGCTTCCGGCCATATCAGGCTGAACAACCAATTTCCTTAAAGTATCTGTCTATATTTCTGAGATGATGTATTATGTACACTATTTACGTTATTCGGACTATCGTCCTCATCTTTGTTGCCATATTTCATGGTTCAATTCGACATTCCAACCATCTGAAGAAGGCTGGAGCGTACAACAGCCGAAACGTTGTGATAAATATGGCAACAAAGATGAAGACGATAGTCCGAATAATGTAAATAGTGCGATTTTCTTACGATCACAGAAGTTAAGCAACTTCGACCCTGGTCGGTACCTGGATGGGTGACCACTAGGGGCTGTAAGATTATATATGTGCTTTAATGGATAATGGATCGAAATTGTTTATCTGAGAGACGGGTTCCAATTCCAGTTGAGTTCTTTATATTCATTTACGCACAAATTCCCTTGGGAGAGGTATGAATTCAACCTTTCTCACTCCAGCTATGGGTTAATTAGTAAGATATGTATCATTAAAACCAATATTATTTAAACTGTTTAGAATCCGATATTAGATAACCAACAAAGGCGTTGATATACCACTAAAGATACAAAACCAAAAAATAATCTCTATCTATTAACAACAATATATATGTATATCTATTTATATCTATAAATAACCAGACAACAATATCTCTCTCCTGATATGTGAAAGACAGAGTAGAAACAAGAATCAATTCACTGGATGCTTAATATCAGTCTAACACCTCAATTTCACTTGCTCTGAAAATCTAAGTGAGATATATGTATAATGAAGTAATTCATCGAGTCTAGAAGAAACCTCAACAGAATGCAGAAAGCACTGGACGGCCGTTTCGCCCTATTAAAAAGGCCTTGTGCCACATTCAATTCCTGTGGGTGAATTGATAAATACCATATATAGGAATCATCAGCAGTGCGCATCCGAGAATTGAAACCCAGGCAGTTACGTTATCAGACAAACGTCATACCAACTGTTCCAACGGGACTCGGCGACGAAGAGGTAGCAAATCAGACTCGATATAGCGCCGCTCGATCACGTATTCAAACCCATCCGAGTTTCTCTTTTACTCATAGGACTGTGCCCCCACGAGCCACGACTACTATCACCAAGCCGCTTCATCCAGAGCATTAGATGCCGGTTCAAGCAAGGATATGCAAGTGATAGAAATTAGGCGGATTTGAGATAATTATAATTAAGTAATTTATCGAGTCTAGAAGAAACCTCAACAGATGAGATTTGGATGAGTCCCAAATATAGGACGAAACGGCCGTCCAGTGCTTTCTGAATTCTGTTGAGGTTTCTTCTAGAATCGATGAATTAATTATAATTATTTCAAATCCTGCTAATTTCTATCACTTACACACACACACACACACACACACACACACACACACACACACACATATATATATATATATATATATATATATATATATATATATAATGAAGCATGTGTGGTTAAAGACTAGGGAACTTTTCTGTTTTATAATCTTTATCTGTTTTCTCTTGTATTCTCGCAAGTTTTTTTTTTTTTTATATTTGGGTCTAAGTTCTTGGAAAAAAAAACCTATTCCTTGTTGTTTTGCCGAGCGCTTTTGGTTGTCGTCAACCGTAATCGAAAAAATAGACCAAAACAAACTATATTAAATAAACGATCTGAACTAATATCAAACTTTTTTTACTACGTTACTAAAACATCGAAAACCGGAAAGAATAAATAATATATAAAATAAAATGAAATTAAAAATAGAAATAAATAAAAAAACAAGTAAAATAAATTAACCCAAATAAATAAACTACCCCCGCCAAAGTAATCGTCAGAATGGACTACCCACAATGCACCACTGAAAAATAGTCTAGAAAAAAAAAACAATACACGTAGCCTGACGATTGCGTCTAGCATGAAACAGTCTCTCGCCTCTGAGTGTTGACTTCAATGTTCACTTATATATATATATATATATATATATATATGGTGCGATGGATAAATTGTCGTCTAAATTACGCAGATATGAAAATAATATTGAAATCTCATTTCAACAGATATTTTTGACAAATTTGCACAAATATTTTGAAATATTAAAGAGTACAATTATTTAATAAAATCGTCATTGGCGTCAATTACGGTCGCCAGGCAACTTCGGGACCTCCTGTAATTCTTCCAGGCAGTCTCCTTATTTAAGTTGGTGAATGCTGCCATAATCCTTCAGTTCATCTTGATGCTACAAGGAGTCTTCTTCTTTTCTCGCTCAACTGTGTCCCACACATAATAATCAAGGTGGGGTGTATTCTGGGGAGTTAGTTCGCCAGATATAAGGGCTGATGCCGTCACAGAAATTGTCTGACAGCAAACGACTTGGTTCTCCTGCTTGTGTGGCATAGTTCAGAGTCCTTTTGCCAAATATAAGTTTTTTTTTTTCCAGCGGCTACTCTCTTGAACCAGGGCAGAACAATTTCCTCCAGGCACTTGGTGTAAGCCTCCATGTTGGGTCTGAGGCCCTCACCTACAAATTTGGGAGTTCTTTTCTTATCAAAACGATCAGGGTGGGTTTTCCGAGCTGCCGCACTTTCGTAATAACCACTAGACCCATCCTACTCATTCCATATCCTCTGCACTCTCCTCAGATTGATGCCAAAACACATTTTCTCATAATGATGGCTATTTCTTTCCTAATTATTTCTTGGTAATGTGGAATGTCGACATTTTGATGATGTCATTACTTTCTCTTTTGGCCACATATCTATTTTAGTTTTTGCTGAACTTAGAAATTATCAAAAAAGCCCCTACTGCTTGGTGTTTTGGTTGGTTTATTGATTTGTCTTATTAATACTACGCAAATATACTACTCACAATAATACGATATCCGACGAATGACAATTCAATCGTTCGACTCAATTTCTAATGAGTGATCTGAGAAAACAGTTGTACAGAAATGACAGCTTAGAGATTTTATGAGTTTAGATTTGGTGTGGCTTTTATGAACATGATTCTAGTTCTTAAATTCAAGTTTTGTCCTGCAGCAACTTGCAGCTCAAAACTACACGTAGCACAGCCTATCCTTTGATCAATTTCCTTATCTTAAATTCCTTAAATTCCACATTTTAAATTTTTAATCAGGTTGCTTGATGAAAATATGATTTAAATTCACTGTATCATTTTTACCTTGCGAGAAATTTTTGCTAGAGTCTACTACATAGCGAAAAACGACATACACACACACACACACACACACACACACAAACACATATACCTATCTATCTATCTATCTATCTATCTATCTATCTATCTATCTATCTCTCTCTCTCTCTCTCTCTATATATATATATATATATATATATATATATATATATATATATATATATATATATATATATATATATATATATATATATATATATATATGAAGAAATATGAAGAAATATAGTCATAAGATATGCTATATTTATGGGATAAATTGCTCAATATCAGAAATAGAGCGTGTAAATATAAAAGTGAATATAGAAGTCAACACTTAGAGGCGACAGTCTGTTTCATGTTAGACATGATATATATATATATATATATATATATATATATATATATATATATATATATATATATATAGATAGATAGATAGATATATGCACACTTCATTGAATACAACAAACAGACAAGGTGCTTTTATTTAGTTTTTAATACAATTTTCTCATGCGATCTAATATTTTTTTAATTTTCAGATGATAAATTATATAAAATCTGTCCGAATGTTCTTTTTATTCGAGCGCTTTCGGCTATACATTTAGCCATTTTCAAAGATTAAATATTTTAACTGTTAAATAAGAAATAAGAAATATATGTTTTATAAAATGTTTTCATTTTTCAAAACACGGTCAATATATTGTGTCCATATTCGAAGTTAATATAATTAAGTGTAGTTATTTTTTTTATTATTAATAAGGCTTATATATTTAACCTTTTTTTTTCATGTCGATGATGTTATTATATTAGTGTTGTCCACAAGTATGTTACGAATAGTGTCCGGTAGGCCTCCATTATTATTTAAGCGAGATCTAATTTAACTGTGATAAGAAAGGTGTAGAGTGAGTCTGTGTATCAAACATATTGTAGTGTGGTCTATATAATTATTTACGAATTTTGATTGGTCAGGAATACAATATATATTCATATGGATAGCATGGACAGTAGTTTGTAACCTTACGTTTCTCGCTTTTGTGATCATCTATAACACTGAAGAAAATTCCTCCTTCACCACATACAAATAATCAAACACAAATACACATAAATAGATGAACTTTTCAAAAATAAACCATATCCATACAACTAGATACGTTAGCTCTATCAGAGATACTGAGCACTTTTCACTAAGTACCGCATATATATATATATATATATATATATATATATATATATATATATATATATATTAAATGTTATAATTGAAACTCGTATTTGAAGTAGACGTTCGATTTTTTATTTGAGACAGTCGTTATTACGTCTATTGGCTTGCACTTTCGAAAATCTTAAGAAAATGTGCTCTCCGGCTGAAATCAAAACATCCATCCATATTTTAGGAGAAAAAAAATTATATCTAATAATTCATCACATCTAGAAATCTCAACAGAATACAGAAAAATTACAAGACGGACGATTCGTCCTATTTTGGGGATTCATCAGCAGTGCGCGTCCACTACCGAGAATCGAACCCGGATCGCTACGATACAACGCAAGCATTATACCATTGGACCAGCGGTCAGGAAGACGAAGCTTAGTAATTAGACGCAATATGTCACAGTTAATGGTACTTCCGGTGGGGATCCTCATCCAAGTATACACAACGCACAAGACAGAACCAAAGAGCAACAACTTCCCTCACCAAGCCGCTCAATCCAAACCATTAGAAGCTGGATCTAGTAGACGTATATATAAATGATTAGTACTTTTTATATAACTGAATAGTAATTTAGGGGATTATATATATATATATATATATATATATATATATATATATATATATATATATTATAATTATTTATAAAAAATTATAACATAAGTATGTTATAAAATCACTACAAAAATAGCCATTTTGTTTCAACACACTCGGTGTCTTATCAAGTGATGATGTTGAAGATAAAAAAAATATATATATATATATATATAGGTGCCTGTGTGTGTGTGTGTGTGCGCATATATCTAACTAGATAGCGCTGAGTTTCTTGACACATGCGCATTACTTTAGTTAACTTGAAAAAAAATCAGGATTCATTATAAGCATTGGAGACATTTTGGGGCCACGTTGTAGCTTTTAATTTTCCACTTTGAAGATAACGAGTAAAAATAAATTTAAATGTTGAAGTGTTTTTAATATTTTCTCTTCTTTTACCTTCACTGTTCTTTTTTATGCTCAGTAAGGTGATTACTTTGCACAAAATTGCATGCGTCAACGCTTGGGTGTGGCTCTTTCTCTTGGCCGACTTTCTAAATGGGATTAGTGCATATATGCACTACTTTACCGTACAACAGAAAACAACAAATGTTAGGCAAACAATTGCTAAACGCTTACGACCTCCTTAACAAACGCATACACAATTTATTTTCAGGCATACAGAAATGTTTTGTTTTGCTCACTCAAAAATGTTCCTGATCATGAATTTCTTAACCCACAAAGTCGATATTTAACAATCCCCCCCACGAGGAATGTATGTGGCACAAGGCCGAGTTTAACGTGGGTTTCATCGAGCCCGTAGGTTCGGCCAAAAAATATTCCCTTAGAGTTCGGGATCTGTCTACCTCCCCGTACGAAACTTTACCCTTCGTCAAAGCTTTGTCCGGGTTCCTCTCTGCCAAAGCAGAGAGTTCGACAGAAGTTGCACACAGTCAGAGATGGCGTGTCGACTGGCTCAATGCAATCGTGATTTCCTTTCGTCCTTCAATGATAATGTTATTAAGCTTATCAAACAATATGAAAAGGACTTACTTGAAATAAATAGACAAAACTTGTCTATATTATTTAACGAATCATATATATATATATATATATATATATATATATAGTCAAACCTAGAGAGCCAGACAAACTTACCAAGGTTTCAGCTAAGCGGATCGTCAAAAAAATTTTTAAATTTGTACTCTACTCTGAGTGACTGTCGAGCCTTGACTGAACTTCACTATAAAGATTCTCAAAATTTTATATATGAAGAGCCAGTATGTGAAGACTGGTCTAACTTTATCAGCATGAAATAAAATTTCTAGCCATCAATATATGATATTATTTTTTTCTTATTTTGTACATTTTGTTATGTAGAAAAATAATAATCTTTGTTTGAGGTTTGAATTTATGGCTATGCTGTCTGGTTGAAATAATTTTTTATTTGATTTCATGTTTTATTTTCCTTTCAAAAGAAAAAAATATAATAAAAGAATTTAGATTAAAAAAATAGAGCATCAAAGAGAGGTCTTACACGTTCCTAAGCAGCCAATTCTTGGATTTTGATCGTTACTAGTTTTGGAGAAAATTCATCCTTTTCATAATGAAACAAGCGAGGACATTGCAATCTACCCTTACACGTCCCCAGTTTTTTTCCTGCTTACTCTTTAAGTTCCTCATCCGCCGACTCTGGTGATTCAGTGGCATGTTGATTAGACACTTGTCAGAGAATTATTATTTCACATATTCGATTGTATTGCCAGCCATCTCAAAAGAGGAAAGAGGCTGATGTATGCAGAAAAGAAAGAAGCTGACCCAAGGCATTTTTCTGGTCGACGAGCCACAAAGATGTAAAAAGAAACGAATTAATTTCGTTCAATGTAAAATTTTCATCAATAGAACAAGAGTGAACTGCGCGATCATCTTTGTCAATGAAAACAAATAACATTAGTTGAAGTCAGCTTCTATTTTTAAAACATATTTAAGGCACCGTAAAAAGGAACAGGGTTTTAATAACAGCATGTTCTATAAAAAAAAAAAGAAGCAAAATAGTTTTTAGCGAATGAATAAAAACGTAGCGCCATTATATTTGTATTGACACAGCCAAAAAGAGAATGATGATGCGTATTCATTCTAATTATGTTTGATTTCAAATAAATAATTTTTATAGCAAGCATCGAAATTCATCTTGTTACAATTTATAGCACCAGTGTTGTAATGTTTAGGATGTTACATTATAATATAATACTGAAAAACCAACAACATTTGCCTGAAATCAAAATTGTGGCTTTCTCAATTATTCTCTATGGCTCCGAATTTTAGATATTAACAGCAAAATATTATTTTACTCAGTATCACCCCATGTAAGGCAGTAAAGCCACTAAGACACGAGAGGTTACAGAGTGTGGAAGAATTAGAAACAGGAACATTAATAATTAACGGGAAGAGGAAGGAGTAATCAGGAGGAAAGTAGATAGCGATTGCCATTGCATTTAAATATTAGCACATTAAAGTTGGCTAGAAAGCATAGAACCAGAAAGGAGTTCCCAAGCGAGAAGTGCGAGAAAAGAAACTGTTAGCTTGGGACTTACGGTAATACCTAGACAGCTCAACAGTAAATTGATGAAATCTTGACCAGTACTTCGCTTAAATTAAACTCTTGGGACTGTAGCGAAGTGCTCCTCAAAAAAAATTACCATGAAAGTATTTATGGAAAAGACACATGGAAGCAATCTTACGGCGGTGGGAAAGTGACTGAAGCCGAGCCGCAGATAATGACCAGTAATATTGCTGATTCTTCTTTGGATTTTATCAAAGAGCTCAAGGACACCGGACCATATGTAGCCGCATTATTGTAAGCATGAACGAATGGTAGACTTATAGATATTGTGACACTATTTAGCTATGGTAATTAGCTAATTAATTAACCACAGAAATTAAAACAAGAAATACTGAGAACGGAAAGAAGATATCCCGAAAGATAAACCGTTCGATATCAAAAAAGATTTTATTTTATTTTCGAAAAAGTTACTTTCACAAAAACAGTAGACCCGTTGAAAAGCCATATGAGATTTTGACAAATTGATTAATATCGTTGTAAAGAAATGCCTTGCCGAGGGAAACATGAGAATTCGGAAAAAGCCGTTAGCATCGACCGACCATCCCAGTCGATACCCACACCAAAGTATTCCGCCGGGTAGCGACGACCAGGATTCGACCCGGGACGGGCCTGTGTCACTTATTGGTACCCTGACCAAGGGATTCCGCCGGATAGCGACAACCACCGATCAACCGGGACACAGGCTGGTGGCAGCGACTAAGAGTCAACCCTAAAACGCCGGCGGGAGAAACATTACAGTTTCGCGGGCTGACTGATTCAGTTTCACAATATGTAAGATAGCTTTCGGAGAGAAATATTGTCTTGTAGGACACTGTGAACCAACCTTCCTAATATTGAACTAGCAATGGATTCAATATTGTCTTTCCACTTTATGTTAACTGAGAACGTTATCGGAGCATCAAGAATTGTAAAGAATACAAGCATTAGAAATGAAATCCTACAGAAAAATCCAAGGTGTCTCCAGGATAGATCGCATAAATGATGGACTATGAAACATTAACAAATAAGAAACAAAGCACAAAAAAGACCTCATATCCACCATCAAGAAGAGAAAGTTTGAATATTATGGACACGTCACGAGGGCCAACAATCTTTTCACTGCCATCCTACATGGTACCCCCGTCAGTGAGTGAACTAGTACTTACGGCCACGCCCCGTCATACAATCGCCGATGTTCAGCAAGGTCGAACATGGTCAGTATCTAGATGGGTAACTGTTTGGATATACCAGGTACAGTAAACTTGATTGTGCGAGTGGTGTAAAGGATAACGGCTCGGAATTGTTAATCGGAGATCCGAGTTCCAAATTCCAATTGGGTTCGTTATATTCACTTACTAAGCAAATACTCTTGGGAATGGTATGAATCCACCTTTCCCCCAGCTATGGGTTAATTAGTAAAACTTATATCAACAAACTATTATTATGAAAAAAAAATCTTACAAACTAAAAATATTTTCTGGCTGTAAATAAAGGATTGATAAGCGGTAGAAAAAAAATCATTCAATAAATGAGGGAACTGGTTTATCATTAACAGAGATATTGTCATGAAGCCGAGACATATTGAGGAAGCTGGCCAGGTACTCACTTGTTCATGGTATGATGATGAAGATATGATGATTATTGATTGTATATTGCAAGACAGTGACGAAGGCTGCATAACAGTCGTTGACTGTGTGATGTTAAAACTTTCAGGTAAGAGAAAATTGAATCTATATATACCTGTTCTCGATGAGCCTCCATCCAAGGATAGATTTGACATCAGTGTATCTGGAAAATGACATTTCGGTAGCCATAAAACCTTCATGGACATACTGATAACCTGAAGAATTTTCCGCTTCCTCCATACAACGCTTTTTACCTCAATATTCAATGGGATTTTAGAAAAAAATTACCTCTCTTCCGATACAGACAATAGAAAATAGATTATATTCATTACTTTACATTTTTTGTTCATTGATATTTCAGTGGACGTATAAGGCAGCTTTACATTCGCATAGATTTTTGTCTAGAACTTTGTCATTATCGGTTCATATCGAACACTTGATACTGTTCGATACCACTGAAACTGACACAACGCTAGTATCTGATTTAGTCTGATTGGTGACACATTAAACATCGCCGCAAAATCTACATTATATGTCAGCAGAACCCCAATTAATTTTTCTTGCCATCGTTTAAATATTTTTAGTTGAATTCGTCTGGTTATATGTACTGCTGTACTGAGAATATCTTGGTTGAAACATGTGATAAAGGAATTGGAAAAAAGATATCTTTTATATATATATATGTGTGTGTGTGTGTGTCGCACTAGTAGATAGGCTGAATCCTTAATTTGGCGTTGTCAAAGTGGGTATTTGCGGCTGACTCGCAGATAAGTCGCGCTATGATCTGTAGAGTTACATGGCCCTTTTTTAAACGTAAATATAACTAATATTTGTTAATTATTTTCAAATATTCACCTTCATTTCAAAACTTTGCTTACATATATTAATATATAAGAAAGTGATTGCGTAGTATTTATTTCTCGAGTACAATACCGGTAATCGTTTCAGTCCTAAAATCACTTGAAAATGATAGTCTTTCGACGTAAATCAGATAATAAATGATAATTTTTAGCAGTGCAGATCGATCGCTTTTATTCGATGTGTGACGCGGCATTGTCGAAATTGCGTAAAGTCGAAATGTCGGTAAAAATTCATTCTCACCCTTGCTCTCGCTTATGTTCGAGACCAGGGTACTCGCCTGGACTATTGTTACGCGACTGTCTACTTCAGATTGTCTATGATGTCGAGTGGATAGGTTGCACCCCTGATTTTTATCGAAATTTGTGTGAAAAAAAAGTTCGACCTATTCTCGGTAATCAGAAAAGCAGCAGTCAACATTTCTGCAACACATGATGAGGAAAGAGTATTTGAAGATCTTTACACGAATAAGATATATTGAAGAAAAGACAACCTAATGAGCCAAAGTGATGACCGAACAGGAATTAGTAGACTTAATAAGGAAGTAAATATGGGTTATAGATGCAAAGGTTAAGTATTTTTGAGAGCCATAAATTGACTATATCCTATGACAGGACACATAAGACAAGAACAATGAAATAGTCTCTCACTTAATTTTGTATTTATAGATTTTATTAAAACTTTAAGGTACAGTTTTGGTAAACAGTTTAAATAATCTCTATCTATAAAACGCAGGATGTGTGTGTGTGTGTGTGTGTGTGTCTGTGTGTGTGTGTGTGTAACGAATGCACGGCCGCAATTTTTGACGGATTTGCACCAAAATTTACATGCACATGCTCCAAGTTAGCGGAAAGGTCAAGACTGACTTTGCATTTCCCAACTCCCATCGATAGTGGAAATAATTGATTTTTTCATGCTTCTACGGCAGCCTTCATGTAGTTTGCGGCCATTTTTTACAGGCCAGAGTGAGATCCAATAGCTGACTGACACGAATGTTAACTAGCATGCAAAAAAAATTGATAGCTGCATTCGTCACAAGTGGGAAAAATTTAAATCTGCATGGCACTTTACTCCAATTGGCTCATTCGCTTGCTTAAACTCAACGTTGATTCTGATTCCGCAGAACTGGGTTCGGTGTGAAAAAGTATTTGTTCTTAACATTCATTTTTCATTCGGTTTTTCCAGTTACGAGTCCTTTTTTAAAGCTGATCGTTTTGTGTTCATTTTGTTTAGTTCTTTTTTCGTAACAGATTTAATGTTTAGTATAGAGCTTAGACAAAATTTGCAGTGTGAGATAGGCAAGAAGTAAGGCATGTAGCAACATCAGCACGGCTAAAGGTACTCATTTAAAGGCAAGGAAGGGCAAAATTATTTTAAATCAAGTGATAGCGATTGCTGTATGAGTCGTACGATTTTTGAATCAAGCACGACCAACGCCGGGCCATACAATAATACATAAATACTGTTTTCAATAAAAATCTGATAGTTAATTTATAAACTCTTAAAGTTACTGATACAGAAGTAATGAATTTTTAAATCAACAATATTAATGCATTGAGTGCATATGCATGTTTTTTATGAACAAGTTATGCGTTCGTTCGTGTATTGCTGGCTTGTATGGGTTTAGCGCTAAAGCTTAGCTTCAAGCTAAGCTTATGTCTGTGTGATTTCTCAGAAAGGCTCATGATTTTTGTTCCGTTTCAATACTCCGTTCGAAACCCAAAGGTAATGTGCATGTGTTCCTTAACGAAAACAGGAAGAGCCAAGAAGGATTTCCGAATTACCTCCGCTACGTTCTAACTTCATCAGTATCAGTGAGATTTTAAAGTCAACCAGTGACAGATGCTGCAAAACCTAATTTCAATTGGCAAGCCACGAGCGGGGAAAGATTAAGTTTTCAAAGCCTCTCTTATTCGTAGAGTGGTGTACAGAATACAAGAATTAAAACATTTAATACGAAATTGTCGCTGCCATAAGCACAGTTACAAACATTTGTAAATAAAAATACAGTACCGATAAGTCTTTAAAAATCAGGGCTCAATTTGAAACTGTATTTATACAGTAGAAACTTTCATATTCGGAATACCACATATCCGGAGTGCCTCATATCCGGAATCCTGCATATCCGGATTTTGATGTGTATATTTGAACTATTTGTGTAATGTGTAACTGATTTAAAATATGTTTTACAGGGTATTTACTTTGGATAATTACTTATGCTTATTTCACCCTAAATTGCTTGTATTGGTGCAAATGATGATGGAAATAAGAGGAAAAGGTGACAACGAGACACATCTGCAACAAGATAGCGACAAGATGCATGATTGTGATGAAACCTGGATTGAAATTGAAAAAGGTATTGAAAAGGTTGTCAGTTTTATGGAAAGAAAGCCATCATTCAGCTATGACGATTGCAATAACACACACAGTTAACAAGTGTCTTTCGTTTAAAGAAATTTCAGGAACAAAAGCAAGATATAAATGTAACATTGGATTGTTTATATGGATGTGTTTTTGTGAACTAAAATGCGTAAAACTTTGTATTTGTGTCTATGCATATGAGAGTATCATTTCTAACAAACACAGAAGTAAATTCTTCCTCCCACCACCAAACATATTCAAACAGTGAAATTTCGGCAGGATTTCCTCACTTGCATGAAGTTGCAAATGAAGACTATATAGAAAAGCTATTAGATGTTACGTTTATTTAATTTATATTTTTAACTATTATTATTATTATTAATAATACTAATAATAATGATAATAATAATAATTCTCTACCAATTATGTAAACATTATGGATGGAACATAGCAAGTAAACCTCTGATTGTATTTGAACTCAAATCCCTTATCCATATATGATATTCTTACCATAACAGAACCTTACCAATTAGATTACAAATACTTTACTAGGAGGACACTGTCAAAATAGCCATATAGTTAGATTCTCTTATGCACACTCTACTCTGGTCAATGTTACTGTTACATTGCCAGGATTAGCAGCAATGGTATTCAAATTCCTTCCGGAATATTGTCAGTCATTAATTCTATATTTTTATTTTCTACGATTTCTTTTGATTATAAGATGAAAGAAATACTAATCAAAAATTGATAGTGGTGACAGTGATTTATCTTAGAAATTCAGACATCTTAAGACTATTTTTTCCGTGCTGAAGCTCTAGAAATAAAATGAAAGAAATATTAATGAAAAATTAATAGGAGTGACAATGTTTCAGTTGCGAAACTTTTACAAATGTTGAACAAAAAATAAATTTGCTTTTCTCTATTTCCTTCTAATCAATTCTATTTTAAATTCACCTAAAGGTTCAGTTTTGGAAATCAAAATAATTTTATTCAGTTTAAAGTGAAAAAAATGAGGTTCAACTTCATATTTGAATTGCTTTTTGGTTTTTGAACTAAAATAGCGAAACTTATAACATCTGTTCATTATTTATTTGCATTTGAATTATTTACCATTGTAGATCCCAATTTAAAGCAGATTGAGATTACAAATTACATTTTTAATCCCTTGAATAATAATAATTCTAAAATTATACAGTTATATATACATATTTTATGTTCAGTTTCTCTTCAATACATAGACACTCATGGCTCTCCACAATTTCCTACCATTTGAAGCTCTAAGTAATATTTGCCTTCTTAATATCCCTGACAGTCTTTTCTGATATCCGTTATTATAAGCTTGCTAACTAGGTTACCTGTGTTTCTTCTTTGCTTTCAGTATATGCTGTGAGTGTTAATTTCTCTAAAACAGCCTTTCTCGTCATATATTTACGTATGAGTCTACATAAAGATATCATTTTTGTCCGCGTTTTTCTTAAATCTTCTTCATATGCGCCAGTAACCTTAGCACCCATTTTGCATTGACTCTGTATTGACTCAAGTCTCTTCATCATCTGTGAAGAAATTGTTCAGCATTAACCCTGATATGGGTGAGTGATATTAAGTAGGGATTATTCACTGAAAACATATAAAAATATTAAAATGTGAATGCTCAATGCATAAATTTACAAACAGAGATATAGCCTATATTATGACATTTTATATATATACCGTATATATATATATATATATATATATATATATATATATATATATATATATATATATATATATATATATATATATATATATACGAACAGTACCAAATTCGTAGATGGTGGGGACTATTCAATGAGGTCTTTTTAATATAAAAATGTTAAAAAGTTAACACTCAATGCATACATACAGACAAATATAAGTAAAAAAAAAAGAAATAAGCAAAAGACTTAATTAGTCAACATATAATCGGTTATAAATTTATTTCAATGGTCTGACACACACACACACACACATATATATATATATATATATATATATATATGTGTGTGTGTCTGTGTGTGTGTGTGTGTGTCTGTGCTTCTGTGTGTGTGTGTAACTGTTCAAATAAATTCATAACCTATTATATGTTGACTGATTAAGTCTTTTTCAAATTATATATATATATATATATATATATATATATATATATATGTACGAAGGGGAACAGCAAGAGAAGAAGTAAATAGTGCGTTTCTAATTTTATATACTCATTCATTTTCATCATTTGCAATTATGTATGTAAAATGAAAATGTCTGATATGTTTTACAGATGGCACCAGGATGCCTCTCACCTCGTTCCGTCTCTTAGCATGTCGCTTAAACAACAACAAAAACTTTCTTTTTCAATTTGTCTTGCTTCTCATCTAATCAACTCGTTTTTACCTATTTATATCTTTGGAATTTTCTTCTTAACTATAATGTCTATTTTCAAAGCAGTAAAACGTATGTTGTCGCATCAGGACATTTTGGTGTCATTTAAAACAGACTCCTCGAAGGTCTCAAAGTAAATAATGCATTAATTCTTATATTTGCAGGATTATGTGACACTTGGAGTTTGCGTGATATTAAAAATATAGTCTTTCCAATTATAAAGCAATATATTAGGTTGAGTCGTAGGTAATTTCCGTTTTGGGGAACCAATTATGTTAAGAAATGTATTGTCCTAACTACTCATTATATGTGGCAGTTATGAATAAGTTTGGTGTACACTAAGATACCTTAGTTTGGATAGTTGCGGTAACATTCTAAGACGGTTGAAGGAAAATATTCTGGAAGTCTGTTAGTCTGTAACATTTTACCTAACCTTCTATCAACCGATTATTAATTTTTTCATTCACAGCAAAATGTTTTAATGGGAAAAACTTTCTCCAATAAAAATCAAGATCGAAAAGTTTGTCAAAAAACACTTTTTAAATCAAAAGCTATAGAATTTTACTCAAAATGTATCAAAGAGCTGCTTGATATGTCTTAAGAAGGCATTGCAAATAATGGCAGTCATATAATTGAATATAATATAACTGTACTCAATGTTTCGAAAAATAAATTTCCTGAACAAACACGGAAAATATTTATGCCTCAGCCTATTAAATATTAATAGAAACACAATTTTAGTTTATTCCTATCAGCGTATTAAGGGCATAAAAAACTCTTAAAGCCATAAATAAACAAAGAGATATGTACCATAAAACGATACAGCGTGTCCATAAAGTTTGTGTGCACTTTAAAAAATTATAACTTTATTTGTATTTGCGATAGAAATGATTTGTAAAAAGGATTAGAAAGAAGTAAATCGATATTTTTTAAGGTTTTATTGAAATTTTTATTTAAGTTTCCACATGTCCTCCATCATTAGCAATTCAAAGGGTAATACGATTTTGCAGTTCACAGAAAATATTTGCCAACTGATTTACAGTAATGCCTGAAATCACATTAGTTATTTTAGCTATACTTAAAACTAGGTACATTAAACTTTATAACATTTTTTACAGATTATTTCTATCGCAAATACAAATAAAGTTATAAATCTTTTAAAAGTGCACACGGAATTTATGGACACTCTGTATTTATAGCATATTTTCATTAATAAACTTGATTCATCCATTTATCTTATTCTGCAGTGGTTATGTCAGGATAAATTTATGTCATCACGAGTCAGATTGATTAGACAAACTCTGAATCACTCTGAATATATATATATATATATATATATATATATATATATATATATATATATATAGTTTATGCAAATTTAGGTAATCCGTATGGGTAGACCTGAGGAGGATGATATCCAGAGAGCTCAATGTAAAATTCAGAGCAGATATGTTTGAATAAAAGACAGACCACGTTAAGATTCTATGTAATAAGCTATTTCACCATAACCCCATTTAACAGGGTTCTGGATCATCAGACTTTACTTCCAAAAGCTGAAATGAAAAGAAATTCACACGTTTTTTACGGACCTCATCAAGTATACGCAAAGTTAACGAAGTGAGGAAATGAGGTGGGAGAGAGGATATGAGTGTGTCATATGTATCATTTTAGTTTCCTATTTTAACCCCAGTGTGTCGGCTGGATGTTGCTCAAATTTAACGTGTCTCGTCTCTAGATAAAGATGGTTATGGGGTGAGCGATAAGAACTACATTAATGGAAGACGTTACAATTTTCTTTGGGGAAGATTGTTGCTTCATATATTGTGTTCTCTGCCATTCATATTCCTTCAACTGGGCACTCTGATCCTGTCCTGCAGTTGCATAAAAGGTTGAAGAGTAAAAGATATACATTGGAATATCAGCGGGAGATTGGAAACACCGACTATACAACCATCGCCAATCCTTCAAAAACAAATGTAAAAAAAAACAAACAGCCCTATCAAATCATTATTGGTCTTTGTTGAAGAGTGGCTTAACACCACAAATAAAGTGGAGAATAATATCAAGAGCCAGAACTCCCAAAGACTTCAGAGACAGATGCAACTTATGTTCGAAGGAGAAAATCTTCATAATCAAACATAAAGATCCAGACATACTACTAAATAGACACAATGAACTAGTTTTTTAAATGCCGGCACAAAAACAACCTAAACCTAAGCAAGTACACTAAGAAATAATCATATAGGAACAGCAATTTTGAATGTTTTATATTCCCTTTGTTTTTAGAAATATTATTATGCATACGTGAAAGCTAACACATGACTATATGTATACAACTATGATAATGTATTTGCACACTGAGACACCTGTTGATATGTATATGTATATGTTTTTATACGGAAAAAGAAGCATACCAGGGTTTTTTTTGTGAGTGTGGAGATGTACAATTAGATAGGTACTTATATGTTTTGCCATAAATATGAAAGATCGGGTAATATTATATGTGTAAAGATATAGATAATGTAATTAAATACACGAACGCAGGCATAAGTGGATGCACGGGTGGACATGAGGATAGGGACAAATACGTGGGTAGATATATGTAAGTGCAAATTAACGCATATGTGGGTATGTAGATATTCTGCATATTGCGTATGCATATGTGTGTGTATGTATATGTATGTATGTATGCATATATGGGTGTGTGTATGTATGTGTATATGTGTATACGTATGGATGTGTAAATATATATATATGCGTATGAATATATATGGATATGCAGATGTCCTTGTGTGTATATGTTTATATGTAAGTATAAGTATACATGGAGATAGGTATGGAGACATGTGGATGAGCGTTTTCTCTGCAGGTGTATATGTGTAAAGATGGAAATATACATATATCGTTTCGTGTGAATGTGTGTGTAGGTGTATATAGGAACTCCTAGGCATATAAGAAGATATAGGTATATGGTTACAAATAGGGGTTTAAGACATGTGTAGATAAGAAATTGTAAAAGAAGGGCCTAATTTTCTGCTAGTGACATCTCTTCCAAATTTCTCCTCTAATATTCTCCAATTGGAAGTGAATTTTAAATAGCACGAAGGGAAAGTTTAGATTAGTATTTTAATTGAGATTGAAAGATACTACCCCAGTGTGGAGAATAAAATTATTTAAATGGGAATAACTGTTGATAATTGGGTACATAAAAACAACCACGAGTTTACTTAATGAACAAAAATCAAAAACAATCACGAGTTTACTTAATGAACAAAATCTAACGAATAAATGTCAACCTAACAAGCTATAAGATAAACGTTTTAGTGGAAAAAAGTACTAAATATAAATTGGATTGCTCTTTCAATGTTCTGTCTATGGATTTTCCCAATCGACTGCTTCATAGAAAATACCCAAAACTCCACCGAATTTCAAATTAATTTCTTCGTAGATTGCTTTAAAATTTAGATATCAAACCTTAACCTCCCAAATATGCACGTTAAAGTAACGCGAACTGACAGCGTCTAAGAATTTGAATGAAACCTGTCGTGTAATTTATTGGGGTTGTTGTAACGTCTTCCTTTAATGTAGTTCTTATCGCTCACCCCTTAACCACCTTTATCTAGAGACGAGACACGTTAAATTTGAGCAACATCCAGCCGACACACTGGGGTTAAAATAGGAAACTAAAATGATACATATGACACACTCATATCCTCTCTCCCACCTCACTTCGTTAACTTTGCGTATACTTGACGAGGTCCGTAAAAAACGTGTGAATTTCTTTTTCATTTTCATTTCAGCTTTTGGAAGTAAAAGTCTGATGATCCAGAACCCTGTTAAAGGGGTTATGGTGAAATAGCTTATTACATGGAATCTTAACGTGGTCTGTCTTTTATTCAAACAAAAATATATATATTTATAGAGAGAGGTGGAGAGAGAGAGAGAGAGAGAGACTCTATATATCGTGATACAGTAGATCATTGAAAAAATGCATCAGTTGACCCATCTTATCAATTGGATTCACGGCGGTGTATGTAGACAGGAAAATATTGTCCATACATGTGATCCAAGATAGAAGTGCTAAATGCGGAATATAATATGGCTTCTATAGGAAACTTCCACCATATTTGCATTATAATGTATTTAATTTGTAGTTCACACTTTGGACTGTTCCTCTTGCTAATAACCATATATCCTGTCTTCTTACAAGTGATAGTTATTCCTTTATTTGCCCTTTCCTTTACAGCCTTGTCTAAAAATTCATGTAGCTTCCTTTCTGTCCCAGACATGAACATAATGTCAACTGTGTATTTATTAGATTATGTCTACCAATAATAATTCCTAGTAGGACTTCTCATAGAAACATCTCGGTGTAAAGGAATGTTCTTTATTATCTATGATATATAGCCTTCCATATAACTGACATCACGGAGGATGGTATCTGCCGATGTTATATATTAATTAAATAAGTTTATTTAAAATAAGAACATTATGGTTCATTTGGAAAGTAAAATCCATTTTGAATATATTAGAAACTGTTTCTATTTACTTCATTGCAACCATTCAGGGAATATATTATTGTACATGCTTGGAACAAACACTCTCCCATAGAGTTATTCAGTCCGTAGAGAGATACTGTTAAGTGATATGTAACTATTAAATATAACTCTAATATGTTAATATTGTACGTAGGGAAAGTATAAATAAAGTCTTGCTGTAAGTACGCTGCAATGCTGCAGATATTTCTTTGGATTTTGACAAGAATCACGAGAAGTACTGAAGCATATTTAGCAGATATATTTAATGCATAGACAATTGATATACATATAAATATGCAAGATAGATTATGTCGAGAAAAAATTTCTAGCATGGCATGTTGAACTGACTTTTCTAGCAGTTGATAGAATTTAAAAATTTCACTTCAGGAGGATCACACATTTCCTATCCCAAAAGACAGTGTACACCCCGTTGTTTGCAAATAACGTGTTCGGAAATGTTTCCACGAGGAAAAATTCAAAAGTTGCCACATCAAGGACGTTCATTTTGATTCCAGCTTATCATGCTGCCAAAACGTCTCGATGACAGTGATATGCCAAACCTCGTAGTGCATCAGCCAGTCCTGACAGACTTGCGTTCAGTGGATTTAACTTCTTGTGTGAGGCGTCTGTGGATGCGTTCGGACACAAATGTTACGATACTCCATTTGTACTTGCATGTCAGAAGGCATTTTTTTGGCACCAAGGCAAAACAAATTATGTCTTATTAATAATTCAAACTCGGCTGCAATAAAACCAAGATCTGTATCTGATGTTGCGGGGCTTCCATAATGAATAGAACCCAGTCTGTCCCTAATTATCCATATATTATATATATATATATATATATATATATATATATATATATATATATATATATATATATATAAATTAACTGGTTTAAATATGTTTTTTTTCGCTACACAGTTATAACCATGTTTCAAAAATATTGGAGTCCAATATTCGCTTGAAGATAAAAGGGAACTAATGTTTATAATTTAATTACAAAATTAAATTTGAAGTTTTTAGCTTCCATTTTGGAAACATTGTTGTAACTGTGTAGCGAAAAAAACATATTTTAAGCAGTTAATTTATAATATTTATACTCTGTAAATGTACATTCATATGGAAATAAGCTTATTTCAATGGATGAAAAAAATAAATCGTCAGTCTTATTCCATCCCGGTATAGACAAAAGGCACAAGAAAGGGGTTAGGGGATGGTGGAATGTATTTGTCTTAAATGGAAGAGATTTTATAGAATTAAACCTGAATGATATTAAATTGGGTTTATATAAATGGATAACTCTAAATTAAAAGCCTGCGTTTTGGTGGCCTTGTGGCACGTAGTGCACCAGGTCTCTGTATTCAGCCCTTCAAAAAGTGTGGATAGTTCTGCTCAAATGGTAATTTAAAAATAAGAGAGGAATAAAAAGTCGTTTAAAAAATTAAAATATATAAAGTTATATTTAAAAAAAAATTTAATATATATATATATATATATATATATATATATATATATATACACATTATATCACAAGCAGGGCTAGAATGCCACTAGTATGTAAGAGGATTCAGTGATTGTAAGTAAGGGAAAAGACTGGGTATTGGAGGGGAGGAAAGGATACAAGAAGACCGGAGGTGTATGTGTGTGTGTGTGAGTGAGTTTGAATATTTTTATAACTTTAAATGTTATTTTTAGTGGATACTGTTTAGACACTGTTTACTTTTTTGGAAAAAAAATATTTTATTTTCCTCAACACGAAGGAAAATATAAGTAGGTTGGCGAAAATAAAAATACTATCTAAACAAGGTTTTTGGTTGATTTGTTTTTTACGGCTTTTACGGTTTATCACCTTTTTAGATAAACAATAAAATATTTTTAGATTGAATTATTTTTTTTTTAAATAATGAGAATTTAAGTATATTAATCGTATTTATTAGCCCATAGCTGAGGGAAAGAAACGTTAGATTAATAACTTCACCAAATGTATTTTCGCGTAAATGAATATAACGGACTCGAATTGAATAAAAAATGCACATAAGAATGTGCACAAAAAGTTGCATAAAAATGCACATAAAGATGTTTTATATCTAGAATTCCATTCAACAAATAATTAGTATATGCTCAATGAACAGTATAGAGGGAAAAATAAAAACAACTGAAAAAGTAAGAAATTTAAGTTATTTTCTCTTGGTAATTTCAAATAATTTTGTAATAATTGAAATTATTAGAATTGACTGTTGACTGAAAATGTAATTACCTGTTAAGAGAATTTTAATTAAAAAACAATCTTGTATTACGAAGTAAATATTTTTTCTGTGTAGGAAGACACCCAAAGGAAATGAAAAGAAACCAATCAATGAAACATGTTAAATTTATATGCCTTATTTTAAAATTAGATTAGATGTAACCGATTAAAATAAATTTTATTGATATTCTATGATTGCAGAACTTAAAATAAACACACACATGTGCGCCTGAGCACGCACGCACACACACACATCTGTAGCCGAGCGGTAAGTCATAATGGTTCAAATAGTGGTTTCTCCTACAAAAAATGACACAGGTTTGATTCCTTATGATTTTTGCAATTTCTTATTCCTTCCACCATCAACACATCCCAGCTTACAGAACCTGGTATTCCCAAGCGGCCACCCATATAGGTATTGGACAGACTTAACGATGATTAAATTCGTTGAGAACCGGCACTTCAAAGTTATATTGGCATAAGTTTATATTCACTGAGATCATTACGAAAATCGCAGCAAAGATTTTAAGCGCCATTTTTTTTATTGTATACAGGGTGACTACTGAAATGACTGAATGATATAAAATATAACTTTCACAAACACATGTAAAACTTGGGGTATCAATATTTAGACCATTTTGAATCTTGTATGGAAACATTTTTAAATCTTGTTTCAGAATCTTCTGAACCGATGTTCTGTGGATGCCGATTTGAGCAGAGCGAAGACGGTTAGAAGCTGAGGCATCGTCATGTACACTCTGCGGTAAAGCTTCCACAGTTAAAATGTTGCCGGTATTTTCGCTGAGTTTGAATAATTGATCTTTCACCGGAATAGAAAAGAAATCAATGAGTTTTACTCGTTGATGGACATCATACGTAGCCATTTTAAACTCCAAGGGATGCTCTATAACCTGCAAAAAAAAAAAAAAGAAAAGAAAAAAGATTGAAAAGAGATAAGTTATGACTTTTTCAAACCCTTCAGTTTTTCAGTAGATACTCTCTCTCTATTATTTTCTCTCTCTCTCGACATATATATATATATATATATATATATATATATATATATATATATATATATATATATCGAGAGAGAGAGAGAGAGAGAAACAAATTAAAAACTGTTCCTGCCAAAATAATAGTTAGAATAAACTACAACAATCAACCCCAAAACCGAACAAATAGCTTTAATTAAATTTTCAAACCAAAACAAAACTATTAAATAAGTGATATAAATAAACTTTTACTACGGTAATAAAAACACCGATTAAAAAAAATTAAATAAATAAATAAATAAAATAAGAAGCAAAAAATAAAAATAAATAAAAACAAGCAAAATAATTTAACACAAATAAATAAATAAACGACTTCCGGTAAAATAACCACCATAATAGACTACCCACCATGCACCACTGGCCCGTATATATATAAATAGCCGAGAAAAATAACAGCACACGTGGCCTGACGATTGCATATAGCATGAAACAGACTGTCGCCTCTAAGTGTTGACTTCTATGTTCACTTTTATATTTACACACGCTCTATCTCTGATATTGAGCACATTATCCCACAAATATAGCACACCTTAAGGCTATATTTCTTCATATATATATATATATATATATATATATATATATATATGGGGGGAAAGAGCGTGTTATCTAGCGTGTTCAACAATTTGAACAAGGCCTGCAGGCTCAAGACCTCGGTCACAATGATTTGTGACTACGTGCTAGCACAGGTATCGATATTTAAAGGGTTCCGTCTACCCAATTTCACTCACAAGGCATGGGTCAACCCGTGGTATGGTTTTCAGGTACTTTCCAAAGGTACCGCACAATGAGATCGACCCCTCCAGTCCGATAACATCAGGAAGTCTTCTTCCTGACAAATCGACCGTAGTGAGATTCGAACCTGGGTCTCATGATCAGAATGCGAATATATACAACTGTCAACTCTCTTTGATCACCAACAAGCACGCTATCTTGAAATCAAACAAGTGGGAGCAAGTTTGACACGATAAAGATAATGATAATTTGAGGAGATATTGAAGTCCACAATTTGAACCATTATCTCCCTTCCTATGACAAAATATACAATAATTTCCTGTGTAGTATTTTGGAATATAATTTAAATTGAGGAGCAGTTAGCATCTTCTCAGTAACACTTTTTCTCGCTTAAGAATATATCAAATTGTTTTATTAAGATTTTTAATGTCAATTTAATATCGGGAAAAGCTGAGAGTTCTGTTTCGTTGTTTTATTTGTATGTATCAATATAAAAATAAACACAACTCAAAAAGGAAATAAATGTTACTTTCTACGTGATTCCTTTTCGTGAAGAAAAAACTCTCTTATTCACTAAGTATTGATTTATTGAATACGGCACTGATACAAGAGGGAAATCATTGGCAATCCTTCATAACAAAAATTTATTTGATGACATCTGATCATATTGAGTTGGGAATGTAAACATTTTGTTTGTCAAGTGGCAACTGTTGGGAAGTTTCTTTTCACGATAACACAAGATCTGAGTTTTCTCCGAGGAATTTCAAGACAATCCTGAGACATTTTGTGTTTATTACTGTATACTTTTCTTTCTATTATGACATTTATTTTCTTTATTTTTTTAAATAGATTTATCATTGAAAAATATAATTAACATTTTATTGATATATACTTAGCATAGTTTAGCAAAAAATAAAACAAATACAAAATCAAAGATTTTGTTGCACCAGCTGCATCTTTATTATAGTTCAATAGATTGCTCTTATTTTTTATACTATTGTTCATACAATACAAGACCCGAGAGCCACTCAAGCTAGCGCGTTAAAGAATCTTGCTTTGGAAGAGCAAAAATTACAGAAGGCTAATTA
This sequence comes from Acanthosepion pharaonis, assembly GCA_903632075.3. Taxonomy (NCBI): domain Eukaryota; kingdom Metazoa; phylum Mollusca; class Cephalopoda; order Sepiida; family Sepiidae; genus Acanthosepion; species Acanthosepion pharaonis. The sequence goes on from CAHIKZ030001402.1 coordinate 2,113,909, forward strand.
GTATATATAATGGTTGACGTAGACTTGAAATGCTTAAGGTTGTTGTGATCGGGGAGTCTGTTCCATGAAAATAACGGTTCTGGGGGTGAAGCTACTGTGAACTGTCTCCTTACCTATAGAATACGGAGGAAAACAGGGTAATTCGACGTTGTGTTACGCGGCATGTCGACGTGTATATGTAGAGATACGGATTGGCGGAATTATGGTATATAGCATTTGCCATGGAAATATTGATAGAATAACGAGAGATTGTCAACGTTTCGTCTATTGGAAAGGGGCATGATGTTGGGACAAAAGTTATCACCTAAACGCTTTGAACTCTTTCAAGATGAAACTTGAAGATTGGATAGTCCAGATATGACAAGAATATGCGATATTTGGTTTGATCTGCCACTTGCAAAGATAGAGATAGTCTTACCGTAAAGGTTAAAAAATGACCTAAAAGTTAATCTGAATACACTGGATATGAATGTGAACCATTGGGAAGAACTAACTTGAAATCGTACAGAATGGAAGCAATTTTTAAGGTAAAATTGCAACACCTTTCAAGATGAATGTTCCAGGTATGATCAGATGTAACTCTGAAAACGCACTGACTCTGATTTGCCAACTACTGCACAGTCGGGGAAATGTAACGCGTGTGAACGCACGCTGTTGTCGACAGCAGGTTATGTAAATGATCTGTAAGGTATTCATAAGAACCAAAAGTAGACAAACTAAGCCAAACTGTTTCATTGTCCTGCCGATAATACCTTTGTTTTTTTGCGTCAAGGTTTGTAGATCATTATCTGATTTGAGAAGGCATATGACGTACACAGGATTACTGTAGTACATACTGATCTAAAGAAACCAATCAAGGATACAAAAATTATCTGTCCTCTTAGGGGCAATGAATACCGAAACGAGATTGAAGTCATTAAGCGATGCGAAGCATTTTTACTTGTATGAAATATATATTTGGAAGTTTCAAACCAAAAGCCTTGTTCCCTGGTTGAAACTTTAAAAAGGGTTTTAAGGCTGACTTGGTTAAAGATAAATTTTTAATAACTTCAAAGTTTGCTGAAGTTAAAACAAGGCTGGAAATTGCGAAAGATGTTCGATATGCGTCCTTGATCTGGGAATGACTTTCTTGATGAATAGCCTTGATGCAAGTCTAATTGCATCAGGGTTATTCATCAAGTAACTTCTTCCCAGATCAAGAACGCATATCGAACATCTTTTGCAATTTCAAGACTTTATCTCGTCCACTGAGTCACGTATCAATCAGAACGTTATGAAAGTCCATCTTTGTTAAGGTATAAATATCTCAGTGCTTGTGGCCGTGGGGGGAGTGTCAAAATGATGGTGGTTCCTAAATCAATTGCCAAAATATATTACACGGATGACTGGGCTTCCCTTAAAAGAGATTGGGAAATAAGTCAACAGCTCAATAAGGGCTTTTCAACTGCAGATTTTGAACCCTGGATATTTTATAAAGAGGATTTTATTTTACATACAACAGTTTTTCATTAGAAACGATATAGAAAATTATTGAATATCTAAATTATGTTTCTTTTGATAACGACCTGAAGCCGATACAAGACGTTTGAAGCATTTTGAAGAGGTTTAAATGGGTTATCAGAAATTTATTAGCAAAGATGAACTTTGCAAGTGTATTCTACATGGCTGACATCTTTCTTAATATGAAGAAATACGAACCCTCACAATATCGATGGATGGACATCTTCTAAAACGAATATTAGAATATGGACTTCAACCTACAGTATTGAAAATAAATTTCCCTAAAGATTTACATCCTTGTGCAAATTAATTAAAACAAAACGAATAATTCCGTTATTATTTACTTTTTTCGTATGTTTCCATTGAAACATGACCCAGTAATTCGTATATCCATTCCATGAAGTCGTTCCTTGTAGATTGACCATAGATTCTCGATTGGATTTAAATCAGGAGAGTTTAAATACCAGTCTAGTACTTTGATTTGCTCACTGGTAAGTTTTGCCACTATGTTCGTGTAGCGTTACAATTTTTGCAAGCTTCCTTGGAGTAAGGTTTGTCGCAGACAATAGCCGTAGTACTACTAATCGACAGTCAAGACAATAGTGTCTGGGCGTGATAAAAATCTGATGCAATCATGGATGACGTAATATTTTTCAAAGCCAAACAAATTTTATCATGCACCACAAAAATAGATTCATATTACTGCACACAATTATACTCTGTCACTCCAGTAGGCCTAAAACTGACCGGATGGTGAAAGAAAAGAAACTAAAGCGGTTGCACAAGGATGTAATGTATTTGTTTGAGTTTTGATTTAAAGTAAAATGCTTTATGTTTATTGGTTGAATACATTAAAACGATATCAAGCTTCTTGAATCTAATACTATGCCACTTCGGAACGTAGAAGATCCTATTTCTCCACCATTTCCTCTTCTTTATTCTTTGTCCCTTGCTATCTCATGGAAAAACACTTTCAGGCTATTTGTTCATTGTATTTCTTGATTATATATTGCGGATTTTTATGAACAAAATCAAGGAAAACTGATTAATTTTCCAAAGAGCTAGAAGCAAAAGATATCCGGTAAAACTGAATTTCGCTGCTGAATTTGCACTTTCGGAGATAAAATCGTATATACTGAGTTTTCGGAGATATAATCGTATATATGCACAGTGTACAGAAAACAGTAACAGAAATCTGTCTTCATATAAATGCAGACAAAACAGAGTACATGTGCCTTAATCAGCAAAGCTTCACTAATTTTATGTCTGTCAAACCGTTAAAATGGTCGTTCAGGTCATCCATCTTGAAAGTAAAAGTGATGGGAACGCTGCTATTAGCATATTTTCGGGCTGCAACAGACAAACTGTCAATAGTCAGAAAAACAGGTTTACCGGATAAAATGAAACTAGACTTATTCCACACCGTAGTCATAACGTTCTTGCTTTATGAAAGAATCGGAATAATATTGGCGAAACGATTATCTTGGTGAAACGTATACAAAGATGCCGAGAGTTGCATTGAATTTATCATAGAAACAGCACGCTAAAAAAAGAAAACAACAGAAGCCATTCAATCTTACAAATCAATTAAAGGAAAACAGCAACATTTGCGGCGCATTCCTTAAGATGTAAAGAGAGTTCATCAGAAACGCTCCCTTGTTGGTACCAAAAGAAGAACACATTTACATTGGTCACCCTTTCAAGATATACAGGATGTGGCAAATAGTAGACGAACCGATAAAATTTCGATTTTTGTATTTTTACAAAGGCAAGTGAGTAATAGTAGTAGGAGATGTCAATTTGTACAAAATCAAAGAATTCATGGACCTGCATCAGTATCACAAGATTCTTGTTAATCAAATTTGGATTTCTGCTTAAAGACTTTTTGCCCAAAGTCAACTCTTTACCTTCCAAAACGATAACGATCCTAAGCATATTTCCTTAAAGAATAAATGTTGTCTAGAGAGGAAGCGAGACGAGGATAAATTGAAACTCTTCCAGTGGCCGAGTCTGCGTCCTGACCATAACCCAACGGAAAACCTTTGCGCAATAATGGAACAGCGTGCCCGTGATAGGAAGGTTAACATAGAAGATGAGCTTTTTCGTGAATTAAAGGAATGCTGGATAAATTTGGCGAAGGACGTTGACTTACTAAAGAATTTAGTCTGTAGAATATCATGAAGAATTAAGGTTGTTATTAAAGCAAAAGGTTACACAACAAAATTGTAAATCATTTTTGACTTCTATAATATACATATGCACGCCTGCATTAATAAACTAATTCAATTCATCACTAGTCCTGATAAGTATACAAAAATCAACTTTCTATGATTGGGTCATTTTTTTTTTCTTCGTACTGTATATATTTTCCTACACTTCAATTCAATCATTTTTTTATCATAGGTAGGGCTCATTTCTAAGAATGTTTGCTTTCAAATGTCATTAAACTCGCGTGCCTTCATAATGTTCAGTATAGTGGAGAGTATACAGCTCACGGTTTGTGTTGGAGAAAAGCCCAAACCATACACTTGAATTTTATTACATTTTATTTTACTTAGAGACTTACATAACATTTGGAAAAAATAATCTTTTTCATAATTCTTGGATCCATATTGTTGTGTTCAACGTAAAGGTCTCTTTCATTACGATGTATTTAGGTGTATCAGTGCTTATTTTCCTGAAAGTTAGAGCATGGCTAATATGAGTTTCAGAACAATTTAACGCTTTCACTTGACAGATTGGATTGTCTAATTCTTTCTTCTTCTACAATGAAAAAAAGAAATACAAAACCTACTACATTGTAGGTGAGTAATAGAATCCGTTTATTAATACAGGTGTATATATGTACATTATACAAGTCAAAAAAGGATTTAATAACGATAAAGATCCTAAGCATACTGCCTTAAAGAATAAACGTTATTTAAAGAGGAAGCGTGACGAGGTTAAATTGCAACTCTTCCAGTGGCCGAGTCAGAGTCCTGACCATAACCCAATTGAAAACCTTTGGGCGATAATAGACAAGCGTGACCGTAATAGGAAAGTTAACACAGAAGATGAGCTTTTTCGAGAATTTAAGGAAAACTGGAAAAATCAAGAAAGGACTTTGACTTCCTAAAAAAATAGTTTATATCATGCCATGAAGAATTAAGGTTGTTATTAAAGCAAAAGGTTACACAACAAAATAGTAAATCATTTTTTGACTTGTATAATTTACATATTTACACCTGTATTAATACCCTGTATTAATAAACACATTGTATTACTCAGTTTTATTGGTAAAAATACAATAATCGACCTTCTATGAGTGCGTCCATTTTTTTGCCTCGTATTGAATATCCAGAAAATAGATGAAAACAGAGAATGCCAGTTTAAACACCAACCACGTGTGATAAAGAATCCGGAAAACTGGGGAGAATGAGTCGTGCATAGACGGGCAATAGGCACGTTCTTATAATGGTGACGATGAAGATATTTTTGTGATTGAAAGTCTTAGATCGCCTAACGCTTTCCTCATTATTCTTGCTGAGCCAGTGTACTATCGAATTTGGGATATTTTTTATGTATCCTTGAAAATCTAATCTCGCCTTATATTTTGGAACTGTTCCAAGTGAAAACTGATTGCACTCTTGTATTCTAGAGATCCCGTATTCGCGACAGGTTTCTAAGTAATTTCCTTCATTTTATTTTTTTGACTAGTTTGTACATCCATATCTATGCTTTGTGTAGTATTTGCAATGATTATACAGGGAGTCCATAAGGTTCGTGTGCACTTTAAAAAATTCATAACTTTATTTGTATTTGCGATAGAAATAATCTGTAAAAAATGTTATAAAGTTAAAATGTACCTAGTTTTAAGTATAGCTAAAATAACTGATGTTATTTCAGGCATTACTGTAAATTAGTTGGCAAATATTTTCCGTGAACTGCAAAATCGTATAAACCTTTGAATTGCTAATGAGGGAGGACATGTGGAAACTTAAATAAAATTTCAATAAAACCTTAAAGACATATAGATTTACTTCTTTCTAATTCTTTTTTACAAATTATTTCTATCGCAAATACAAATAAACTTATAATTTTTAAAGTGCACACGAACTTTATGGATAACCTGTATATTCCCATTTGCTTCAGAACAACGACAATTACCAACATGTCAGAATCCAAGTTGTTTGAACATTTTTATTATTAATTCTACTCATTGAATTTTCTAATCAGTTACCTCTCATCAGAACTATATAAAAGTAAATTTCCTCAGTATCTATCTATATTTCTGAGATGAGTTATTATGTACATTATTTACATTATTCGGACTATTGTCCTCATCTTTGTCGCCATATTTCTTAAAACGTTTCGGCCGTTGTGCGCTCCGGCCTTCTTCAGGTGGTTGGAATGTCGAACTGAACCCTTTATTTCGCTCAATTGGGTAGACTGTTCTAGTTCTCCTGAGCCGACCAAGCATAGAAATGAATAAAATATGGGAACCAATAATAAGGAGTGCCAGAGAAAGCAATAATAACAACAAAAGTTGCAATATGAGCTCTGGCAAAAAATGCAATGATAACAGCAAAAAATTGCAATATGAGCACTGGTAAAATGGTTGCTGAGACATTAATTTTATAATACCCAGAAATTCATATACAGATGTCCTCAAGGACACATGGGACAATGGATAAAGGCGTTAGTTAGATCCAATGACAGGACCCAAAGAATGTAAGTTCAATACCCGGAAATGGATTCAAAAGAAACCGAAAACTCAATTCTAATCAGGAGCAACCTCTACTCCTGTTCATATTATTTAAAAGCTACGGTCTACCAACAGAGTCCAAGAAGAAAGCTATGAAGGAGTCTATGTGCAATCTAAGTGTTCTCGGTTAGATTTCAGATTTATTGATCTTGCGAGACTTTCAATCGAGCCAATCACATTAACCATGAAAGTCGACCCTAATACGAGCTGTTTCAAATCATGTCTGACTCCAATATCGTAGCGAATTCATTCATAAGTATAGAAATTGCATTTATTCATTTATTACTGCTAGATTCATTTCTGGAAACTGCTGTTCCTTCTGAAACATTGACCAGTGCTTTTATCTCTAATCCATTTTTTAAATTTCCTGGTCATTTTAATTAGCTGACACTGTCTTCTCAAAGTAATTATATAAGGCTATTGAAATCTCTTATTTTGTCTGCTACGAAATCTAATTGCGTTCTACCCACGTCTAATCAGATCAGTTAATTTTCTCAGTCAAGATCAATTAGGTCATCCTAATTACTTGTCATCATCAAATTTAGATTTTAAAATTAATTACTCTAAACTTGCCCTATCAAATTGTATACTTCATATCATCATTCAATGTGGAAGCTCTCTAATTGACACAAGACTTATTATTATTCTATATCATTTTTATCTAACTAAACAATTTATTAATTTCATTTCCTTCAAATAACTGAGATTTTGTTTATAAATATTTATTAACCATTTCCCCAGATTTATTCAGTCATTATATCGAGCCTATGTTAAGGAAACTAACGACATTATAAGGATTTATTTTTGGTGGGCGTAATCTTAACGACATACGATAAGCAGATGGAACTATATGGAGGATTGAAAACTACAGGGAAAAGAACAGGGAAATAAAACGAGAAAAAAAGGACTATCAAGGACAAGTAGACAAGAATTATGGTCATCAGAAAAACATTAAGTTACAAAATGGAGATGACAACAAACAAGCAATTATAGAAGTTTAAATATCTGAGAATTGTTGTAATAGGGCATGGTAAATATGACACCGACATCGGTATTGGATTAGAAAAAGTTCCATTCCAAAAGCTAAGTAAAATTAGTTAAGTGATGTTATGGAATAACCAGTCACCCCCATGAATGATTATACTATAGGCAGTAAGTACCTATAAACTCAACTGTCTACGAGACACTTGAGGAAGAGTGAGAGAGAGAAATGACGCAAGCACGTCCGACCTTCCAACTAGTGGCACTCACTATTAGATTGATCTGTGTGTATAACTGTACCGTATTTCATATTGTACTGGTTGTGTACAATAAACCTTTCTTCTATTATCCACTTGGTGTTAAGTATTTATTCCCTTAGCACGGAATATAACATTAAGTCTAGCACAAGGCTACTATTTTGAAACACCAAGTGAGAATCGAAATCATTATACTAGTAATAAAGTGTGATACTAACTCATTAACTTCTGAGTTACCTTCATATTATTCTATTTAATTAAGAAAGAAGTCAGCTACGGAACGTTGGGTAAGGATCGAACCTGCAATGGTAGTATTCGAGATTAACTACCTAACCATTGCTCTCCGAAGATATACGTTTGTACGCAATTTATGATAATGTTGCTTTATTATACTATACATATATTTACGGTTATATCTAGCTATTTCATGAGTAAAGAGATGAGTCCTAATTGCGAATCTAGTAATACATTTAAATTCATGTATTTGAGGTATCAAGGAGGATAGCTTATTACAACAACTACCATGAGAATATTTATAGATGAGACAGAAGGAAGCCAGGTCAGTCGGGGAAAACGTGCCTGAAAACGAGATGCCAGGTTAGGACCGATTACAATACAGATCTTCTTTGCAGTTTGTCAAGAATCTCTCTCTATATAGCAGGGACACTAAAACTGATATAGCAGCAATATCATATATATGTTAATTATTGTGCCCTTGTGATGGCCTTTCCTGTTCGTTTCAGCTGAACTAGGGTAGATAAATTTTACTGCCTCATCCAGGGATTGAAACCACAAGATCGCAGCAACACTTGAATAAAGAAAACTTATATCCACTTGCCAGGGTCCTGAATGATATCAAGGATGTGTTTATGATTTAAATTTGGTAACCTTTAAATTCAATGTCAGAAGGTACCGACATTTTTCTTAGTATGGCTGCTTCTTATTTCTCGATCAAAAAACAATACATTATATATTATAAATATATCATTATATTATCATAAAAATATAAAAAAATATAATAATAATAATATAAAATAATAATATATAATAATATAAAAATATAATATCATTATATTATAAAAAAAATTAAAAACATTATATGTTTTGGATTTCTGTGATGACAGTTTATCAATATACGTTGACCTATTCAAACAACTGTTCTCGTTTTAATTATTCAGTCAGTCATGTGCCATGCCTGATACACGAGTAGGCGATCATGTATCTTTCGATACATGATCGCAGATTTTTTCCCGCAGTAGGTTGCTCTGCGGTAGCCATCCAAGGCTACAGAACCCGATCTGCCTTGCTATTTACCCATAGCTGGGGGGGGTAGAAGAAGAGGATTCATACCTTCATGTAAGTGAATATAATGGATTCGACTGGAATTCGAACTCGGCTCTCCGATTCCTCCATCCGAGCCGCTATCCATTACTCCACCGTGTCACCTTTTGAGTATTACAGATCTTATTATAAAAACATTTCGGTTAAGTACCAGCTACCTATTATCAGGTGTTCATTATTTTGATATGGGATGACTTATATGTGTTTATTAGTATATTATTTTGATTTCTATCACATGGTTTCTCGTTCGATACTTTATTGTAGTAGTAGTAATAGTAGTAGTAGTTATCACGTGATGGCCAAAATTAAGAACTTTTGTTTTGAGACTGGAATGCCGCAGGCCTGATCGATGGTAAATTGAGGCCATTCGCTGACCAGCCCACATCTCTCAGCCGTATCGAAACATGATCCAAAATAATACAAGGTAATACCTATGGGATTGGTTTGACTGTAGGCATTGCCGGAAGTTTAACAGACAACCGCCTTCGGGGTTCCACTCCGGATTTGCTGTTTGGATTCGATTCTATAGCCTTTTCCCTGTTTAGATATGACCACAAGTCAAAGGAGGTTTAAAATAAACGCTTTTCCTTCCACTTCATGTATGATCTGCCTTGTAAATTCCAGTAGCTGGTTAGCTTAAAAACAGTGCCCTTTTTTGTTATGCAAGGATTACTGGATTAAAATTGACTAATAACTGGCGATAAAGACTGTTTTAATTATAAACCCAGCCTCTTTTTGCTGTTAGGTCTTTGGCGTTGCTATTACTTTTAATGAAGAATAAATGGATTGAAAATGATGTACGTAATTCATGACATTTGAAAGCGAATTGTGAACTATTATGCCCAATTTCACTCACAAGGCTTGGTTCAAATCCGTGGTATGGTTTTCAGGCACTCTCCAATGGTGCCGCAAGTTGAGATCGACCCCTCCAGTCCGATAACAATAGGAACTCTCCTTCCTGACAAATCGACCATGGTGAGATTTGAACCCGGGTTTCATGGTCAGAATGGGAACGTTCTAACCCACTAGGCCACGTGTTTGCAATTTCTAGTTACTTAGAATGTAAATATCACATTTTCAGGAACTGTCTTCGTTCGTTTTAAACTAGGTTAGATTTTTATGAACGTCTCGTGTAGAAAATCAAATAAAATATAGATAGTAATTTGATTTCGTGTTGTTTGCAAAAATGTCTCGTTTTATTATGATCTACCTATTCGATTAGATTTCCTGAAGTTTCCTGATAGGAAATCAAATAAATATTGATGGTACTTAACATGTTTTATTGTGAGATAAGTTTTCAGTCCAGTTTCGAGTATACTTCTGGTGGGAAATTAAATCAAATATTCATAGTTCATGCCTGTAAAATAAAACAAGTTTATTAAGAGAAAAAATTTCGAGCTAATAGTGAATTCGTCGATGAAACTCATGGTCATTGTGTTTCGATTTGAATTAATCAATTACTAGCTATATACAAAAAAAAAGAAAAAGAAAAAGAAAAAAACCTAAAATATAGAAAAATAGTCTCTTATCAAGATATTCTAATATATTCGGACTCTCCAAATGTATCAAATATAGTATTATAATGAATAGAAGCTTGTTGGTTGGTTGTTTTCGTTTAGCGATATATCAACAGTTATATGAGTTATTAAATATTTTGAATCCTATTTTATAACTTTTTTGATGATTTTAGTAATACAAGTCTTACTAATTATAATTAACCCATAGCTTGGAGAGAAGAAGTGGATTAATACTCTTTCAAAGGTATTTGCACGTAAGTGAATATAACGAATCCAATTGGAATCAGCAATCTGATTCAAAATTCCGAGCCATTATACATTACATCATCGGCACATCTAACCTTACAGCACCAAGTGGTCACCCATCTAGGTACAGAACAGGCTCGATGTTGCTTAACTTCGGTGATCTTACAGGAAAGTATTTTAATGAAATGTGACTGTAAGCCTAAGATAAAAGAAGTACTTGTCAAAATAAATTCTTAATAGTGCCTCATTTTAAATCCTTTATTTCATTGTCTTATTATTTCGGGTGATCATAGCTCTCTTCCAGTCCCGTTTTATTTTGTTAGGTGCGTGTAGAGATCCATTACCGCCCAGGTCCTGAAAGGACACGGTACGTAGAAGCAGAAGAAGAAGAAGAAGAAGATTGGCTTGAATAGTTTGATTTTCAGTTTGGCATTATTAACAGGTTTTTCAGAGCTGTTAAAAAACATTCGGATTTCAGGTCTGCCCCATGTTACAAACCAACACTAATTCAGTTGACATATTTTCTTGAAATGTCAGCAGACTTATATGCCATTCTAATTATCTAAAGATTGAAAGCGAGAAAATGTCAAAAGATGAACCATGAAATAATTTCCAGTAACACAAACTAAATCTATATCTGACGTCAAGAATAATCAATACATTTGTGATCATATTATTTCCGGATTAGTATCGTAGTATATAATCAGGTTACCTTTATTACGTAGTGCACTGTAGACAATTAGTAATATTTATTAGTATTTATTTGAGTTTACTTTTAATATAAAAGCTTAAGGAGTCGCAATGTATTAGGAGAGCCTTATACAATGAGAACAATTTTGGCTAACGGCTGGTACACAAGTGGATATCTGGGTCGCCATGGAGAAGGGGTATGATGTTGTGCGATCCCCTAATGAACCAAAGCTAAAAACAACACTGATGATGTGTGCTGGAGCATCGAACAGATTTGTTTCACGAATTACTTAATAATTAATATTAATTTAATTAATATTAATTAGTATTTTCTTCTTAATATTCCAAGATGACGGATTGGTAACCATTATCAAGATTCATTCGCGCTTTACTATCACAGATAATCATTAATTATTTATTAATATTAACTTGTATCTTATTAGATGAATCGTTCTTAACTATTATTGGTTTTAATTAATATGTATTTCATTTCACTTTTACCTATTTATCATCGCAAATAACAGAGAATTAGGTGTCCATTAGAAAAAAATCAAGTTGGGGCAAAGTAATGTCCGATATTCAGGGCATATTAAAAATGAAAAAAAAAGTTCATGATTATGAAAATGTATGTTCGTTAACATAACCTGCTTTGCTTTCCAGAACATCATTCCATCTGTCAACAAGTTTATAAATGCCATGCCGGCAAAATTCCTAAGGTTTTGAAGCAAAATATGAATCTAATTTGGATGAACTTCTCATCACCTGTAACAAGCCTACCTAAAAATGGTTCGTGAAAGCAATGATTAAAAACAAGCAACACGATGTTGCAGATTCGCTGGAGACAGTTCATGTATAACCCATTTCCCAAGCAATATTTCCCAACTAATCTCTTCCAAAAGATTTTTAGTCAGTCGAGCTGTGTGAGGATGAGCCTTATCGTAATGGATGATCACACCATTTCTGTTTACTAAGGAAAGTCGTTTTTGGTTCAAAGCTGTTTTCAAACGACGAAATTGATCTCAGTACTGATTAGCTGTAATTGATTGTTGTTTAACAGTTCGTAATGGACAAATTCCTTTAATATCCCACCACACGCTCAATCTGATCTTCTGTGGATGAAGTTCTCATGCTAAAGGAGCCAATTCTCATCACCTATAACAAGCCTACCTAAAAATGGTGCGTGAAAGCAATGATTCACAACAAGCAACACGATGTTGCAGATTCGTTGGAGACAGTTCATGTAGGACCCATTTCTCAAAGAATGAAACCTTTCCGATTCTTTTAAATTAGTCTAGCACGGTTATATGGCCTACGTTAAATTGTTCTGCAAGTTCCGTAGAGGTAATGGTAGGATTGAATGGAACAGCTTCAAAATCTTCGGAATCAAGTCTTGTTGGACGACCCCCCACCACCTTTTGCTTGTCTTTCAAATTGAAATTCCCACTTCGGAAACGGGAAAACTTGCAACTTCTTTCATTCACTGCATCATCTCCATAAGCGTTTGCAACAGACTTTGCTGCTGCACTTGCATTGACACAATAAGATATGTCGAATGCGATTTTTAGATGGGATGAACATGGGTGCAAATATTGCGGAAGACCATGAAAATATTTTTATAATCTGAAAGAGAAAGTTATAAATTACTTATTGACATTCCTTAAGTATAACGAGAAGCAAACATTTCATAAATACTATCTAAAACTTCTCAAAAATCGAACATTACTGATAGTATTTTGAACTAGCAGCCATACGGAGCTGGTCGATCAGAAAAAGCGTTCAATTAGAATATATCAAAAAACAGCATCATCAGATGTAACAGAGTCTATCTTCTTTAATTACTTTAAAGTACTTTCATTAAAAAATTTTTGAACTAATGCAGTTACTGATATAACAGACATAGTCTGTTTTTTCTTCAATCGAATTTAGCCGAGGACATAAAAGGGGTAAAACAGGCAACATGAAGACAAACTTCAAACCACAACTATTTTGGAGTTTTTGAAATTCAATTTGTCACTGTGCTACCAGGGATGCAAAAGAGGATACATTTATAAAGCAATTGTCAAGTTTGAGGAAAATGTTTGAAAGATAAACAAAAAATAATTAAGAAATCAGTAAAAATCGCCATTTTTCGCTATTTATCCGGGGTTTCACTATATGCGTGGACTCAGTTCTCAAGTTAAATGACTGCTAAACAATCAACTTATTGTTGGCTACAATTGAGTGAAGTTTATATTAGATTTCCTGTAAATTGAGGGCGTTTTTAGTTTAAAATTTGTGTTGAAATCGATTTTTCGTTCTTAGCAGTTTTTCGCTAAACGCAGTGGCATAAAAATAAATATGAGGTGTCTTTAAGCTTTTCATGATGTAAGTTACCTACATACCGAGTTTGACCGAAATCAGAGGATAAATTTGAATTTATCGAATTTTGATCGGTTTTATCGATTTGTAAAAAGTATCGATGTTTTAGCTAAGAAACTATCTCTTCCATTGCACAATGTATGAGCAAAGTTTGGTCAAAATCGTTTGGGTGGATCTTGAGTGAAAATGTATCACACTGACAGAGCGACAGGCAGACAAACAGACATCCTCTGTTTTATATATCTAGATTAAATGCTTAGACATTTTCCCTTGTGGGTTTTGTTTCATTTTGATTATAGGATGATTAATAAGATAGATTAAATACTCATGGGTGAAGAAACAATCGTGGTTGGCGTGTTTTTTACCAGTGCTCATATTGCATTTTTTTTGCTGTTATCATATATGCTTTTACCAGAGCTCATATTGTAATATTTTTGTTGATATTATCGCTTTTCTTTGGCACTCGTTATTATTCGTTATTATAAGCGTAGTTTGGTGTGATGCAAGTATTTCATTCGTTTAAATATAGGAAGAAAAACATCTATGTGCCTCGATATGGGCGATCATGGCCCTCTAAAATCCCTATGCATTGTGATCCTTAGCCGTTTTTCTCCCATTATTAGGCTTCCATCCTCTGTTCAGTCTTCGATTAACACAAGCTAGTTGCATAGTTAGCTCCCTTTGTTCTCTTGTCTCTCTGGCTTTCGATATGCCCTGTTGAATTTAGATTTTCTAAGCCTTCGTTTTCTTCAAGGAATTTCTCATCCTGATTTTGAAAATAAGTGGTCTTTATGTTGCCATTTTTCTTTAATGCCTTTTCGTTGATAACGCGATCCGTTCATGGAATTTTCGATAAGATTCTGAAACTCTGCAGAATAAGGAATTCTTCACAAATTTCAGACTGTAACAAATCTATTTATACAAGAAACTGGTGACCTTGTTGCTGAATAACCAACGCTCGTAGTTTAATACTAAATGAACAAGTGAAAAAAAAAGGATAGATAAAACAATCCATGTACTTAAGAGTTAGAGGAAGCAGAATGAAAATAAATAAATAAAATTTTCTGTAACAAATGACAAAAATTTTATCAAGGAATATTAAACAAGGTTACAGAGTGGGGGAATATTTCTTTGAAGTGTTGCAATTTTGTAACATGTTTGTAGCGGAAAATGAATCTTTCTCCGAGTCATAAAAATTTCCTTTTGTGCAAGAGTGAGTCACAAAAAAAAAAAAATAAAAATAAAAAAAAACCAAAAAAACAAACAAACAAATAATGCAATTTGTTTTATTATATAAGATTTAGCTCTCTCTGACTTGCATCGCTTTGGTTCAATGAAAAAAACAAAACGTTACGGTGATGATGAAGACGTAAATGTTCCTGTGAGGAATTGCTTACAGCAGCAGCCTGCTGAATTTTACGAAGGTGGGATACCTGCCCTCGTCCTTAGGTGGAACACTACTATTAAAAGATCAAAATCAGAAAATATGATTGGCCACAAAAATCTCCTGAGCCGACCAAGCATAGAAATGAATACAATATGGGAACCAGTAATAAGGAGTGCCAGAGAAAAGCAATAATATCAACAAAAAATATTTCAATATGAGCACTGGTAAAAAATGATTGCTGACACATTAGTTTTATAATACCCAGAAATTTGTACTCACGGCACAGTGGATAGAGGCGTTGGTTAGATTCAGTGACAGGACCCAAAGAGAGTGAATTCAATACCCGGTTAAGGCAGTGGAGAACTTGGAGAAGGGAATTAACAGGAGATAACTGACATCCATTAAACATGGCACGTGGAACTAGAACAGTCTACCCCAGTTAGCGAAATAAAGTGTTCAGTTCGGCATTCTAACCACCGGAGCGTACAAATGTGATAAATATGGTGACAAAGATGGGGACAGTAGTCGGAGTAATGTAAATAGTGTATCTCATCTCAGATATATAGACAGATACTATTAAAAGATGTAGTGATTATGTTGTAAAGTACGGATGTGAACCTTTGTTTTATTGCTATATGTTAATGTAACATGTATTTACTTGTGTTCCTTATTTTTCATATTATAAAACAGATTGCATTAATTTTTGATTCCATCTCGCAGAGTGTGCTTTATAGAAGAAAAATAAGTTTTTATGATTGTTAATATGAAAAATGTTTTCCTTGTGATGCAGGTTATTCCCTCTTTTAATAAGTGTTGAAAGTTTTGTGGGTCACCAAGAACCTCTTTTCGCCACTGTCAAGTGGAGAAGAGTGGCATGGTCTGGACAGGTTACAAGGCACGATAGCCTGTACATGGCCATCATTCAAGGCACCGTTGAAGGTGGACGCAGGAGAGGACGCCAAAGCAAAAACTGGTTGGACAATCTCATACAATGGACAAGTATGATTATACCAGAATTGCTGATGGCTACCGTTGGGAGACCGTTGTGAAGGAGATTCATTGTCGCTTCTCCATTTTGATCTCCCCCTACGATTACAAAAGCCAAGGAGATGATGATGATGATGATGATGATGTATTAAAGACCCTAGGGACAGACGGAAACAGCTAGTAGTCTATTCAAATAAGCTTGTTCTTATGACACAACAGGGACTGGATATGGTAGTAAAATGTCAAATCTAATAGCTAAAAAGAACAGGAAGTTGTGGAGAGACATGATCACCCATGTCCTGAAGGGACACGACACATAAACGAAACCGTTAATATTCACTTAAATAGAAAACTTTGAGGATTTGTATTTATATTCTACTTTATTTTGTAAAGAAATATTTACACATTCGTAATACGTTTGAAATGATAGACTTCCCTGAGGCAATATTCTATTTAGATTGTCAGGAGTGCCATATTTAATAATAATATTGAGTCCTTTTTCTGGTTTTAACTATGTTTTGTGCATTACATTATCAAATCTAACTGCCTCATGTCAAACAGTTGATTTATAAACGTAGCTACTTATAGGTAAGCCCATTATCCCTTCAGCTATCAAACAAGTTTCAAACTATAGTGCATATTTTTGGTCGGGTATTTTGAACCGTTCTTTTTTTCAGTGTTCGTCTTCGACTTAGCAGTTGACACGGAATTGGAAATAAGGCATCACTTTGCTTAGTCTTTCAATCAGGCGTCACGACATTAAAAAAAAAGATGTGGGGTCGAGAGAAAGGCGCTAAAGACGTGTGTCGGCAAACAATTGATATTCTTCTCGGACCAGACAAATTCACGACTTCCGACCGACAACTTGCTGCTTTGTTCAGCTTGTGACTTGTCAGCTTCAAGCTGCAAATGTCAAAACAATTTAATCTCCAGACATCGAATATATATATATATATATATATATATATATATAAGGAAATCACCTATAACAATCTAGTAACTGATTTACTGAGTGTCATGTTCCTTAATGTTATTTGTCGGATCAGACTGATATTGTTCATCGCACACCACCTGCATTCTAAAAGCTGAACACACACACACACACACACACACACACATATATATATATATATATATATATATATACATTGATGTATGTTTCCTTAAATAATATAGACAAGTTTTGTCTATTTTATGTAAATTCTTTTCATGTCGACTGAGAAGCTTAGTAGCATTATCATTAAAAGAATAAAGAAAATCACATTATTGATACATATTTTTTAATCCTATCTAAGCTTTCGGCTTACATAAGCCATTATTAAAGATGACAATTACATTACAATATATTCAACAATACACGGACACGGATAATGATAGCCTGTTTTTGTTTACATGAATTTTTCCAAGCAAAGACAAAAATCGTGCATATGAGACGCTGGAAACGAAAATCGCACCGTACCTTATGACGTCACATATGACCACGCGAGAGTGAAAACGAGAAGTATTAAGTATGGGAATCCGTTGCTATAAACAAATGGTTTCTGTTATCAATTATAGGCCATTAATAATATTTGTGAAGATTTCATACTTTATTTTGTTCAGGTTAGGTTTCAACTGTTTTATGTATATAGCTTCAAGAATTTTTAGTTTTTGTTTATTTTTTTCATGTTTAAGTTTAGTTGTGTTTTCAACGAGGATTTTCCGGAATTGTGTATGCGGCCAGGCATGTTGTTTTAAATGTCTAAAAATATTAGAGTTATCATTGAAATGTAATGTCAAGAGTCGTGAAAGCGGGTTTGCGGTATGACTAACATAAATATTATTTAATCCGTTAGAGATACAATCTCCCAAAGGGCACTTTAATTTGTAAACTATGCTCGCTAACGAGGGAGAAGAATCATTGTGAATAATTGAGTTGTATATTTAGTGTAGTATATGATTAACTTAATTTTTTGCTAGGATCTGTTGTAGATATATATTAGTATTGACTAATTTTTTCGTATATTTTCATCTTGTTTATAATTTGCATCGTGTCGGAAATATTTCTCGCCAGAATCCATCTACATTCTACAGTTTACAATTCGTCCCTGCATTGAGCATTGCTACCAGAACTTGTCTCATGCTCTGGCTGTATATCTCGAGATCTTTGACAAAATCGAAAGAAGAATCAGCAAGGTTACTGGCCATGACCTAGCATCTCTGCTTCACTATCATTCCCACCACCGTAAGTTACCTTCCCTGTGAATTTCCTCCAAATATTTTCATGGCAATTATTCTGATAGGCTTTCCTCTTTGGTACCTAGACTTTATGAATTTAAGCGCAGTACTAGACTGGCAGATAGGTCTCATCATTTTAAACATGAAAAGTTTCGAAGAAACCGTAACTTATATGCTAACAGTTTTTTTTCTCCGGTACTTCTCGCTTGTGGAACTATCTTCTGGCTTCTGGCTTCCCAGTCATCTTTGATTCTGAAAAATTTAAATGCAATATAAATTGTTATATTCTATTTTATTATTTTTTGTAATTTATTTTCCCTCTTAATGTTTTCTTTTGCTCATTTTCTCTCACGACTTGGACTTTCGTCTTAGTAGCTTTATTGCCTTGCTCGTAGAAAAATTATTAAAAAAATAAGAATACGTAAAATATTCGGGGGATTTCAATATGGATCTGAAAGATTAATAATGAATAGTTCTATCTTGCAATATCTACGAGATGAAATTACGGATAAAGATAATTTTGTTTGTTCTTTAAACAACAAATGCTATTTATACAAACATTGCTTATCATAATATTAGCTTCAGTCCTATAAAGAAATGTTGAGTTTATTTGATTCTTAAAAAGATGACTGTAGAGATAAGAGCTTTTTCTCTTTCCATTTGAGAAGCTACGAAAGTGATGAGGGTGTTGATTTGTCCACTATTTTCCATAGATATAGCAGTATGATGTTCAGGAGACATTACGTTTAGTTGCTTGGCTATGTGAAATTTCAGAGGAATTATGAATTCATACTTATCCGAAGAGCATTGAGCGACATTAACTTCAGTCGAATTTCACTGATTTTGCATTACGTGTTAGCTCACAGCTTTCAAATATGAATTATGAAGAACAAAATGTAGAAACCAGTATGTTATGTTTTTCTGCTAGATAGCTTCAATACACTTATTTTTTAAATTATTTTTTAATATTTTTTAAATAGTTTGAAAATAATTTTAAAATATTTTCACTCAATAATTTCACTTTTTATTATGTTATAACAGCTGTCATATCAGTGTGCATTCTTTGATTATGTGTTCAAAACTGATGTGCACCGTTTATCGATTCTAAATTTGAAGAAATATAAAATAATTAGCATTTTCAGTTTACTTTTTAAAAAAATTTACAAAGGTAAAAGCGCAAATGCAATGCAAAAAAAAGGTTTATGCAATTTTGGAGAAGAATTGAACGTGTCAAAAGTGGTTTACAAAGTTTTGTATTGAAATTATTTAACTAAAACATGCTTAAAGCTCTAGTATATAATCAATTCTTTTTTTTTTTTTTTTTTTTACACGGGGGATACTTTCGAGAGATTACCGTGTAAAATAAAACCGTGTAAAAAATATAGTGTACAAATGAAAATTTGAAGTAGGTTCCATCCAAATATATGTTAATTTTCATATATAATTAAATTGAATTATATATAGCAATTGTTATGATGTGGCGATAAATTTTTTTTTCTTCCACCGAATGAGTTCGAATCGCTCGTCGCTACTGTTATGGCCCGGTTCCATGTACCACGGTGATAGACCAAGTTAGAACCAATAAAGAAGAACTCGAAGGCGGATATGGAATAACACAGATATATTACAAAGAGGTAGAAAAGTGTTAGTACGAACAATCAGGTTTAGTAGTAATTATCTCAACGCGACTCTGTTTCGGACTGCCTCTGACTCGACTGACTGACTCCTGACGGATTTCACTCCAGACTTCAGATTGAACTCAGATTTCAGACGGAACGGTATTTAGTCACCCCCGCCCACGAGGGCATCATGTGGCTCAAGGCCGGTTTAACGTGGGCTCTCCGAGCACGTGGGCTCGGCCAAAAATATGCCCTTTGAACCCGTATAAACCGGTTCAGGGTCGGTTTACCTCCCCGAAAGCGACTCCGCGCTTCGGCGTAGCCTCGTTCGGGTTCCTCTCCGCCCGAAGACAGAGAGTTCAACCGATCAGCCGGTCTCCTGACTTCAGACTTAACGGTATTTAGTCACCCCACCACGAGTGTATCATGTGGCACAAGGCCGGTTTAACGTGGGATCTCCGAGCCCGTGGGCTCGGTCAAAAATATGCCCTTTGAAGCCGTTTAAACAGGTTCAGGGTCGGTTTACCTCCCCGAAAGAGACTCCGCCCTTCAGCGTAGCCTCTTTCGGGTTCATCCCCGCCAGAAAGGCAGAGAATTCAACCGATCAGCCGGTCGCCCGACTTCAGACTGATCGGTATTTAGGCACCCTCCCACGAGGGTATCATGTGGCACAAGGCCGCTTTAACGTGGGATCTCCGAGCCCGTGGGATCTCCGAGCATGTGGGCTCGGCCAAAAATATGCCCTTTGAACCCGTATCAAGTCTTCCTAGATGATATCTCTTAACAGATCCCTAGATTTTATTAACTATGACCTACCATGTCCTTTAGGAAAGATTGTGAAGTTGTCTTCACGGTTTTGAATTCAGAGACGTCTTTCCTCAGGACGAATTGGCAACTATGGCTCGATTACCTGAATTACTCTGCTAATTGCAATTATGAAAGAGAAATTCATATCTCTCTCATTAATGTGAAATGAACACAAGAGGCGAGGGTAGAACTTGAACTCGACTCGCTAATTTAATTTTCTGCGCCTGAGATTTTTACGCCAGACGTCCATATTTCTTTTTTTGACTTAAATAGTAGAAGTTGTACGCAAGATTTTTATTGGTAACTATTACTAAGACTCAAAAATATGTAAGTTAATAAGTGATCTTTTTATTTGACGCCAAAATGATTCATATGAACAGGTAGTGTTCCTAGTTAGATAAAATAACTTTAGCAACCAACAAAAATTTTGTCTGCAAAATAAGTTCATAGAATGCCCATAATATTCCACTCGGCTAATGTAAAATGGACGCATATATCTTTGGTGGCCAGACATAAATTATTTCCGTTTGGCTGAGAAGTTTCAAGAAATTCGCCATATTCACTCAAAACTGTACTTTGCCATTACCAGTTATTCCGGTTTTTAAAGAATTTTTTAATAAAAAAATTCCATTTATCTAGAAGACCGCAAAAAACATCGAATAAAATAAAATGTTCAGTAAGGATGGATTTATGAAGCTGTTTCAAAGATAGTATAATATGGAGGAACAGAATTGTAAACATGTCATTCAATAGACTTAATGGGAAAAATGAAAAACAGCTTTTGACGTAAGAGTAAAATTCACATAGGAAGAAATCAAATACTGACTAAAGTCCAAATTAATCAGTAAATACAGGCCAGACTAGCAATGAAGAAAAGACACCAAAGGAAAAAAAATAAGAAAAAATTACAACTCGTTCAATAGCACACATAATAAAGTCGCTTTCAAATAAAAACCAGCAGAAGATATATATATATATATATATATATATATATATATATATATATATATATATATATATAGGATTGTGTATACGAAATAAATTCCAATAACCAACAAATACTATTCTTAAAAGAGTGCTCAATACAGAGTAGAACAAATATATTATAAAATCACTACAAAAATGGCCATTTTGTTACAACAATTCAAAAATCTTGACAACGAACCTTGGTTATAATAATCTTTTAATGTTAAGGTTAGACTAAAATAAAAATCATTCTAATTAATATTAAATTTTACTATATATATATATATATATGTATATATATAACTATATATATGAGATAAAGCACTCAATATCAGAAATAGAGCGTATGTAAATATAAATATAAAAATCGTCAGGATGAAACAGCCTGTCATCTATGGGTGTTGACTTCAATGTTCACTTATATATATATATATATATATATTGACAAATGTTTCATTAAATAATATAGACAACTTTTGTCTATTTATTTTAAGTAAATTGAAAACAGAAGCCATTGGTTTATACCAACGGCTTCCCATATTTAATACTTCTCGTTTTCACTCTCGCGTGTTCATGGGTGACGTCACTAGCTGCGACGCGATTTTCCCTTCCGCGTCTCGTATACACGAGTTAGTCGCTGCTTTAATATTGTTATTGTTCCGTGTATTGGTTGATATATTGAAAAGTAATTGTCATCTTTGATAATGGTTTATGTAAGCCGAAAGCTTAGATTGGATTTAAACATGAAACAATATGGTGATTTACTTTCGTCCTTCAATTCAATGATAATGTGATTAAGCTTATCAGGCATTATGAAAGGAACTTACTTAAAATAAATAGACAAAACATGTCTATTTTATTTAATGAAACATGCATCAATGAAAAATTGCTGCCTAAATATACACGATATATATATATATATATATATATATATTGTATATTTATATACATATATATATATATGTGTGTGTTTGTGTGTATGTGTGTGTGTCTGTTGCGTCCATCAATCTCTTGAAATCATGTTGTTTCCTAGGCTGGCAAGTTAATCCCTGTTGACGACTCCTGCTTGGAGACAATTTTTTACCTTCAAAATCTAGAGAATCAAATTGCGGCTTATATCGGTGAGCACAAATGCTGGCATGATCACCAGTTTGAATTAGAAACGAATATTCAATATATATATATAATCGTATAATATTATATCCATTATATCAACTCAGACAAATAAACTAATCAAAGTAATTTTCTATCTGAGACATAGGAAACTAATCACACATACATTTCTTATCTATGTAAGTATGTATATATGCTAACTTTGATGACACCATTGTGTGGTATACGTCTATAGCGTGAACTATTTTTTGTTACTGTATTATCCGTCGCACCAAACCGTTCTGGGCATGAAGATAAACTACATCCGCGTCCTGGGTAAGACGATAAACTACATCCGCGTCCTGGGTAAGACGATAAACTACATCCGCGTCCTGGGTAAGACGATAAACTATGTCTAATATCAAGGCCTCTGATCAGTAGGTTTTTGTGTCCGTGGAACCACCTCTTAGTTGCTGATGTTCCCAGGTCCACCCTGACCCGGGGTGGTAGCATCTGTTAAGGTCCCAGCTATGGGCAATAATATCCCTCCCGCCAAACTTGGGTCAAAACACAATGAAAGTGTAAAAATGGGTTTCAATACCAGAAATACTTTGTATAAAATATTATTACCAGCAATATATTTCTGAAAAACAAATATTACCAGTAATACATTTTTTTTAAAAAATTATTATCAGAAATAAATTTTTGAAACAAATATTAGCAACAATGAAAATTGTCGGCATTAAATAACCCATTGATGTTGATATGCCGTAAAATAAACCAAACCAAACCGTCGCACCGAAGTTTTCTTATGCAGTGAAATTGCATGGACTCCACTCAACTGATTTTAAGCTATTTTCACCCAATATAAGGCCCAAGAGCCACTCAATATAGATATCGCGAATATAGGAATTGTAGATTATCAGGATATACCGGATAGACAAAATGTTAACTAAATATATTTAGTAATTGAGGAAGAATATAAATATATTATAGTTATTGAGGAAGAACGTCCTTCTTACCATCTTTCTAACCAATCACTTCGTAGAATACGAAATGATTGAGGATTCGTTCCCGGGCACATGGAATGGTGTCTGTTTGCCGTAAAGCTCTGAAATAGTGAAACTAATGAATGCAGTGGGCTCGATGTATTTTTTTTCTTTTTTTCCAATTTTAAATTCAGAGTTTTCTTGGTTCTAGTCCGTTTGGCAAATACTGCTATAGATCTGTCCATATCTCTGAGATGACGTACTCTCATTACTTATATTATTTACATTATTCGGAATCTTATTCTCATCTTCATTGCTATATCCATATTCACAACCGTTTCGGTCGTTATACGCTTCGGCCTCTATGTCTATGTCTCTCTATATATTTCTGTCTATATCTCTGAGATGAGGTATTATGATTACTTATATTATTTACATTATTCGGATTGTTATCCTCATCTTCATTGCCATATTCACAACGTTTCGGACTTAATACATAACGGTATACCTTAACATATAAAATGTGCATTTTTTATATGCTACAAAAATGAACATATTAGATCTTAACTCTTTAACACATAACTGAATACCGTAACATATAAAATGTGCATTTTCTATATGCTATAAAATGAAGACATAACACATAACACATAACTGAATACCTTAACATATAAAATGTGCATTTTCTTTATACATTAGACGTCTTCATCGTATGAAACCGATTTGGAAGCATGTTATCGAACAGAAAGAAGATGAAAAAATGAAGTTATCTATTTTCAGAGATAATTAACGGCATGATTTTATTTTAGCCAAATTAGAAACGATCAGTATCATATCTATCGTGAGAAAGTTTTATAAAAAGAATTATTTAGTTTTGATATTAGGAAGAGATAGCCGTATGCTTGTTTTCAGAAGTGAAGATTATATCTAACCGACCTGCCATATTGCTGAGAGACAGAATCGGTAATAAAAAAAATGATATCGACTCTAGATATTACATTTGCTTAGAAGTTTGGCCTTAAGACTTTCGACTGTGCAAAAGCAAATTTTGGCAATATTTCTGAATTCCATCCGAAAGAATTAGGGAAAAAGCTATGAAGAGTAGTGCCATTCTTTTTATGTTTTCAATTTTCCCAAGAACTCAATATGCAATAAAATTCGGAATACCCGGAGGTAAATGACTTTATGTAGGAAGAAATATTTTCGATTTTAATATTCTACTAAAAAAAGGAAATTTGATACCCTAAGTTAACAGAAGGTAGGCGTATCACATTCTTAATGCAAAAAATCAATGCCATTTCAAACGTCATATCAACAAAGCGATTGCTTATTCAACTTAACTTATCTATCTATCTATCTATCTATCTATCTATCTATCGATATTAAAGATCTGAGGAATCGCTCCTTTAATTTTTATTTATTATTATTGATTCATTTTCTATGGTTCATCAAACCTTTGCAGGTTACTTAAAGCCATATCTAAATATTTTTAGATTGTAAGAATTTTTTTAAAGGTAGTAATGGTTTACTCATACAAACTTTACTACTTAAGGCATATCAGGGGGTGGGGATTGATGATCTATACCTTTCTCAATGGTTTTTCTGCGTAAGCAAATACAACGAAACCAACCGGAATTAGTACTCAGCAAACTGATTAACAATTAGGAGCCATTATCCATCATACCAACAGCATATCCACGCTTGAGTCACCCTTCTAAGTAGTGACAGGCTCGACGTTCCTTAACTTTGTTAACTGGTATTTGAACGTGATATGGCCCTAAGCATTCTTGTTTTTAATTAGATCCCGGAAACACTAATTTATTGAAAACTTTCTATCGCCGATTTTTTTTTACCTATACGTTGTATCTTCTGCAAAATCTGCGCATTAACTTTGATCTACATTGAGCTGAATCTTTGCTTCGTGCGTATTAAGATAAATCTCTCGACCTATTGTCGACATCTTCGTAAACAGGGAGATTAGATTGCGGAAATGTGTCAATCCAAGAATAACAAATGCTCAAATGAATAACAAATTTTACACACATCTTTTCTTGAGTTATGTCAAAAATGTTTTTCAGTCTTTATGTAAGAACTTTAATTGAAATCTTTCTGTGACAATACGTGTTGTCGGTTATTTTTTTTTTTTACCTCAACATGCAAGATATTTTCGGTTTTATCAAAATCGAGATTTCATGAGGTTTGTGAATGTTTTGATATGTAGAAAACAATATTCATAAAACTCTTCACAATTAGTTTCTCGCTACGTGTTTCTTCCTTTCATTCATATTAATAACGTCTACTTGCTGTTTTATGAAATTATGATGTGCGTAATTTCATAGGGATATTGTCAGAATTCGCCACTTAAATGAAATATATGACAGCGGTGAAATACCGGAAGGTTTCAGTAGATTTAGCTATCCCAAATCGGCGTAAGGTCATATATAAATGTACTTATCATTAAGGAATGGAGTTAGTAGAAGAATTACTAATTAGAATTAGTGCAATAACATTGAGCCTATCTTTGTGGGTACTACAAATGGATTCATTACAACTATAACTATGATATATTTATTTATTTAGACAGGAATCCATTTCCATTTCATGTCAAGGGTTTAGTGTGTTTTTCCTATTCGGGAAGTAAAAATATGTTTACATCCCAAACACATACACACTGTATGCAATAGCATAAACAAAAGGCTTTAAAACGATTATTGTATTATCTGAAAGATCTCAGAAAAAAATCATTTGTAGATTTTCTAAACGCACGAAGGCCAAAAGAGAAATCTCTTGTTTGAGTATAAGAAAGCACCAATAAAAAATCTAAAAGAGGCTGTACCACGTCAGTCATTTTCAGGTAATTTATATATATATATATATATATATATATATATATATATATATATATAAATTACATACAAATGAAAATTCAATACCGCATTTTTATGAACATTTTGCTCCCAA
Source organism: Acanthosepion pharaonis (assembly GCA_903632075.3). Classification (NCBI taxonomy): domain Eukaryota; kingdom Metazoa; phylum Mollusca; class Cephalopoda; order Sepiida; family Sepiidae; genus Acanthosepion; species Acanthosepion pharaonis. Next base: position 2,140,568 of record CAHIKZ030001402.1, read on the forward strand.
GGAAAAAAGAGGGAAAAAATTCCTTCCGGAGATTGTTGACACTAAAAGTTTTAAAATAAAAAAAAAAAATATGATGCCTAACTTTTTTTAAAAATTAAAGAGACCTGAAGGAGAAAGAAAGGGGAAAAAACGACAGAAAGGGGAAAGGAATCTAAAGGGTAAGAAAGAGAAAGAAAGAAAAAAATGTGTGTGCGCGTGTGTGATTATGTGTGTGTTACCAACTTTCGCATTTATATATTTCAGTCTGTTCATACGTGTGTCTGCATATATGTATCACTACATATGTACGTCTCCTCACTCACAGTTTATCTCCCCCCCCTCTCTTTCTCTCTCTCTATATATATATATATATATATATATATATATATATATATATATATATTAAAGTAGACACTAACGTCAACATCAAGCAGCACAGTCTGTTTCAGGCTTGAACGCAATCTTCAGGCCATATCTGTTGTATGTGGGCTCGACTATTTATATATGCTCGTTAATGGTGCATTATGGGTGGAAAGGTTTATAGTATTATCCTAACGGTTATCAATTAGGCGCTGTAACGATTATATTCCAAATTATTCGACAGGCTAGTGCAAATTAACAAACTGCAAATGCACAGATAGACAAAGTAAATGTAATGACAATAATAATCAATGACTACTAACACTGGTCAACAAAAGAAAAAATTTTGATATGGTGTCGTGACACCAAACATCGTTTTACGTAATTTCAAGGGTTCTGAATTTGAAAATGAACTTACTTTTTCTTGGTTACCTACCGCTTTTACTGTACAGAAAGTTTTTTTTTTGGAGAAAAAAAAGCATTTTCTTCATTTGTTTTCTGTATATATGATATTGATCCATGGCAATCGTAGAATAAATAAAATCGTAGAAACCTCTCAATTCGTATTTAAACCAACAAATATTCGTCTGCTTATTAAGAAATGCTAATTTTGCCAAAACAATCAAGCTCTAAGTCTTTAAAAATAATACGATTGAATATACCAAGACCAAATCAAATCATTTAATAAACTAACAGAAGAAATAAAACCTTCGTGAAGATAAGAACTATGAAATAAATTTTCTCTTTCTTGATTGTCTGCTATGTCCGTTAGACATCCCACCAGTATAATGTACAATGGATGCATTCAATTGGGATGTCTTTAATTGGAGTTTCTTTCCAACTGTGAAAACAAAATGCTCTCAATGTGCTTGGTTTCCTTCCGTAGTGAAGGAATAAAAGTGATGGGATAATTTTATGAATATCAAACAGAAGATTTTAGGGTTTCATTTTCTTGATGTCACCTTAAATATCAGGTTTACTAAAGTGTATTACTGTTTAAGTTTATCAGTTAATTTGAAATTTGGCGATAAATTGGAAAACTTCGGTACATCTATCTAAAGATTTTTGACTCAAAAACACATTTTATTCTCATAAAAATAGTTTCTCTCAGGGGGCTGACATCAATTGTGAGGCCTATCTGAAAACTAATGGGTTTCTAGATTTTGCGATCAGCCAATATCGTAAATTGACCTTTTTTTTCCCAAAAGTGAGCAATTTTAGTACAGCAAAAATGCTAGATAACTGTGAAAAATTAAGATTGTTTTTGAAATCAGCGCCATCAAATGAGTTAAAAAATTTGTTTTGTTTCTTGGCACCAAAAATCGTGTTGGCTAGTGTAATGATATAATCAAGAATAAATAATCTGTAAAAAGTTAAACCACACTATATAATAACTTCAGATAAACGTATTCCGATCCAAAATTATTTCTACTCAAAAGTCTATACTTTTTTTTGTTACCAGTATAAGTTCTGCATAATTCTAATATCCTTTCTGAATAGGCGCCATGGGTAAGAGGTTAAACAATATCCGCGTCCCGAGTAAGACGATAAACTACGTCCAGCAGCAAGGCCTCTGATCATGAGGTTTTAAGAAGCGTAGAACCACCTCTTAATTGCTGGTGTTCTCAGGTCCACCCTGACCCGGGGTGATAGCACCTTTTAGGGTCCCAGCTTTGGGCAAACAGTTAATTATTACCAGCAATACTCTTTTTGAAAAAAATTATTACCATCAATACAATTTTAAGGGAAATATATTACTAGAAACAGATTTTTGACAAAACAAAATATTACCAGCAATAAAAAATTTTGTCAGCATTAACTAACCCATTGAAGTTGATATGCCGTAAAACAAAATAAATCAAACCAACCTAAACCAAAAATATATATTCTATTCATACGAATCTATCCTAAAAATGTTGTCGGCATTAAATAACCCATTGAGGTTGATATGCCGTTAAACAAAACAAACCAAACCAAACTTTCTGAATAGATTTATTTTCCTAGCAGTGCAAATGAATTTTATACCGTACCTTGTGTAATCACCGTTATGCCATAAAACCATAATATGAGTGGGAATATTACTTCAAAAGACTTTGCTCTGCAAAACAAAAAAAGAACAGAAGCCATAATAGCAGCATGAAGTCAAATTGCTTTTCAACATCTTTCCATTTTACGCTTTATCTGGTGATTATTTTATCGACGAATTAGTCACAATACTCGATTAATTAAATTAATTTATCAATTCATCTACAGTTTAAAATAATCATAATAAATTAATGTGGCTTCCCTCTGCCTTTTCTATAAATATTTTCATGGTAACAGCTCTGACAAGCTTTTTTTCCACAGTGGCACGACTGCATGAATTTAAGCGTGCTACTAGATTGACATCTCTGTCCCACTCTTTTACTGTTGAAGTTAGTTAAATGCAACCGCCAATTCTACTCCAACAGTTTCTTTTCTCTTCTCGATCTTCCCACCGACATATCTCCCTTCTGTTTAATTTCTTTCTTTTTTACTACAATCTTCAAAAATGTAGATTCATCGTCAATCGCCATCTTGTCTTTTTAAATCATCTTCATCTTTTGTTCTTTCCTCAATCCTATTTTCTCTAAGTCTTCTCTTTCACTTTAAACCCCTGTAGCCACCCTGCATGCTAGTGGTATACCCGCTTTGCTTGGGGTAAAATGATGAAACAAACAAACAAAAAAATGAGGTTATATTGCCGTCCGGAAAAATACATCATTAAATTAAAAGTAACTACATTTCAGGCAGCTAAATGGTTGTTCACGCTAACAGATGAAATGCATTTGCTAAAATATACCAACACAGGGTAGCTTATATTTTCCCGAGAATTATAGATAAAGGCCTACTTTGACATGTTCGCAGAAAACTGGACATAATCTTTAGGACTAGATTAAAGGCTTGACGTCTGAGTTAAGCCTAGCAGGGCCAGTATTAAGAGAAATATTTGGATTAGATGATGAAATGTTTTATGCGCACTTAATACCAGAGAAGTCTACAACAAAGTACAAAGCAAGATGGAGGCTGCCAAATTACATAAAAGAGAACAAATTAGGTATTGGCTCAGTTAGGCCTTCGAGTAAACACTTCTACCTTTTAGCTTTTTATATAGTCTCATAAGGCATAACGAAAAATTCTGTAATTACTGACAATACGTAATTATATATATATATATATATATATATATATATATATATATATATATATATATATTTAACCTGTAGAAATGACAATTTTATAAATATAATAGGAAATAGGAAAACTGTAATGGTTGCCGACGTGTTTCGTCCAAAGTCCATATTGGACAAAACGCGTCAGCAGCTATTACAGTTTTCCTATTGTCATATATATATATATATATATATATATATATATATATATATATATATATATATATATATATATATATATATGAAATTTTATTTTAGATATTAAAACGAAAAATATGTTGAAATCGCTACACAATAGTTTTAGTATTTCTGTACTACATTATAACTCTTCAGTCGGATGGTAAGTGATATATATATATATATATATATATATATATATATATATATATATATATGTGTGTGTGTGTGTGTGTGTGTGTGTGTGTGTGTGTGTGTTCATGTGTTTTTCTCTCATTCTGTATATATATATATATATATATATATATATATATATGTATCTTTTGGCATCCCTATATATATATATATTAAACTAATTGGAACGAACAATGAAAATGAGATTTGTAATTCAGTATTCTTATCATTTCAGTGCTCGATACAGCAGTAGAGCATAAATTTATTATTGTTTTTTTTTAAAATATTACCATCGCAACACAGAAATTCCTATGTTTCAAAACTGAAAATTCAATTCAAATTTTACATAAGAATTATGCTTAAAATACAAAGTTCCTTTCCATTATTAAACGATGCTAAGAATAACTTTTTCATAAATTGATTTACTTAATTTATAAGTTCAGACAAATTTGATATTTGAGATGCTGGTGTTAAGGAAAATATTTTTTTTATTTTACTTTAAGGGTGTTAAAATTTAACTTATTTAGAAAACTCATGTATCTAATGTAGTGTATCTATCAAGTCGGTCAAGTCAAGATGGGGGGTTGGATATCTGTCTGTTGAAATAAACTTCCTTTTTTTTTTCATTTGTGGTAGTGTCTATGTTCCAACACATCGTCTGGGTTTCAATAGCAATATATTTCGCATTTTTATTTTTACTTCTTTATTTGAATTTTATTTTTGTATAAATTTCAATTAGGATTTTTTCAAAACGGGCATTCAACTATTATTTAGTCATACATTTATATTTTTTATTCGTACCGACCTAAGATATTATATTTAATTTATTTACTAATTGAGTACATATATGGTAATGTTAAAATTCATATCTTAGAATTTAATTATGCATTCATAAACTATTTCATTTATAACCAAATATAAATATATTAGTTTCATGACGCTAGTAGACCTATTCTTACCCCGAATGTTGTTGTTGGTTAGAGGTCGCTCTGTGGAAATTACACTCTTAGAGTAAATACAAATCTCTATTTTATCCTTCAATGTGTGTTCAAAATACATTTCTACTCTGTTCTGCGTCTTACTTAACGGATGTTGAATGAAGACGCTAAAAGCACGCATCAAATGTCATCAATATTACGAAACGGTTGGTTGAAGTGTGCAGCAACTGTTTTTGATGTGGTTGAGCCTGATATTTTTTTATGGTAATTGAACTGAAGACGGAATTACGTTTCAGTTTCTCTAAAACAAAAAGTAAATATATAAGATTTGAACTGTTAGAATTCAGAGCCTGTGGTTTGAATACTACGTGAGTGCCGGCGTTGGGGGTGAAATTGCTACCAGTAATGAATATCTACAGACTTGAAATCGGGGTTTATTGCAGGTGGGATCTAGGTAAATTGTTCGAAATCAATTGCTTAACAGAGAAATTATTTTCGAGCAATTTATTGTGGAGCAATTGATTTCGAGCAATTTACCGGATAAGATTGCAGGTGATATTCCCTTTGTGAGGTGGTGAATCATGTATATCGGATGATATTAAGAATGTGTGTAGATTGGAGACTGATGCTTAGCCTGAATTGAGTTCTCGGTTAAAATTTTTCTAATTGTTTGATCGTGTTTTAAATGAAATCTTTTATTAAAATCTGGAAAAGCTTCCAGGAAATATTCTTTTTTGTTTCATAAGTAAGAAGAGTATTTCTATTTTGTTTGGAAGCCTTAGTATTTGATTTTTTATAGATTGATAGTGGGTAATTCCAAATAAATTAACTGAACACCTATTTTCAAAAAAAGGTACGTTTTATCAGTAAAACTTGGCTGTAGATTATTGATATTTTTACGTTGGTGAGGTGGCAGCTGTTGAAATTTCGGTAGCACTGACCATTGGTGGGTTTGGTGTATAGTATAGTGGAGATCTGATTATAATTCAGTCGTAGCAGTATATACAGGAACAGGATAGAAGTGGTGGAATATTCCATTGTGAATTTGATAGGGTGGTGGAAATTGTTGAGCTGTTTTTTAAGATCCGGGAGACTGTTCTTTTCGTGTGTCCATACAAGAAGATAGCATCTACGTATATATGTTAATGTAGAGGTGCTAGGTGTTATCTATTCAGCATATCTCATTCCATGGCATCCATTAACATTTCGTTTTAACCTTTCACACACACACACACACACACATATATATATATATATATATATATATATATGAAGAAATATACTCTTAAGGTGTAAAGTGCTCAATATCAGTGATAGAGCGTGTAAATATAAAAGTAAACATTGAAGTTAACACTTATAGGCAACATGCTGGTTTATGCTAGACGCAACTGTCAGCCACTGAAGTGATATTCCATAGTAAAATAATTTCCTATACACACACACACACACACACACACACACACATATATATATATATATATATATATATATATATATATATATATATATATATAAAATCTGTGTTTATGCATATTTTATACTTGAATTGCCTAGTGCATGAAACCTGAGTCCTATTGCCAGGGTAGGGTCTTATGTATATTTATTAATATTGCATTAAGCTGTGTTATTTACACCAAAAATGTGTATATATATATATATATATATATATATATATATATATATATATGTGTGTGTGTGTGTGTGTGTGTGTGTGTGTGTGTATATATATATATATACATATATATATATATATATATATATATATATATATATAAGTCAACATAGAAGTCAACACTTAGAGGTGACAGTCTGTTTCATGCTATATGCAATCGTCAGGCCACGTGTGTTGTTATTTTCCTCGCCTATTTATATATGTAAGGGGCATTGGTGCATTGTGTGTAGTCTATTTTGGCGGTTATTTTACCGGAAGTCGTTTATTTGTTTATTTATTTATTTGGGTTAAATTATTTTGCTTGTTTTTATTTATTTTTATTTTTATTTTTTTTATCTATTTTTGTTTCTTATCTTATATATTTATTTATTTAATTTTAATCGGTGTTTTTATTAACGTAGTAAAAGTTTGTTTATATCACTTATTTAATAGTTTTGGTTTG
>CAHIKZ030001402.1:2152500-2237500 GCA_903632075.3 Acanthosepion pharaonis
TATATATATATATATATATATATATATATATATAATCATATATTATGAAATGGAATAAGTCTTACAATCATTTTAGTATATTCTCTGTTTATATGTTATTGTTATAAATACAAATATTTAAGTAAATGCTTTGTTTATAATAAACAGTATTAACAAAATTTACCGGCCTAAATGTTAATACTGTTTTTTTTAAAAACAGAGCATTTACTTAGATATTTTTATCTATAAAAATAACGTATGAACAAAAATATATTAAAATAATTGTCGGGCTCAGTCTATTTCAGAATATATGATGTCATTTGTTTACGTTAAGATACGTGTAATGATAAAAGTACGCCAGTGTATGCTTTGAGAATGCTTTATTCCGCTGAGAATACAAGATTCGCGTATTGTGTCCTTTTATAGTCCCAGTAAACAGAAATGGCGCTCTAAAAGAGGAGAATAACAAAACAAGGGGAGGCCAGTCTTGATTATTCATAATAATACGCTTCGAGAAGATATAAGCGTTCGTGAGAAATCATAGGAAATTTGTAAAACAGTAAATTGACTTTGCTAACCGGATGCTTCCTCTGTAGTTTGATGGTATAGCACGTCAAGCTATATGATGGTTCCGTGTAGGATACAGTGCTAGTTACACGCCTCACTCTTTCTTAAAAATGGTGCACTGGAACTTGCTTGAGAAGTGATACTGATGTTCAGCAAGCAGTCTTCATTCCTAGGCTTGCTTTTATTGCTGTTGCTCTCTCTCTTTCTGCATGTCTATCTGTCTCTCCGTCTCTCTCTCTGTATATATATATATATATATATATATATATATATATATATATATATATATATGATAAGTAATAAATAGGAACGTTTATCAATCTAAAATGTTTAACTTTTAGTAAAGCTTACTGAGAGGATGAGATATGGAGAAAAAGAAGAAAGAATTTTTGGTATATTTATTTTTGTGCTGTTTGAAATTCATTGGTTAATCAGGGTTCACGTACATTCGACTTGTTAAACAAGCGTTAGTATGATTTATGGCGTTCTGATATCAAGGAGAGACGACGCGTCTTTTTGAAGTTTCAAGAAATTATCGGGTTCCTTGCCTAAATGAAAAATCGTAAATATTGCTATTATGTCCAGTTAGGTGGACATAAATTACAGTCTGTGAAAGAGAAATAGTTTTATTTGAGAATATAAACATGGGTCGATTCTGTCCAAAGTGACAGGCGAGAAAAAAAGATTTATCAGCAGATGTATTTAAGTTGATATTTAGGTATGAATTGAAGATCGTATCTATAATGCATCAAATTACAAATTCCCTCTCGCAGCACTTTTTGCTTTGTTCCACATTATTCTTTGAAGCTTCTGAAGCATTTTTCTGTTGAGCGGGAATTAGCTATTAATCATGTAAGCAGTCGTAAATGGAAACATGCTTATTCCGCTTTCACAGTTATTTGTCTTTTTACATATATATTGCAATATATATATATATATATATGAAGAAATATAGTTTTAAGGTATGCTATATGTATGGGATAAAGTGCTGAATATCAGTGCTAGAGCGTATGTAGATATAAATATAAAAATGAACATTGAGGCCAACTCTCAGAGGCGACAGGCTGTTTCAGGCTAGACGCAATTGTCAGGATACGATTGTGTGTATAATGAAATATACTGTCGCCTCTGAGTACTGACTTCCATGTTCACTTTTATATTTATAGATAGATTGATGGATAGATAGATGGAGCTAGCCTACAGTTAAATCACAATGAAAACACCACTTGGCGTTCGGACACAGGAGTTTAGCCTCAAGACCGGTAAATAGATGGGAACTTGGAGACACTGATTACTGTAAGCGAAGTTCTAAAATCAAAAACATGTTTTGGTTTTAAATAGCAAAAAAAAGTTGATATATCATAAAAAGTAATGAATCAATCGATCAATCATTATATAAAATATAAACAAACAATCAAATCGAATGTGTAAGCAAAGGATGATGAATTGTGAAATAAAATATGAATAATATAAATATTAATAGTACATTAAATAGACACAAAATTAAACACATCTTTTCAGTTAAATGAGGTAAAAAACGTATATATATATATATATATATATATATATATATATATATATATATATATAATATAAATATAAAGAGATATAGTCTGAAGATGTGCTATATTTATTTGGTAAGCCGTATGGGTAGTCCCACGGATGATGATATCCTGAGAGCTCAATGTAAATGCAGAGCTAACTCTCTAAACTCGACCATGCCTCTCACACCATTTCTCGCTACCCTCTCTGTTAAATTACATAAACTTGATACTATCTGTCTAAAGTGTGAATTTTCATTTCATCTTTCGTTTAATTTTTTACAAGTGTTATCTGATGATCCAGCGTCCCTTAAAAGGGCTCTGGTGAAATAAATTATTATAATAGAATCTTAAAGTGGTCTGTTTTTTCTTCAATATATATATATATATATATATATATATATATATATATATGTATATTGGCCGATTTCTTGATGGCTGACCACAGCATGTTCAAAACACCTGCTCATGCATATTTGTGTTTGTTCAACAAGCACAGAATCAACCCGTAGTTGATACTGCGTCTATACCGAGTGATACCTAAGAAACTAGGCTATCTCCACTGGGCATTCAACCTAATGAGCCGCATCACTCATCTATTGGTGTCTACATCTGTAAGATCTGGTATTTTGATTACTTGCATTATTTACATTATCCGGACTGTTATCTTCATCTTCATTGCCATATTCACAACGTTTCGGCCGTTGTACGCTCCGGCCTTTATGTCTATGTCTCTCTATACATCTGTCTATTTATTTGAGATTAGGTATTATGATTACTTGCATTATTTACATTATTCCGACTGTTATCCTCATCTTCATTACCATGTTCACAACGTTTCGGCCGTTGTACGCTCCGGCCTTTATGTCTATGTCTCTCTATATATCTGTCTATATCTCTCAGATGAGGTATTATGATTACTTGTATTATTTACATTATTCCGACTGTTATCCTCATCTTCATTGCCATATTCACAACTTTTCGGCAGTTGTACTCCTCAGCATTCTTTAGCTGATTGGACTTTCGAACCGAACCCTTTTATGTTCTAGATCCAAGTGCCATGGCCCTGTGGTAAAGCGTTGTTTAGATCCAATGATTTGACCAAAAGAGTTATGAGTTCAGTACCAGGCTACATCAGTTGTAAACCAAAACTCGGTGATTTGAATTAAAGGGAAATAACTGAGCCATCTGAATTAGGTATGGCACGTGGAATTAGAACGATCTACCCCGGTAGACGAAATAAAGGGTTCGTTTCGAAATTACAATCACCTGAATAAGTAAGTGCACAACGGTTAAAAAGTTGCGAATATGACAAGGAGGATGACGATAACATTCCGGATTTAACCAACTTCATTCTCCAATTAGCCATGGCACGTGGAACTAGAATATGAAAGGTTCGGTTCGAAATTCTAATCACTGGAAGAAGGCTGCAGAGTACAACGGCCGAAACATTGTGAATATGGCAATGAAGATGAAGGTAACAGTCCGAATAATGCAAATAATGTAAGTAGTAACAAATCTACTGATGAGAATCCTGAGAAACAATGCGCAAAACTGAAATAGATTGCGGTTTTTTTCCAGGAACATGCGATATTTATTATTAAAGTGATATCGGAGTGGAACTATATACATGCAGAAGGATGTACACATGTTTTTTTTAGATTGCATTTGACAAAGTACGACACAATCATATATTTGAACTTTTAGGAAAACTAAATCTAAGTAGAAAGGATATTAGAATAATCCAGAAATTACCATACAATGGTAGCAAACCGCCTGTACAAGGATAGAAACCGAATTGAATAGTTACGCAAAAAATAGAAAATGGTGTAAGACAAGGATTTGTTTTCTCTCCATATCTTTTAAACCACGACAGCGAGTCTATCCTTAGGGAGCCGAAAGCCCTAATAGGTTTTATCGGGGGTGGAGGGAGGCGCAATCTTATCATGATATTAAGATACGCAGATGCCACCGTGTTCATGCTAGACACAGAAAGAAAACTACAGGGTGTCCTAGACAAAGAAATAAAGACAAGCAAGAAAAAAGTATTAATCAACAACTCTAAGACAGAAAGTATAGTTGCCGGCAACAGAAAGCGCTGGAGATTCCAACATCAAAGAAGCCCAGAAGTTTAAAAAAACTGGGAAAACCGAACTCACATCGGAGTAGCGTAAAATGCATCCCAAATGCTAAACAAAGAAATAAAGAAATCATTAGCTACGTGACATCAATCCTCTTGTATAGCATTAAATTTTGAGCAATCTCATCACAGGCGAAGAGGAAAATGGAGGCAACAGAAATGTAGTTCTACTGCAGGATATTGAGAATTCTATGAACGGTGTGAATAAGCAACGTGGAAGTCTTAAAAGGGAATGTTAACAAATATAACACATATGCTCAGAATCAAAACGAGACAGATGAAATTTTTGGAACATAATGAAGGCGTGCTTGGAAAACGTAACACTTACAAGGCCATACTGGGGGTAAATGAGATAGGAGAAGGCAGCGAGCCACCTACCTGACGAGCTTCTGTGAATGTATGGAGGAACGGGCGGTATTGTCAAACGAAGAAACGCGTAGGACCATATTCACTCACTTCCTGAAAGGAAACGGCATATAGAAGATGTTGCTGACCGAACATTGGCTACAGTTCCAGGGACAATGTGTATAATCTGTCGGGATCACGATGCCTTTTGACTTCATGCTAGGATTACGGATAATTCCATCCAGCCAAATTTACTACGGTTATTATTATTTTCAGGTACTTTCCAACGAAGCGCACCTTGGGAGCACCATGTCGATAACAAGAAGTGAGATTCATACATGACTCTCATGGCCAGAGAGCGAATGGCCTAACACCCAGCAACACGCCTATTATATTTTTTTTCTGATGTCGGTGTATAATCATAATTTCTTTTCAAAATTAAAGTTTTAAAAATTGTGTGATCTATCTATCGATCGATCGATCCTTATCTGATAGCATTTAACAATATATGTGTATCTATTTGAGAATTAATCTCAATATTCGACATATATTGCAATATATCGATATAACTCATAAACGCTAAAACGTTCATCGGAGGTAACATTTTGTATTTATAGCCAGCTAAATTAATAACGCACTTCTTATATTTATAGATATGATTAGTTTTCATTTCACTTTTTCATCGGATCGAGTCCGTCTACATCATTGACCAGGTTAAGTGCCCTATGCGTCGATTTAAGCCATATTCTCCAGTATATGATCTTCTACTCTCTTTCATGTAATATAGAATAAACGATTTATTTGTATGTCTTAAAAAAACGTTGTGCAAAAAAAAAAAAGAGGGAAATCTAGGCGTAATCGGATTCTCACGGTTTTTTTCCCTCTTCATTTCATTTTACTCTTTTCCTGTTTAGATTTCAATGAGTCAGTAGGAAAATCAAAGAGACATTTATCTCAGAGAGCCAAGGTAAAGCTATAGGTCGTCTTGTTGCCGTAGTTTCGTATTAATTACTTTTAAATTTCTACAAGAAAACTGCTGGTTTTAAGAAAGAAGTGACTGATGCGGATGTGAAGAGACTGACTTCTATAAAAAATGTTTTCCTTTTTTTTATTTAATTTAATTTAATATTATTCCGAGTAGCATAGAATAGACCGCAGTAGGAATAGTTTTGCCCAACACCATTAGATGGTACAAAACCAAAATATTAACTAAAGATCTCGACCCAAGTTCTCCAATAATCTCGTGATTTCTAAAGACTCTCATATGGATGTCATGCCTGGCGTCCAACTCATCCAGAAAGCTATATAGAAGCGTTTTATTAGATCGATTATTAAAAATAGTTTCAAGCCTGTAGGACTAAGACCTACAGATGTGAAGACTATCCTTAATCAGACCTCATAGACAAGCACTACTGAATCCCAAACTTTACAATTTAAATTTACAAAATAAAAAGAACATATTACGAAGGCTTCAACTAAAATGGATAGCACATGTAACTTAAAGATAATACGATATCATAATTAAGATGCGAAGTTCCCGGATTACCTTGAACAAACATTTGAGAAGAAAATCTCTTATCAATGCACGGAAGCTCGATAACAACGGAATTGAGAAGAGACAAACTGACTGACAGAAACGCTAACTGCTCGGTTAATAAAGTTAAAATATTTCCTCCTAATGAAACCGATAAACTCACCATTACCATTGGGCAGACTAAACATTGTTAAATGGGTAAAGCAATAAACTCTACAGCAACATGGACATTGCTGAAAGCTTGGCGTTCAAAACAGTACAAATGAAACTTTTTATTTATATAGCGATTTTCCAAGCGTACATGTGGCAAAAGGCCGAAAATCGGGGCATCAAGTAAGAATCGAACTCACCAATCAGTCGTAATTGTTCTAGCGAGATAAGCTTGCTAACCATTAACATCGCCATTACATCGCCGGTGTGTACCTCTGTCAATTGATATAGTGTTACATATTGCTATTCCCAGTCATTCGAGGCTTACTACTGGCCCAACGTAACCAAGTACCACTTGGCCCGTGATTTGGACATCGACGAATACACCAGTCCGTGCACCTATCTTTTCTTGTGAGGATGGTGGTCTGACACCCAGCACGATTTTAAACAAATTGCGGATGAACTTTCTTGTATGCTCAACGACCATTCATGTGGGAACCAGGACTCAAAAGCTATGTTTAAAATAACAAACAAATATACACCTTAAATATAACGTTTATAATAAAAAAAATGTATTTAAAAAAATATTACTTAAGTACCGCTTAATTCAAGAATTCCATCTTTTTATAGTTATGGGTTATTCTGGTGTCTTCTACCTTGCGTGGCAACCAGTCAAGGAGAAAGAAAAAAAAAACCTCTGAATTTATATCTGAGAATGGTTCTTTGGAAAGTTAATGGTACACTCTTCGTCATTTCTCTGTTGTCAGTTCTGAAAATTTTGACTGGTTTTGCTCAAAGCTTTACGGCTGTAATTAAATCGTTTTAGTGGATAGTCTCACTGTTCGGTTCTAAACTGAACTGGTGAGTACAAATACGACGAAATCGACAGCGGAGTCTACTACATGCAGTTATGTGTTTATTTAGAGAGAGAGTGAGAGAGAAAGAGAGAGAGAGAGAGAAAGAAAGAGAGAGAGAGATAGATTCATCCTGTGCTCCCGTATTTCTCGAATCACAAGTAAACATCTCTCGTTTCTTTTTCTATATTCAAGACGATGGTAATCAGGATTCTCTCTACGTCCTTTGTAATTCTAAGTAAGCTGTATTTTCCCCATCTTTCCCAGACACTGTTCTGACAGCAACTGACAGAAGCTCTTTCTGTGGGTTACTCGCTGTTTCCCGTTGCCATTCTTACCTTCAAAATCCAATGTCCACGCTATGGTCAGCATCCTTTTGTAGAATCATGTTTCTGTTGCCTCAAGTCTATTAAACATCTGTGAGAAAATTGTGCACTATCTACTGCTATAGATGAGAACTGATATTACATAACAGTTCAGCACTTTAACCTTTGTTTCTAACAAAATTTTCCTGTTTTTTAATACTTTACTTAGCTTATGGAAGGCATCTTTCACTATTACAATGCATCTTCGGATTTCGGTGTCACATTTACCATTCCCTGTTAAAATACTTCCCATACATTTTTGCAATAATGTTCACCTTGCACAAGGCCCAAGAGCCGATCGAAGTAGAGGCTTACAGGGTAATATTTAGTTTTCATGGCTATGTAGTGGGGAAGATAATAGTTAATCCTGAACTTGAGCAGGCTATGATTGCAGTGGTCGAGGAAGCATCCTTTTGGAAGTCCCTTTCACAAAGCAGCAGCTTGTGAAATGCTGCTGCTCGAGTGGAATTAAATGCATGTAGCATGGCGGGTCTTATCCATGAATGTCATAATTGGTGGGAATAAACAATGGACAATCTCCATGGAAATAATGATAGAGCAGCTAGTGACGAGTGACGTTTTCTCTGTGAGAAATGTGTTTCAGGGTGGAAGATAATCACCCACAAGGCCGTGTAGAAGACTTCAAATTGGAAAGTGAAAACTGAACAGTTCCTGTCTATGTAGGGAAGGATTACTCCATTTTCAGTCTTATTTAACTCTTACAAGAATAGAATATAGAATATAGCAAGAGGGGCGAGGTAATTGCTAGAGCGGTAGAGAGAATTTCCAGAACTTTTAGCGATAGATCGTATGGAGGGTCCCACTTGAGATCTGGGTTGAGTTTAACTCCTAATAGGTACACAAGGCATGGGTTACATATTATGCAACTAGGAATTTATCTAGGTGTTTGTACTTCTTCTTATGGTATGGTTGCGTTATGTATACTTTTACATGTGACACACCAAAAATATTTTTAATTTTGTCATGTTAAACCTATTTCAATATAAGTAAATTAAGCTCAACATATCATAGAAATCTAGAATTTTCGCGAGCGTTCTGGTTTTCTGTAGAATATTCTAGAGGGACAAGTAAAATATATAAAAGCGACACGTTAATCCGCCAATTCAATAGGGCAGTGAGTTAATTATGTTTGGGCATTAACACAATTTTGAATTGGTATATGAATTAGTGAGTAATTTTGTCATCGTGATTTAATTGTTGATCTAATTAGACGTAATTGATAGTGTACATATTCATTCATGTTTCTAGATTAATTTCATAGATTGTAAGTACCTATTTCATAATAAGTTCCTACTTGAACCATTTTTGTTTTTATATTTTTCTTAACTTTATATGACTTAAGTGCTTTAAATACCTTTACAAACTGTCAGAAAAATCAAGCAATATATCATCATGTACTAGAAAGTTCAAATGCAAAAACAACCCAGATTCCTTTTGTTTTATACGTGGAAATTTTACATTCCTACATCAACGAGCTAATATAAGTGACTTCATACCTGTTTTTGTCTTTTTATATTTTAAGTCATTTCCATCGCTATAATGTAATTTTACTGTAGTTGAATTGTTTGTATTCATGAAAATTTAAAACAATTTAACATATGACTTAATTTTTTAGTCCTAATTTGAAAAAAATCTAGAAAATAAGCAGGTAGACGGTTGACAAGAATCAGGACCTGATAGCGCCAGAATGAGTTGAAATTCGTATTAAGTGCAACCAAATTACCTATAATTAGTCAATTACCTATAATCAATCGTCAGATATCACTCAATATATGTTCCTCGGTGATATTATTGAATATTACAGAAATAATGGTGGATTTTCACTTGGTTGTTCAGGCATTGGTCATTTACCAGACGAAACTAAGCTTATGGAAAAATTCGTAGAAGGAAAACTATAGTCGAGTGATTAGCAAGATAAACGTTAAAAAAAAACAACATCAGAAATTTCGATCACCGTCTGCTTCGCCTAATTATTTTAACCTGTGCCATTCTAAGCGGAGCTTTGTATTCGGTTCAATGTTGCAAGAAACTAAAATAATAGTTTAAGTTTAAATTCGAAATATTTCTGCTTTATTTTTTAGTATGCAACGTGAGCTCATACCTAGCCTAATTTTGACTATTTAACGTAGTTATAAACCGAAACTAATGGTTCCGATAATAATACCCTCGAAGTGAAACATAATAATGACGTAAACTGTAACGATTGGCTGATTTGAAATTATGAGACACCTGAAAAAAAATTCAACCAGTGCAGTTCTAAAATGATGAGTGTTTATTAGGACTGATCAAATTGTGGGGTAAATCGAAAAAAAGATTGCTTCTTGAGAAGAGAGAAGCGTCGTGGGCATTTACTGTAAACGGGGATCATTAGCTGACGCACACCTGCTGACAAAGATTGATTGACAATTGACCCGGTAGATGTTCGAGTTATATTTATTCGAAACGAAATTTATTGATAGCGGAAGAGCAGAAAGTCATTTTAGAAAGGAACAAAGTAAGTCAAGAGAAAAAGAAACCGTAAAAAAAAGAAAAATATTAAAAGAGGATATTTTAAGAGGAGAAAAGCAGAGTGTGAAAAGGCGTGGATGAGTAAATCATTGAGTGAATGAATGTTAATATTAGATAGATTAAAAAAATATTGAGACAAATACAGGGATAGAAAAAGACAGAGATGGATACATAGATAAGAACAAACGATGATAGGAATATATATATATATACACTATAATATTTTTATTATCATGTTTTACATCGCAATACAATAGTAATATTTTGCTCTACATTATATTGAGCATTTAAAAAAAAAGTAAATGCTAAGAACTGTGGATTCTTAAACTGTTCTTTCTCGGATATATATATATATATATATATATATATATATATATATATATATATATAGTCATCCACATACAAGCCTGTTTTGCAGCTCATCAGTGTGGCTAGACGTCTGAGCCCGGGATCCAAACTCGACCGATTTATCATCAGTCAGTGATCTTACCCCGGAGCTATCGGCGCACAACAGAAAAAGGGATAATTTAACGTATTATATACGAAATGTACATAAATGCCAGTAGCCAAGAGGGCTCAATTCGTAATTGAAGAACAATGCGTCATATATATATATATATATATATATATATATATATATATATATATATATATAAAAAAAAATAATATAAAATAAATAAATTAAAATAAAATTTTATTTGAAAAATAAAATTGTCTGAAAAATTGTTCTAACCAGGTTTTTTCGCCCACCGAGTTTAGATAGGTTTACATTATATATATATATATATATATATATATATATATATATATATATGAGAGAAAGAGAAAGAGAGAGAGAGAGATGGGGAGAGACAGAAACAGAGAAATAGATAGAGAAAGAGGGATAAAAAGAAGAAATAATACATTGGTGGTCAGGAATTAATAGATGGGTTAGTGGCAAAATTGAGCTATTAAATTTATAAAATGAATGCAATTGTAATAATTTTTATCAAGAAATTAATTATTGCTGAATACAAGCGGTACCGTGAAAAGTTTTTGCTCTGTGAATTTTCTAATGAATCGGCATTCGTAATTTAAAGATTGAATAAGCTCCTGGAGAGATTAAGAATTTTAACATAATATTATAATAAAAGTATGAAGGCTGGGCCTTATTTAAAAATGAGGGTACAAATGAAATGATTGAAAACTGTCAACCTTTTACATTTCATAGAAGTTTACATTAACCGTATGAGAGCATTATCGCTTCCTTGATTTTCCCTTTCTTTCTTTCTTTCTTTCTTTCTTTCTTTCTTTCTCCCTTCCTTAATTATATATGCTTTTTTTCCCACTAAAACCAAACAACATGTCTAACGTATATATTTATCTTCCCTCGCAATGATAATGGAATGGCTCATTATTTATCTGAGGTAGGTCAGGGTGTATCACACACGATAACTACCCAATGAAAGAAAGAACTATATGCTGATTTTATAAGCGTAGCTTAGATGTGCCACAAGACTGAAAATACGGGCACTCAGAGCGGATTGAACTCATTATCCAATAGTAATTGATTTAGCTATGACTTTTTTACGCGTAGCGTAATCACACAAGGCCGAAAGTATTGGGCACCCAGTGAGGATTGAACTCACCACATAGTTGTAATTGTTCTAGCAAGACATGCTTGTTAACCATTACACCACGTTGAGGTGCCCCTACCAGGATTAAATGATTTTGTTAAATGTTTTATATAACACAAAATATGGATTCAGACTCATTTGTTCAAATTAAATTAAAAAAAACTGAGGTTCATCTGTACATTTAATAGCTTGATCATTTTCTAACCTTAGATCAAACTAAATAAAAATCGACTCATACACGAATATATACATTTGGGATTAATCTCTTTGGACAATGTAGAATGTTTCGAAAATGACTGCTGTTCACTGATGTTAAAAGTTAATCACTTAATTCTTGTTCATCTGACGTGTCTTCTCCAAGAATAAATTGGTTGCATTCGTGGACACTTCAATTAAAGCTTCCATTATAGAGGTGAGAGAAAGAAGAAAACTCAAGAATACGACGTTGCCTGATTGAAATAAACTGCAACCAATTAAGCAAATGCTGCCTGAGAAGACTGAAATGCTGACAGCGACTTAGATGCACCGTCAGAGCAGTTTTAATCTATCACTAGTCTACGTCTTTTCTTTTCTTTTGTCTTATACATTTCATAAGACTTAAAGTTAGAGATTCTCACCTCTGTGCTTTGTTTATCCTTTCCAAGTTTTCTTTAAATGACGTTATGTAAATTTCGTTAGAAATCAAAGAAGAGAGTGCTGTAATATGAATCCTCTTATATGGTAGTAAATACTGGACAATTACTTCCAACGATGAAGAAGAGACTTGAGGCGACATCAGTATGGTATGGTATGAGTAGCAATGATAATATTAGCCATTTCCTTACAAGGCATTCAATGACGCTCATAAAATCTTTCTATTAAAGTAATATTTCAAGAAAATAGGTTTATAATGGCGTGGGCTTCGAGGTTAAAATGAACAGTTGATTTACCCACGCCTAGAAGATAAATGAACGATTATATTAACGAGGAAACACACGCGTAATTATGACAAAACAAGATCTGGAAATTATGTAAAAATTCACATGTTTGGTATTGTGTCAGTAGGTAGTTTCAGAAAAATAAATCAAAAATTTTTAAATTCCGTAGTTTTAACGAATTCTCTTGAAGTAGAAATGTTTATACAACAGATTAAATGATCTGTCACAAAATAAGATTCTAAATGTTTAAAATAAAAGTAAAAGAGTTATTTCCCCATCGAAGGAATATACGACTGCATACATTCAAAATGTAGACGTAGAAAGCTAATTTGAAATACTTAGCTTTGTTAGATTGTTGAAAGAATATTATTAGAAGAGCTGTGCGCTTATTTAAAGGCTGGTAATATAAATGGCGACTAATTCTACACTGGCAAGAACTTCAACATTAATCGCCACAAACTGAAACAGAACATTTCACCTGGCTCTTATTTATTTAATTTTTCTCCTCATTTTATATCAAAAGGAATTTTGCATAAGTTTGCTACTTTTTTTTTTATTTATTCTCTCTTCACGGTTCAATACCTAATTTCTGTTAAGAAAAATTTTCATTGGTACAAAAACAATTTCATATAGGCTCGAGAATTTATTTCGTTCGTCTTCTCAGCTCGCCGGAAAAACTCTGTGAAGGCAAGGTTTTCATTGGTCCAAAGAAAATTTTACATAGATTTGCGAATTTCTTTCCCTCTTTTTTCTCAGCTCGCCCGAATTTGGAGGAACTGGATAAAATGAGTTATTATTATTTCGTACTCAATACAGATTTCTCAAGCCCAGTATTTGTTTGTAGCACTTTCCGGGGGTGGTCTTCTTTCATAATCTGTTGTTTGAATTAGAATGGAATAACACTTTCTTGATTATGTCATTATTTTTCTATTCAAGTTACATGTTACGTTGAGAATACACTAGTCACAACATGTGCTTAATGAGCAAGTTTTAATGAAAATGGAAACGAAAATGATTCTTATACTTAGAATCAGAAAGAATCTGTTGAATTATCATTGATATAATAATAAGGAAATGAAGAATTTAACACTCACAAGACATACTGGAGGTAAGAGGGACAGAGGAAAGCTGCAAAAAACTAACCTAAGATTATATAAACGGATGGCAGAAACAGGATTGTGAATAGATGTGGAGAGCTATGACCCTCCACTTCCTGGAGAAACACAGCACATAAAAGAAACGGTAGAACTGGTATGAACACTGGGAATATTTATGGTGTAAATGGAGCGTGATCTAAAGGTTAATGAATTTGTCTAGCAGATCTTCAGCAATGCTTTTTTATCCTGACTCAATATCCCACATATGTGGTCTTTAACTTTAAAAGTAACTATCTATCTATTGTTTTATGCGCCATGTCTCTTTTAGGACGTAGGCGATCATGGCTTTCTACACTTCCAGGCTTTTGTTGTACTTAGCTACATTTTGCTCTTAAATCACTAATTGTTCTTGTCAAAATCGATCTTACATATTTATAAGTCTACCATTCGTTCTTGCTTTGAAAATTGCTAGTCCTACTATATATTTAGAGAGACTTGATAAAATCCAGAAAAGAATCTGAAATATCTGTCTGTATCGCTAAGATAAGAGACTATGATTACTTGTATTATTTACATTATTCGGGCTGTTATCCTCATCTTCATTACCATATTCACAATATTTTGGCCGTTGTGCGCTCGGGCCTTTATGTCTATGTCTCTCTATATATCTGTCTATATATCTGAGATGGTGTATTATAATTACATTATTTGCAGTATTCGGACGGTTATCCTTATCTTCATTGCCATATTCACAATGTTTCGGCCGTTGTACGCTCCGTCCTTTATGTCTCTCTATATATCTGTCTGTATCTCTGAGATAAGGTATTATTATTACTTGCATTATTTACATGATTCTGACTGTTATCCTCATCTTCATTGCCATATTCACATAAATTGTTTGTTTCGAAATTATAATCACCTGAAAAAGGCCGGTGCGTACATTAGCTGAAACGTTGTGAATGTGGCAATGAAGATGAGGATACAAATCCGAATAATGTAAATAATGCAAGAATCTGCAATGTTATTGGTCCTGACCACTTATCTCGCCTTCAGTCATTTCCCCACTGGTATAACGTAGCTTACCTGAGCCTTTTCTCTAAATATTTTCATGGTAATTTTTCTGATGAACCTTTCTTTACAGTACCTAAAGTTTATGAATTTATGCACAGTACTAGATTGGCGGTAAGGTCTCACCATTTTACAGTGGAAATGACTAGATGGAATTGTAAGTTCTATGCTAAAATTTTCTTCTATCACACTTCCCAGTTAACATGGATATTCAAATATTTAAAGGCATTGTCAATCATTATCTCCTGTCTTCTTAATTCCTGTTCTTTTCATTTTTCTCTCACCTAAGTATTGTTTTTTTTTTTTCTCATGGTCTCTAGCACCCAGTAAACCCTTGCATCTCAGTGGCTTTATTGCCTTGTTTGTGGTGAAGTGATTAAAAGAAAATCACCTTCTTTGTACTTGTTCTACCATACATCCACGCAAATTTGTTAAGTCGGTTATTGAATGATTCTCTTGACGTCTATATTTTCTGCTGATGTTTAATTCTGTTTCCCTGTTATGTGATTCAAAAATATCAGCTGTCTCTTTCTGACTGTAATTATATTTACATTGCTGTGCTTACATCCCTTAAACCTTCTTCGCTCTTCACACGTTCTTTCCATGGAATTCTTAGCATTAATCAGTAGAACCATATAATGGTTATTTCACTTCTTTCATCGTCTGTTAAATGTATCCAGTAATCTGTGCTATAAAGCAGATTAGATATTGCATCGCATTTCAGTACCTATTTCTTTGTTATTTTCTTATCCCTTAATACTTGATTTTCTAGGAGACAACATTCTGTATTCAATACGCTTTCGTGTTTCTCTGTCCCTTGTCCCAAAATGCGCCTACACGCAGTGTTTACCAATTAGCAGTTTATTAGGCACATGATTTTGCATGCATAGGAAATTCAATTTATACTTGTGACTCACTACTCTGGTCACAGGCCAAAGTTTATTGAATTAATTGGTGCGCCAAAGCCGAAAGCTGATTCGCAAACACGTCTCGCAGGTCATTTCGTTAGTGTCAATACCCACTGAATGAATGACTAGATTAGTTTAGTTTAAGATGAAGCTATCATGTTGCCGTCTTGAAAATCAAGAATTTCACTTCACTTCTCAAAGATGCAAGGATTTCTTACTTTGAAGTGAAACAGAAATTAATATTTTTAATGAAGACAGGTTTTCCTCAATTAGTAAGGGTCGATGTAGACATCCGTTTATTTCGAGAGATAAAGGTAAAGATCTGTTTAGTCACAATTCAATCCGTTGGAAGTGAAACTGGTGTGACCTCACAAGGACGCAAGCCTGGGTGATACATGTGGAGGTCGTGCACTACCCAATCTACATGCCCACCCAGGCAGTTTCTCAGCAGTACCGATAAGGATTACATAGGACTAAATTTGACTTGAGAAAACTTAATAAAGAATATATACACTCTGGAAGGATTCGAACCTGCGTATTAATATATATATATATATATATATATATATATATATATATATATTCTATTTATACGTTATTTTATTTTCTTGATACTAATACTTTTTAAATTCTGTTTTTTAAATTTTCTATTTATAATTTAAATGATTCCAATGGAATAAAAACATGGAATATTACCGGCCTGAATTCTGTTTATACGATTGAAATTTAAGTAAAGCTCTATTTAAATAAATGGTATTCAACATTTACTAGCCTGAATGTCGAGAAAAATGTGTCCTCAATAGAATCGAACTATTATCCTACTCGGAACCGTCATATAGCCTGACGTGCTATATCATTTAGCTACAGAGGAAGCGTTCGATTAGCAAGCTATATAACGGTTCTATGTGGGATAAAGGTTCGATTCCTCGACAGAACATTTACTTAAATATTGCTATTTATAAAAATAACGTATAAACAGAAAATATATCAAGTTAGTTATCGGATTAAATATTTATTTATATGTAAAGACAATTTTTTGTCTTTATTTTCTCCCGAACCTAAAAAGGCACTATATATATATATATATATATATATATATATATATATATATATATATATATATATATATATATATATATATATATATATATATATATATATATATATATATATAATTACAAAAGAATCAATAGGGAATCGAGATTCAAGCTTCAATGCGCATTTATTTATTTTAATCGTAAAAAAAAATGTAAATTTCTAATTATTTTAAGGTTACATCTTTTTTATTTATTATTTTAATTTATTGTTTTATTTTTTTTTTTTTTACTAACAGTAATTATCAGCTGGGTAGATGAAACTTGAAAAAAAATTTAAAAAGTAAAAAAAAAAAAAACAAACCGGAAAACATATAATTACCTTCCGAGAATCCGACGAGTATCCACATAAAAAAAGAAAAAGTAAAAAATCCCCTGTAAACAACTTAAAGAGCTCACTCCATTGCGATTGGCTGTTTGTCAACTTCCAATCAAATGCGTTACAGAGGGGTAGGGTTTGCCTGATATAAGTCAGTGTCTGCAGGCTGTTAATTTAGATGGGGACGCATCAGAGACTGATCAGCTTTGATGGGGGTCAATTTGGTGAGGGGAGTATGATGTTTGAAAGACCCGAAACTGCCCCAATTCAGAATATCACTGACGACGCCCTCCAGCGCTAAAGAACGTATATTTAAAGTAATCAACTATCTGAGGTTCTTTTAATAAAAGATGTTCGCCATAAATCGTTGCTTTATTGGAAATATGATGTTGAATTGTTTACGCTTATACGATAAGAATAATGTTGAACTTTATAGACAGGTATATTTTTATATTCATTCATTATATGTCCGGAAAGATATAGGTATCTCTTTTATAGATAAAGATATTTAAAGATTAAAGATATAGGTATTCTCTTTTCTTCATTCTTATCCTTAAAATATGATACTAAATAACTAAGTGATTGTTGTTTGTTTTGGTTTCTTTAATACATCATCCTTAATAGAAGTCAATTTTTTCAAAAGAAAAATAGTCACATATTATCTATGGTTTAGAAATTATGTCTATAGCAATTAGTCTTTACTAAAAATCATATTTCTGTATAACCATGCACATATATAAATTGTAACACGTTCATTTTTATAAATCTCTGCGCAATCATTTCACAAATAATTTCTTACGTACTATTTTCTGTAAATTGGAAATAAATTGTCGAAATAAGCATACCTATCTTTGCTTCAAAGTTTATTGGCGATATATATTTGAGCATCCAGTTTATGTTAGATCGTATCAAATTTAGGATGAAGTATCTAGTTAACCCGATATATCAGAACTGTTATGGAGCACAGATTCAAATTTAAAATTCTCGGAACACTCTTAATTTGCAAGTCAAAATTTTGCTGCAATACTGATGAGACGTTTGCCCCAGGTATTTGCTTCAGCAGTTCCTCGATTCATCCATATCTATTTCACTTTGCAGGAACAAATTGCAAGTACCTGGAACAATACACTCCCGAATGCACATTGGCAAATAGAAGGTATTTAGGAAAAGCAAGTAGGATTCTAAATTAGTTTTCCATATATTTTCGAAAATTGTCCTGTTAAATCTGATTTTTTATAATAATTGAGAGATCTTGTCTAATGTTGTCTCTCTTCACCTTATCGATATAAGGATAAGATTTGAATGCGCATAGTTTTACACATAGTTTGAGTTTAAAGAATAGAAACCTAGTTTTGTAGATACACGCCATTTAGTTTAACCCATAGCTGGGGGAATTGAGGGATTCATATATTTCTCAAGGTATCTGGGCGTTCGTGAAATTACTAAAGAATTGTAGATAATTCCGATCTAGTCTGCTGGATTCACTTTCACTCTAATTCTCTTGAGGAAGGCATGAAATCACATTTTCTCTCCACAGCTAGAGGTTGAATAGCAGACTACAATTTGCTCTCTATCCTTGAACAATTGAATAGAAAGAACACTCTGAATTTCAAAGCATGAAGTATGCAATGTGGAACTACTTCGATATCTTTCCTAATAATACATGGCAATTCAAAGATAATAAAGTAAAGGAAACTGTGGAGAGGTATGATCGCTTACATCCTAACTGAATATGGCAGTAAAATATGAAATTTTATAAATTCCTTGTCCTGATTCATAAAATTGCCTACTTGCTGAATTGAAATCGTCGTTTATACGTCGTCGTTGAGGATGACATTTTCCACCATTTCTCACCATGCAGTCCCCTTTCCACAGATACAACATTGCATGCCAGTCACTATCTATCGCTATTCATTATTTCCACCACTCCAGCATTTGACAGATAAGACTCCCTAAGCTGCTTTCACAAAGCCGAATCCTAGACAATGCTTCCGTATTCCAATTGTAAGGAAGAAGTTCCATTTAAAGACTATTTTCTCAAGACTTTGACTGTTAAGCTCGTCCTACACGACGCTGCCGGAAAATTTCAACCATTTCAAGTTAATTTTCAATCGTTACCTATTATTCATATTCTCTTAATCTGCACTTTCAACTTTTATTTTCACACCCCCACATCTCATTTCATAAACCTCTGTCTAGAGTGGCTCTTTGGCCTTGAATTTGGTGAAAGTAAAAAAATAAAATGAATAAGCGTGGATGATATATCTTCAAATTTTAAACAATAAAAGGTGAACAAATTGTATTCATGGAAAAGAAATGAAATTACATCCTTAAAATATCTAGAATAATGGTCAGGCTTCATATCGGATATTCTAAAAACACGACGGAAAATAGTCAGTGTTAGTTTTATAGATGCAAATGTTTCAATAAATCGTGCAATGGGATATTTGTTGAAATATAATACAAATGGATTTACAGAAATCATGAAACCTGTTATAAAAGAAGCCATTTAGGCTAAAAAATCTTCATATAATATCATTTGATATTTCCCTGATGTTTTCATTTGACGTACGTCAAGATAAGACGTAATTTCGAAAACATTCAACCGAGGATGAATTTGCAGTCTATTATTAAAGATAATTTTCTTTTTCAGATTTTCTCTAAATTACAATGCATTGTGAAAGTCTAAGAGTATTAATTTTGCAAACTCAATACGTTTCATCTTCATTACACACACACACACACACACACACACACATATATATATATATATATATATATATATGTAGGTGTGTATGTATGTATATATATATATTCGACGTATTTGTCCAGAAAAGTTTTACGGCAAATGCGATTCAGAACGACAGACATTTTGTCGATTAATTTTAATGATCGACTTTTTCAAGTTCCGAATAATTCTTTTCGGACGAGGAGGGAATTCCGTCAGAAATTTTCCGAAATTAACTTCCGAAATTAACTCTGGATAAATTTTTGATAGAACATCCGCCTTGTATGAGATGGATTATTCGTAACAAGGAAAAATCGAGCATTAAAATCAATCGAGACAAAATATTTGTCGTTTTAACACACAACACACACACACACACACACACACACACACACACACATATATATATATATATATATATATATATATATATATATATATATATATTATTATTATTATTTAAAGAAAAAACAGTTTTTTCTTTCAATTAAATTATTCGCTCTGACTAAACATTGAGGTCTCCTGATTTCATCCTCCTTGAGATTATCCATACGGATTACCAAGATTTTCTTTAATTATATATATATATATATACACACACACACTCGGATTTAAACATGTCGAATATGGTGATTTCCTTTCGTTCCCAATGGTAACCGACATAAGACAATATGAAAAACTTGCTTAAAATAAATAGAATTCTATATATTAGTGGTGAAACATGCATCAAGATATATATATAGATGCGATGAGATAGATTTACCGGTAACACATGACAGTTTAGACCCACAAAATCTGATGAGATCTGTTACAAACGAGCCTGGCGCAGGTTTTGAATATCAGAAAGTATGGTCTACAACCTGAGACCAGTTGGCCATCCGGACACTTCTAACCCA
The DNA here is from genome assembly GCA_903632075.3 of Acanthosepion pharaonis. Taxonomy (NCBI): domain Eukaryota; kingdom Metazoa; phylum Mollusca; class Cephalopoda; order Sepiida; family Sepiidae; genus Acanthosepion; species Acanthosepion pharaonis. The sequence goes on from CAHIKZ030001402.1 coordinate 2,173,148, forward strand.
TTATTTCTGTCCTCCTTTATATCAGTTCCGATGTGTCGACGATATTGCTCGAAATCGTGACTTGGCTATGTCCCACTTTTACGAGTAACACAAAAGCTAATTTCCAGAATTAATGTCAGTAGAGAGAAAGCAGTACATCAGAGACGTGTTTGTAGTCAATTCTTTCTGTCCCTCTCCGATTCCCAACACTAAGACACACGGGAAGATAGGTAGAAACTTACAAAGACACATTAATACAAAGACTGTAATTTAATCATCTCCCTTCATGAAGTGGCCACACAGCGGTTATCGTAGATCTACTTTCTGTCGGGGAGTTCCATCAAAACTGTTACCTCAATTATAATAAAAAAAAAAAAACTATAGATCAGAACATGCGCGTACATTGGTATACAAATAAATATACAAGATGATAATCAAGTCAATCTGTATCTACTTTAATTATACTTATAAGACAATACACAAAGGAACACATATATATATATATAAATAAAATATAGTTTCAAGGTATGCTATAATTATTTGCAAAAGTGATCAACATAATAGATAGGGCGATGTAGATAAAATTGGACACCTGATGTCAACACCACATTGCGACACTGTTTAGACCCACAAATTTAGGCCTAAAATTGCGTTCAAAGGCTGCCAATTTATGTTGACTTCAGTGTCGAAAATATATATAAATATATATATATATATATATATATATATATATATATATATATATATATATATAAAGACATTCGGTTTACTAACACAAAAACAGAGAATGTCTCATATCGAGGAATATTTCAGAAAAACATAAAGGAAAAATTATATTATTTTTAATAATATCTCGACGATATTGCCGGAAATGAAGACTTGGCTATGTCCCCTTTTACGTAGTAAAATTAAAAGCTAATTTAAGAATTAAAAAAATTCAAGAGAAAAAAAAAAGTATTTGAGACCTGTGTTTCTTCTCAATTTTTCTGTCCTTCTCTCGATTGGAACCACTATGACCTAAGACATACGGGAAGATATATATATATATATACTTATAAATATATATATAATACAAAGACTGTAATGTTAATCATCTAGTTTTCATGAAGTTAAAAGTCTTGGGGTAACGGTTATCGTAGATCTACTTTCTGTCGGGGAGAGTTCCATCTTTACTGTTGCCTCCAAGACTTTAGCTTTGCTAAAAAAAAAAAAAAACTTTGTAACAGAATTTCCTAACATGCGCGTACATTGAATAGGGATAGAAATAAATGGATACAAGATGATAATCAAGTCAATCTTTCTATCTAACTTTAATTATACTGGAAATGACATATGTTACGTCACAAAGTGGGACAGATAACACACATGTTTATTTTGACTATATATATAGCTATATATATATGAAAAAATATGGCTGGTCAAATTATAATTGTGCAAATTTTTTCTGATCAACATAAGAGATAGGCCGTTTGTCATATATTTTGTTGTTTAAACTGATGTCAAACCAAATTACGGACATTGTTTAGGATGCTTGAATTCAACATTTAGGCCTAAAAAATTGCGTTCAGAATCTTTCCAATGTCTTATGTTGACTTCAGTGTCCAATCAAATATATAAATGATATATATATATATATATATCCAAACTCTGATAACCATGTTGAATGATCTCTGAGTTTGTGACCCTGGGTTTCAGCTTAAGCCGATTTCGTCAGACAAATGATTGTTTTAAAAATTTGGGTTTATGTAGATTGATGTGTATTAGTGTTATGAGGAAGTGGTGGGGATTTTTTCGTCGATTTTGTCTTTTTCATCCACTTACAAACATCGATGTATGCACACATATACATATACATACTTTGGTCGTCCGTTGGGACTCATACATATATATAAACATATGTAGACAGCAGGACTATGACACATGTATGTATACGGGTGGATGTTATGTCTAAAATACTGCCATAATCAAAAAGATACAACAAAAAAAAAAATGACAACCTATGGCAAAATGAAAAAGGAGCAGGATCCTATATTGCAACTGTCTCGAATGGTGTCAACATGTCCATTCTGTCAGGAAATTGCTTTCTACCCTGAACACAATATACAAGGCCAAGACAAATACATTCATTCATTCCAAGAGCCACATGACACGCACATTCGGTGCCACGAAGGTCCATTCAAGATGATTGGAATAACAAGTTATACAGTACCTTTCATTCAACAACAGGAAATATTCGAACATGCTCCTTTTTCTAAACATACATGTTGGCAGTCAAAAGCCAAAACATCCACGTATATTGTGCATCTAAATCAAGCCTAAAAAGCCAAATGATGTTACAACAACAAAATTACGAAAAACTGAATACTTCATTTTTAAAAAAAGTAGCAATAATTTCTTACCTAAACCACAAAAAAGAACTTGCTAAATTTCTCAGAGATTCTCCCAATTGTCTTCTTGAGAACGTTTTTTATTCGTTTATTATTCCGAATGAATACCAAACGGATAAAAAAGACAAACATTCAACAATCACAATTTAATTTCAAGATACCATCAAATAATTGCCTTACCTATCATTATTATGATGGTGCACCGAATAATCGGTAATCAGAATGTTCCTGACCTTAAATATCTATTAACTATGAGAATATTATACGTTCATTATTCAAATTATTCACACAGCACCATCACTGATGCCCCAAAGGTTTTCGATTGGGTTCAAATCCACTATTAACATATTTTCCACCACAATCCTAACCCCCCAAATATTCATTAGTCTTGTGAGCAGCATGTGAGGGAGCATTATCTTGCATAAAACAATTGCCCTTCTGAAGGCAAGTCTTTGCCTTTTCAACCACGGTTCAAGATGCTCCTTCATAAACGCTATGTATGCATCAGCAGTCATTTTGACGCCATCTGGTACTCTCCATGGGCCCACTAATGTTTTTCCAATCAACCCAGATCATTATGCCTCCACCGCCTTGTTGGCGTCTCAAACGCTGATGGCGATTCTGTTCGTTCATTACCCAGCCTTTGCACCATCTATCTGGCCCATCAAGTGTTGCTCGAGTTTCGTCTGTGGACAAAACTTTAGAGAAGTCAATCTTCATATTGTCCTCGGCCCATTTCAATCAATTTTGAATGTGATTCCTCGTCAACGGAGGCTTCGATACAGGTTTGACTGTTTTTGCTATTTCCCTCAGATACCGACACCGAGTACTTTTAGACACAGTAGAATCCCCAATACGACTGAAAAGCTCTTGACTGGTAAGTCCAGGGTTCTTCGTGGCCTCTCGTTTAGGTCGTGACATGAGACAACGTGAAATAACCTTCGGCTTGCCTTTATCTGCCCTTTTGCGCACTTGTGTAGGGTCGGCGGTGAACTTTTTTTTTGATGACACCTCCCAATCATTTTAGAAATTTCTAGGGTAGATTTACCTTTTGAGAGTTCTGAGGTGATAGTTTTCTTTTCAGCATCACTTAAACTGCTTTTACGACCCATATTTTCACTAAATTCTTACATTTTTCTAATAATTTGGCACTCTCAAATCACCGTGCTGATAACAAATACGGCGCCAGTTTGTTTACATTGAGCAGATCAGTACGAAAATTTCAGAGCTTGCGCAGGTCTGTGTTGCCAACATTGTGTGAAAATTGTGTGTGAATTGATTGAAGGGTTTTTGAAATATTAAAAAAAAATTATCTCGATAATAATTTGGCATGTAATGTAGAGAAACATAGACATAAAGGCCGGAGCATACAACGGCCGAAACGTTGTGAATATGGCAATGAAGATGAGGATAAACAGTCAGAATAATGTAAATAATGCAAGTAATCATAATACCTCATCTGAGAGTTCCAGTCACCTGAAGACGTCCGGAGACAACTGGAGACAAAGTTGACTAAAGACAAGGAGTTGTTAGTTCAATACCAGGCTACGGCAGTAGTGGACCAAAACTTGGAGAATTGAGTTAAAAAGAAAATAATTGAGACATCCGGAAGAGATAACAATCTAGCCCCGTGAACGAAATAAAGGGTTCGGTTCGAAATTCCTATCAACTGAAGAAGGCCAGAGCGTACAACGGCCGAAACATTGTGAATATGGCAAGGAAGATGAGGATATCAGTCCGAATAATGTAAATATTGCAAGTAAAGGTGGGATAGTGAATAGAGATCACTGGATCTAAAGGATCAAAAAATGCGAAATAAAGGATCAAATATGCGAAATTTAATAAACGTTATTTTATAAGCATAGAGTGTGCGAAAATTTCTTCCAAAGAGAAAGCTTACCTCGTTTTTTAGTCCCCTAAGAATAGTAGCAAAATGTATTTTATGATGTTTATTTTTAATAAATTTATTTCAATTAATCATTACATGTTAGTTTATTACATTTTTGTTGTGTTTCTTTAAAGCTATGAGTTTCTCGATATAGATGTCTTCCTGGATGTCTTCCGGTTCTTCGTTCTCAACTGTGTAGAAAATTTATGGTGTATAAGTTTAAATATCAATTTTATATATTTCTCTTCATTTTCGAAGCAACGTCGATAATTTTCCCCTCTTGGTCATTCAGCATTTCTTATCTGATGAATTTGATATTAGTAAAATGCCATTAGCAAACCGTATGTGATTTAAATAACTTCCGTTTATGTTTAATTACATCCAGTCCCAGTTTTCTGGGAGATATTTTCAACCTCTGAAATAAAATGTGGATAAATCGTTATTGCGTTATTTCACTCTTTTTCCAATTATTATTTTAATGGTATTTGTATAGATAAATTACCCTTGTCTACCACGGAATTAATGAATGCCGAGTGTTCTGCTGAGTCAAATGATTTCCTTTTAATTTTTCACGGTGTTGACTTGAGAATTTTAATTCTCATAGTTTCACTCTTCTTATCTATAGCTTGAATAATAGAATGAATTATCCATATTTTGATATATGCATTTTTGTGGTTTTAGCCTACAGAATTTCCTTGAAATCTTATATAATTAAACAAAATCTATTTCTTTTTGTTTTTCAGCTTGAAAATGAAGAAGACAGTCATGACGTCAAAAAGGAGGCGGTCATCTTTACTTAGGCCAGACGCGACGAGCGTGAAATATGTTGAATACAATTGTTGATGTCTATGACTCGACCAAGACCACCTCCAGCCACCGTAGCTGATTAAAAAAAAAACGTTAAGGATGTGAACACGTGATATTATTAATTTTCATTGTTAAAATGGAACTCTAGATTTAAGAGTTGATTCTCTTTGCTCTTTTAACAGAGCGATTTTATTGGAAGATATGTTACGGTCATGTATGTTGAAAACCGCCAGTACATATTACCCCACTCCACAACGTACCCACAATGCACTTCCATTTTAAATTCTACTCTTTGTTCCTCGTTAAAGTTAAAGACAACACCCAAGAACGGGGAATAACAGTCAAGTGTTTGAAATAGAAAAAAAAATCTAATGATAAATATTTCATGTGAGCTGAAGTAAAATACAGTCGACGAAAGTGGAGACAAGGAATATATATTTCTGTTGACATATTTTTTTTTGTTTTCATACGATACTGAGTTAAACTGAATCCATATTTGACTAAAGAAAAGAAAACATAGGGAAAAAATACTTAAATTTCAAAGCTAAAATGAAAAGTAACAACGTTCCAGCAAAATGTGAAAAAAAAATCAGGAAGTTAAGCTATGGAATAATAATTTTTTTTTTATTATTATTCCATAGTTTAACATCCTTTTTTTTTGTTAAGACGCAACTGAGGAAAACAATGAATTCAGAATTGCAACAACAACAACAATAAGGATGGTATTAATATTGGAAATAGTTAAACTAAAAGTCCATTCGAAATTCATAAGCCGTAGATTTATAAAGCTATGAGGAGATTTTAAATAGGATGAAGAAAACCAGTAACTTTACTGAATTATCTGATCAGTTGGGCCACTTACACACACACACACACACACACACACACACACACACACACACACACACATATATATATATATGGGGGTTTATGCAGAAAGAGTGAGAAATAAACAGTGTTAATATAGCAGACATCAGTACATCATGATTGGCAGTTTCAGACCTTAAACCATGGTGTGATTATTATTTAAGGCATGAAACTAGCAATCGGTAAGCCGTGTTGATGTCAACACTGTCTATATCTGAGAAAGCGTTAATCTAGAGTACTATTCACATATACACGCCTGCATATATATATATATATATATATATATATATATATATATATATATATATATATGTGTGTGTGTGTGTGTGTGTGTATGTGTGAGTTTGTAAAGTTAAACTTTGCAAAAAGTAAATTAAAGTAAAAAAGTAAATGAAAAAAAAAAAGAAAAGTTGACCATTATTCGGGAAAATTACTATAACAAGCCAAAATGATGATAACTCTATGATCCGTGAAATAAAGTTTTGATAGGAGAAGAGGTTAAATTGGTTTCACTACAAACACACACACACACACACGCGCGCACACAGAAATACACGCACACATCCACCCACACCACACACACATATATATCATCATACACAAATTATCCATATCTGTAGGTATGCTTTATTTATGCACACAGCATATAGGTATACATATGTATTACAGAATAATACAATGTTTTAATGTTCTGTAGCATACTTTATGCTTGTATGCGGAACCAATTACATGTTCAGAAACAAGAATATAAGTATTCAGAATTTTTGTTCCGAAAAATGTCACGTCTGGTTTGAAAAATAGAATTAAAAAAGCAAGACATTACAGTATTTTAAGCTGCAGGGGTCACATTATAAGCTACCTGACAAGGTTTTATGGTTCACGATGAAAAATGTTTATACGCCTCATAAGAATTACTCGTGACGTAAGTCAGCGTTAATATTCTTCAAATGCTTCTGAAAATTCGCATAATTTGAAAAAAAAAAATCCTCTGGTCATTCATACAAAAAAAAAAAAATAATAACGTTCCAATGATATTGTTTATTGATTTAAGAACACAAATCCAAATACTGCCTCTGTCCCATAAGAACTGTTACATGTACTTTTTATTATTAGCAACATTAAATGGTGATGATAATTATATGTCCGAAAACTTGACATTGTAATATTTAAAACTAATTGTATAATTAAATCAAATAACGTGCAGTTTCTCGAACTGTTCAGTGATGAGCAAGAGAGAACATTATCAAAATTGTTGGCTTTATGTATTTTAGCAGAATATATTAACTACGGTTGAAAACATAAGCATTTGAAAGGCAAAACAATAAATGACAAATGGTAATTGAACTTCCACTAAAATTAAGTATATAAATAAAGAAAAAAACTTTGAAGTAAGCCGTTAAAGAATTTTAAATGCGACCTGATATAATTTTAAATGCTAAAAAATCATTATTTCATTATTTTTCAAAATTAATAGTTCCAAGTAGTGAATGAATAAAACTTTGTAATTTCTTTGATCTGGAGCGTGGAGCTGGCAACAACACAATGTAAAAAAATACAAACTATTTTCTATCGAAATCACAGCAGCAACATTAGCGTAGTGTGGTTATGGTCCTATACCTGATGGGAAAAATCTCGACTTTGACTGAGATTTATATTTTATTGTAATAGTAATTTTTTAGGGAAATGTATTATACACAAAATATAGCAGATATTATGGGACACAGGAAGTGTTTTATTTAGATTTTCCTTTTTAACCAATTATTTTCAAACAATCCAAATAACTTGGAGAATTTTTCTCCATGTATGCCTTTGTGTGTAATAACTACCGACGTAAAACTGCAAACTTTGTATATTACAAATCTTATCCAATCTCTAAAAATAACCATGATTTAAACATAATTAAGAAAGTAAAAAAAAACATACATACACAAACATATATATATATATATATATATATATATATATATATATATATATATATATATATATATATATGCAAACGTTCTCAACTTAAATAGTCTTATGTTTTTTATTGTATATGTTTATAAAACACATTTTCCTTGTTTTAATCGTTTGTTTCTAAGCCTCTGTATAGTTTTTTTAATTACTTCTCTGTGTGTGTTTAAAGATATTTAACAGCATGCCACTGCAATTTATATATATATATATATATATATATATATATATATATATATATATATATATATATATATATATATATATATATATATATATATATAATTTTTACGATATCATTTCGATGCTTTCATATAATCAGAGAATGCGTTAAAATTTTTGTGCCTCGTTCTCATAGACTCATTTGATTTCTATTAAGATTAAAATAAATATAATAATTTTTTTGATAGAGGTATATACATGCGGTCATTAGCAAAAACAAAAAAAATAATATGCATATGAGCCTGCAAAGAGTTGATAAGCTGTATAAAACAAATAATAGACATAGATATTCAATATATATGTATATTAAAAGAAAAATCTTTACGGTATCAGATATTATCACCGAAAACATTCAGTGGTTAAAAGTGTAGGTAATAAATATATATTGGACATTCAAATAGTAATACACAAATTTATATATATATATATATATATATATATGATAAAATGATTGAGTGATATAAAATATCTCAACAAATTATGTTCAGGAGTATTTTTGAAAAACAGTAGTATGTAATTTTTTTTGTTCTGTTGCCAATGTTTGTCAGTTGTATTAGGGAGGACAGTACATATCAAAATAATGACAAGGAAAATACTTAAAAATCTCAGCTAGTTTTCACAAATTCTTACTTACATATTCATACATACCTACATATATACACACACACGAACACAGACATACACACACATGCACACACACACACACACACACACACACACACACACACACACATATATATATATATATATATATATATATATATATATATATATATATATATATATATGTATAGGCTCACATGATGGATATGGTCATTTCATGTGGGCCGAGTTTTTAGATCGGGGAACAACATCATAAAAAATATCCAAATGTTGTAGAGTTTTTTGTTTTTTATTTTCTCCCGAGATTAAAGCAACTAAACGACATATAGTACGGCTCATGATCAAACATAGTAGACATTCGTCGTCTGCCATATTTAACAATATGTATTTGTATAATGATCTGCCCAAATACACGATATAATATATATATATATATATATATATATATATATATATATATATATATATATATATATAGATAGATAGATAGATAGATAGATATATGCATATATATAAATACATGTATGCGTATATATATATATATATATATGTATATATGTATATATATATGTATGTATATATATATGTATGTATATATATGTATGTATATATATATATATATATATATATGTATATATGTATGTATATATATATATGTATATATATATATGTATGTATGTACATATATATATATATGTATATATATATATATATATATATATATTTAGTGTATATATACATATATGTATATTTACATATATATATATATATATATATATATATATATATATATACCTAGTGTAGGCATAATTATGCGCAGTTGCTGGCAACAGTATATTTCACCCTGAAAAACCATCGGTAGAGCCTGACAATCTATATGTAAACGCTTCTTGTATTGACATTTTCTAAGCTCCTGATTTTGACCATGTTTCTCTCATAAATATATCGCACAGAAACACACACATGAGCGCACACAGACACACAAAAAGCACATCTACGCACGCACACACATATCTTTCACTCTGTCTCTGTATCTCTCTCTCTCTCTCTCTCTCTCTCTCTATATATATATATATATATATATATATATATATATATATACACGCATTAAAGAAAGTTTATTAAAAAGGATATGTAGATATACGGCTGTATTATCCAAATTTTCGCTGAAGATGTCAAACACATTTAAGTATATACATATCTATATTCATACATCCATGCCCGTGTTGTGCGTTTCAATGTATATGCATGAATATATAATTAGCTAGGTAGCTTCAAATGCAAAAAAAAAATTCTTCTTCTGAATATTAAATTCAGAAAGCAAACGTGCCTGCAGTCAGTCCATTTCTACTGCTAAATCACGAATGAAATCATTAAATCCAAATGCATGTTTTTCCAGACTACGTGTGATATTTGGTAAATTTTGACTGTTTGCAGAAAGAATGAAATCGAAAGCAACAGTATGTACAATAACTTTACAGAGAATTTCAAACGTTAATTCCAGACGAAAGAATACATTTGAAGATTTTTTAAAATATCATATCGCTGATACGTGTGTGGAGTGAATATGCTTATATCATTTTATGCCCAGTTTTGCTATTGTATATCTATTAAAATTACGTGATACTGATAAAAAATGAAATATATTTATCACTCGACTTCATACAAATCTAACCATCAAGGCTTCCCGTATATAAACAATTTATGCACTAAATGTATTTGAAAACCTCTGAAAAAAATCTCTTATTTTGAAATAAAAAGAATTCTACGAAGTTTCCAAAGAAAGAAAATTTAATCTTTGTAAATATTCCTTTGTGATTAGTTTGACACGAAGTTACAAATACAAAGTAATCAATATGGATGTATCTGTCTACAATCATAATAACTATCGAGGCTTGATTGATGACGATTGCTTTACGGCATTTTACCAGTAGTGGGCATAGTTTATAGCCTAAATCTAGCTCACTGGACCTTTTTCTTAAAAGCCATGATAATTCAGGATCGACGTGGTCATGACTCTCCAAAGTTTGTTTTAACACTTATAATTATTTAATATTCCAGCCAGTGCATGTTCCCCGTTGTCTTCTACAAGGTTTTGAATTCAGATTTGTCCTTCTCCAAGGCAAGACATACCAATCTGCTATATTATTTAGGACAAAGATTTGTGGAGTTATGGTTTCATGTCAGGGAACGCAAACTGTCTCATTTGAAATTTAAACTTGGTTTTGCTGATTTCAGTTTACGCCCTTTTAACTGTTAGCTACGTCATCTGACTGATCATCAGATCGCTATTCGAATTGATTGGCTAGGTTCGCTTGTCAGTAGTAGGTGCCAGGAGGAGCAATACGATTATTGAAAGCATAAAACAGAATTCTTGACTGATTTATGAGAAGTCATATTAAAGAATTTTTAAAACTGCTTGTAAATTCACCAAATGGAGGCAAGAACACACATCGTAAACAATCGATAATTTTTATATAATGAAAAGGGTAAAAAAAAGCAACGCGTAACATTCATTACCTATCTTCTCACTCAGACTCATATTGCACCAATATATATATATATATATATATATATATATATATATATATATATATATATATATATATATATATATATGTAGTGGTATTCGCTTGGAAAAACCTTAGGTATTTCGGCTTGTAGTTGAACAAACCAATACCCAAGGGAAAATGAAGAATAAAAAAAAATAAATAAGAACATGAAATTGAGGCGAAATCGTCCAGAATTCAAGCTCAGTGTCCAAAGAAAAAAAAAACCTCCAAAACGAGTAAAAGTAACTACGTAAAGTGCTCAATACACGAAGTACAGCAAACCTAATATAAACTTAAAAAGCCAGGTAAACCTACCTAGGTTTCATTTAAACAGTTTTCGTCAGGGTAAAACTGGCCAGTTTTACCATGACGATCCGTTTAGATGAAACCTAGGTAGGATTACCTGGCTTTAAGGTTTATATATATATATATATATATATATATATATATATATATATATATATATATGTGTGTGTGTGACCCAATTGTTTGAATGTTCGCTCTATGTCTATGCGATCCCTGTTGCAGTGGTCGATTTATCAGGGTAGTGGAATTTTGATTACCCGGGCTTGATATGCCATCCCAGCGTTCGGAATGTGCCCGAAAATCATACCATGGACTAACCAAACAGCTGTGAAGGAAACTGGGTAGACCTAAACGTTCAGAAACCGTAGATGATTGTGTTAGCACGATGTCACAAGTCATCGTGGCCGAGGGTGCTCTCATTGTTCCAAAAATTGATCACGTCAGATAATCTCCTAATTACAGTTTGCTTAGCATAGTTGCAGCAAAACCCATAGATGTACTCGGCAACCAGTAGACATATATATATATATATATATATATATATATATATATATATGTGTGTGTGTGTGTGTGTGTGTGTGTGTGTGTGTGTGTGTGTGTGTGTGTGTTTGTGTGTGCGTATGTTTGTGAATTTAGATATACTTATATATGCATGCAAATATCTCTACGTATCATAAATTATCATTCGTATATATTATATAAGTATATATGCAGTTTGCTATATGCTTGAATGTAAGATTGCGTTCAAGCATTAAACAGATTGTCGCCATTCCTTGGAGACGCTCTATCCACATTTGCATACACTACATCACAGATATTGGCCCTTTTAACCCCAGAATATATATATAAAGTAGTGAGATCAAAATTTAAATCTATATATTTTAGATATTAAACCTATATACTATGTCTTTGATATATATATATATATATATATATATATATATATATATATATATATATATATATATTATGAAATGGACAAAGTCAGAAATTTTTAAAGCATTTTTATGTTTATACATTCTTTTATAGATACAAATATTTATGTAAATGCTCTGTTTATAATAAACAGTATTAAACAGCATTTACCAATCAGATATGTATGTACATGAGGGAATCATGGAATATTGAAGTTTAAAGGCAGTAAATTCGACCATGCTATACGAACGATTCTCTGTGGCTTGATGGGTTAAGAACTCGTCAAGCTAGATAACATTCTGTATAGGATACAGGTTCCAACCCTGTCGGAGAACGAATGTTTTCATTGTTTTTTAATACTGTTTGTTATAAACAAAGCATTTATTTACATATTTGTATCTATAAAAAGAATGTGTAAACATAAAAATGTCTTATATATATATAGTGAAAAATATATATGAGTGTGTGTGAAAATATATAGGAAAGAATCCTTAGGTTAATAATCCGAATTCGTTTAGTATTTTTGTTTTTTATTTAAAAAAAAAACAGTGCTGAATACACAAGTAGAGCCTAAATTGTAATTATTATTTTAAAAAATAGTATGTAGCGATGGAATTATATTTTTAAAATAATAAAATATATATATATATATATATATATATATATATATATATATATAATGCTAAATACACAATCATCGGCTACCAATAATCAGTGATATTGCCCAGTGAGTATATAACACCAGATGATTGTGTTGCCACATGAAACTCCTAGTCGTGCTCACAACGTGGGATATTATATACATTCATATATATATATATATATATATATATATATATATATATATATATATATATATATATATATATATATTGAATAAGACAGGCAAGGTGCTTTTATTTAGTTATTTATACAATTTCTCATGCGACTTAATATTTTTTTCCGGATGATTATATAAAACTGTCCAAATGTTCTTTTTATCCGAGCGCTTTTGGCTATTACATTTTCCAAGGATTAAATATTTTAACTATTAACTAAGAAATAGTTTGTTGTATGCATGTTTTATAGAATGTTTTTATTTTCCAAAACACGGTCAAGTTATTGTGTCCATGTTCAAAGTTAATATTATTAAGTGTTGTTTTTTTTTGTTTGTATTAATAAGGCTTCCATTATTTTAGTAGATGATGCTATTATATTAGTGTTGTCAACAAGTATATTACGAATAGTGTACGATAAGGTCTCCATTGAATTGAGCTATTGCCAGAAATATGTAGTGTGAGTTTGCGTATCAAACATGTTGTAGTGTGGCCTATATAATTATTTACGAATATATATATATATATATATATATATATATATATATATATATATATATATTATTATGAAATGGACAAAGTCAGACAATTATTTTTAAGGCATTTTTTTTAAGTAAATGCTCTGTTTATAATAAACAGTATTAAACAACATTTACCAGTAAAGTCTGACAAATCATCACACAATCCAGGTGCATTAAGTTTTTAAAGTAAATAAGCGCAGGGCAAGGGTTAATTTCTACACTTTGACTAATACAAGCAATGATCCAAACAGAAGGCATCGATATAATCACTTGTTATTGTGCTGTAGATGTTACATGAGAGTTTTCCATCTTCTAGGCAGATGTTCTAATAAGGACTAAGGATGTCTCTTTCCCTCTCTCTCTCTCTCTATGTCACACTCCTTCTCCCTCTCCTTGTCTCTATGTCTCTCTCACTGGTTCTTATTTGTTGCGTTTGGGTGTCGAGAAGTGAACTTCATCCGCTGATTTGATTATTTACCCTTAGCCAGTACCCAAAATTGGAGCTACCACCGCGGGTCTCACGATCAGAGGACTTGCTACTGGATGTAGTTTATCCCCCAGGACATGATTATGTTCTGAGTATCTATATATACAAACAAACTTGATAGTGAAATGTATTCGGGCAAACACATATTCCACAATCAGATTTTTAACGACCAAATTAGTATACTGATTTTGGGAAACTAACTTTTCAGCATATTCTCATCTGTGTTTTGTAACAACAAATTTCAAAAAAAGAACAGTCTGTTCGGTGTGTGCTGTCGAACTCTCTGTCTTTGGCAGAGAGGAACCCGGACGAGTCTGTGCTGAAGGGCAATGTTTCGTCCGGGGAGGTAGACAGGCCCGGACCCATTTATGCGGGTTCTACGGTAATATTTTTGGCCGAGCCTACGGGCTCGGAAAACCCACGGTAAACTCGGTCTTGTGCCACATTCATCCCTCGTTCTGTTAATTATTAACAAAATATATATATATATATATATATATATATATATATATATATATATATATATATATATATATATATTTAAAAATGTGACTCATATAACCGAGGTCGAATGGAAACAGCGAAAGATGCCTTTTAGAAACTAAGGAAACATAGAATATAGTAATATTTTGTAGGAAACAAAGACTGATAGTTAAAAAAAAAGCCAGTGATATCTGATAGAATTAGAAGTTATTTTGCTCATCAGCTATAATATGAAGATTTTTCAAAAATCAATGTCCCCCCTCGCTTCGCAAGCAAGGCAATAAACTCGCTAAGATGTAAGAAGTTACTGAGAGAGAAAGAATTTCGAAAAAAATCATTATATTATTATTAAAGAGAAAGGACAATAAAAGAGTAGAACTGTCAGAGATAGATTGATGGTTGATATTACATTTACATTTTTGAGGACTAAATTTGGCTGGGAAGAAAGAAACCGGAAGAGAGTTCCACAAGCGATAGTTTCGAGAGAAGAAAATGTTTGCATAGAACTTCCGGTTACATCAAGCAATCCTAACCTAGCTGCCAATCCTGGATTGCTCTTAAATTTGAGGTATATATATATTTAATATTTTGGTTCACTACTACAGCAAAATTCTTGGTGTGTTGAGTTAAAGGGAAAAAAACTGAAACACCCGGAAGAGGCATGACAAGTGGATCTAGAACAATCAACCCCCTGTAGCCGAAATTCCAATCGCTTTAAGAAGGTCAGGGCGTACAACGGCCGAAACGTTGTGAATATGGCAATGAAGATGAGGATAACAGTCCGAATAATGTAATTAATGTAAATAATCATAATACCTCATCTCAAATATATAGACACAATTGCGAATTCTATGGATTTTTAAATGGCCAGTATTTAGGCGGGCATGATCTTAACAATATAAGACACGCAGGTGAAATTGTTGCGTACCACCTAAGAAAGGAAACTGAAAAAATAATGTTTAGACAAGATAGCAAAGGAAACGAAAAGAATGAACTATTAACTGCGAGAAAACTTAATGCATCTTTGTCAGTAAATGATACAGCCCAAGATGTCTGCTACGTATTGAGGAAGTCATCATGTATCAATTACATAAATTTACCTGGGTGTGTTTACCAAACGACAGATATGTGGTACAGAAATCTGAAAACTCATAGGAATAACAAAGATGTCTTCCAGAAAATAAACAAAATATTAAGACATAGGAAAATGTCGCAACACAGAAAGAAAGGAGTGATGAATTTCAATATAATATCTAATCCCTTACGTAGCAGTGAATGCTGTAAAATATCCTTAGAAATAATGAAGTGATTAGACCTAGAAATGCCAACAATACCATATACAGAACTTATGAGCAAGGAGAAGGTGTTAAAAAATACGAACAAGTAAATTTATATTATAATCAGAAGAGATAGTTATAATTTCTGAGTTGAATCTAGAAATAAGGCTTGGAGAATTTAACACTCACAGGACATAGTGAAAACAAGCGAAATTAATTAACTATCAAACAACGTATTTAAGGAGTTTATATGAATAGACAGCAAAACTTGAATAAAAGAATAGTAAAATGTCAAAATTGTTTAGTGTAAAGGAAGTTGTGAAGAGCCATGTTCGCTCACGTCCTAAATGGATATAAAATATAATAAGATAAAATATCCTAGTGAAATCAGGGAACATCTTATCTAGATATAAATGCACTTACGGGAAATCTATAATTTGTATTATATTCCGAAAGATTTATAAGTATTTGCGGACAAGGCAGTTACATAAAACTCGTTGAGAGTTTGGTCCGCAGTGGGTTCTCCATATTTGGAGATTTTGTCAGACGATGCTTAACAAAAAAACCTATTGGCCCTACTTGGTGGTTGAGAAAGTTGTGGATTTCATATCGGTGCCAGTAATCGGTGTAAAGTGACCTGTTAAAAGCAAGGGGATTGCATTTCACAGTAAGACTTTGTGCTTAATTTTTTTTTTTACCCATCACATCACCGCAGTTTTCTTTTTTCCCTATTGTGTTGCACTAAAATAAAAGTCGTAAAGTGATAAATTAGCTCGAAATATTTGGCTTAAAGAAATATACGTATTTGTGATTATCTGAAGCGTTTATTAGTACTGGGCCCATAATCTGGTATGAACTCGTATTTTAACATTTACTCTTGTGCGGTGATCTACGTAATATTTTAAGTTGATTTAAAAATTTGGTCATAATCTAAGTTGGAGTAGGCCAACTAATATGCCCAGCGGTTCGTATATTAATATCATACGACATGTATAAATAGTTCAAACGTCTCTTGGGATTTTATACATTTGGCTAAAATTGAGTTTATCGGGATATACCGTCTTCAATTATATTGAATTATTCATAACTGTTGGATTAACCAGAAGTAAGATTATTCATATAGGAATATTTTTTAGCTTATTTCCACAGATTCAAATATTCCTCAATACATACGCACGAATGCATCTATAAATATGTAATTAGATAATGAAGTTACAGTTGATAATATACATAGTTGTTGGAGAAGCGTGCTAACCCAAGTTCACACATACATAATATGTAGCAATCTTTCTTTTATGCATGTTTCATTAGAGATGATAGAAAAGCAATATCTTGCGATATTTTTTAATGAAAACTTGTAAAATCACGAGAAAAATTATATAAAATAATACTCGGTATACATTGACCATAACTTTTATTGAGACACGCGCAGATGCTCACACTCACTCACACACACTCACACAGACACATCTGACATCTTAAGTGGCATTTAAGACCCGCTAGTGATTTACAAAGGAGGCCACATATGGAGCAAGTGTGACGGTTGTGAGATGACATCACTCTTAGATTGGCTGAGCTTTTAGATCTTACTCTCTCTTCTTGAAGATGTTTCAGACAAGCAGATTGAAAACTGCTGAGTCAACTAAAAGACGTTAATCTCCATTCTACCCGCTCCAAGGTTAAGCGCTCAAGGGTGTCATGTGGTATATTAACTGCTGATAAGTTGCTTTTCAGCTTGTCTTTGTATCTTAGCCATGGATTTAGGTCGGAGTTCCTGACCGCTTTTTAGTATATGTCATTGTGTCATCTCTGACTTTATTTGATTTCTAAGAATATCGAATATTAAAGGTTTCGTTTAGGCTTTCTTTTCCTTTTCTTTTGTCGTTTTACGTGGGTTTTTTTTTTGGGGGGGGTTGTTGCTTTCTTTGGTAGACCAGGCAATGGTTGGATTGTTCTTTGATAAATACTGGTTACGAGATTGTTGTGATATATATTTCGTTAAAACTTGTATGTATATATACCAAAAAGCCTAGCAAATTCGATCCCCAACATACTCGTAGACAAATAGTCTAGTTCACATGTAAAAAAGGAAAAAAAAATGGAAATGATGGAATCGTTATTAATAAAAGAAGAAAAAGCCAACACACAATAATGAACAACTATAAACACACCTAAAATGTGTTGACTGTGTTTGTAAAATAAAAAAAATAATCCTAGAAGTCTAGATACTTGCATAAAAACATCCATAATTCATATCTAGAAAAGAAAAAAAAAGTATAATAACGCAAGAAGATATGAGTATAAACTTAACCACAGTACATTATTAGTCGTTTTAAGGAAACTTGTTTAAAAGAGTGATTGCACACACACACACACACACACACACACACACACATATATATATATATATATATATATATATATATATATATATATATATTCTCTGTTTATTAAAAAAAACGGTTTTGCCGCGCTATACCAGTTTGCTAACCAAACGCGACCTTCGTAGCTAGACTGATATAGCACGTCAGGCTATATGACGGTTCCATGTAGGATATAAGTTCGATTACTGTCGGAGGACGCATATATTCTATGAGATTTCTCGGATATTCAGGCCACAAATGTTGTTAATACTTTTCACTATAAACAGCATTTACTTTAAGATTTGTGTCTATATAAATAACATATAACAATATATATATATATATATATATATATATATATATATATATATATTCTGCTATTTAAGAAATTTCATCTAAACTGCACTTCTCCATACCAACGTAAATATATCCAGATAGATAAACATTAGAAAAAAATGCTTTATTATTTCAAAGGCAATCATTTTTTTTTATACATATGTCCAACTTTAAATAAAAGCGTCTATTAGGTTCTGTAATCCTGACTGGGAATCATTCTAAGTTAAAAAGAACTCGGTCTTAAATCCCCTAGCAACATATCATTGGCCAGACTTATTACTATCGCTGTAAATTGTCCCGGGAAGGCTTGCTATCAAGTAGTGTACGGAAATATGGTTGATAATAATACAATAAATGTTGCATATGTACATATTTGTCGTATCTGAACAGAACTTTTCTATTTCTCATTTATACTTACATCTTTCTGTGGTGAAACCTAGGTAGGTAGTATCTGGCTCATTAGGATTTATTTATATTATTACACACACACACACACACACACACACACACACACATATATATATATATATATATATATATATATATATATATATATATATATATAGTACATGTAGTAACTTCGTTCGTATGTTACAAGTGGATCCTAGCAATATGAAATATTAAAACTGATCCAGAAAATGAGCTCAATGTATTCATTATAACAGAGCATGTAAATAGTACTACAGAACAAAGTCCAAAATTACCTCATGTGGGTATGTCTTGATTAACCAATTAAATATCAGATTTACGGTAAATAGAAAAGTACGTTCAGAGGATAGAGGTGGTTGCGTTATTTTTCATGTTATGATAAACCTGAACCTAGGCAAGCCAACATTAACGCATTAACGATAGCGGGGTATATATATATATATATATATATATATATATATATATATATATATATATATATATATATATATATATGTGTGTGTGTGTGTGTGTGTGTGTGTGTATTCAGTTGTATGGATATTCGTTTGTAACTAAGCACCGCGCATATATATATGTAAATCCATGCTATTAGAACTACTTACATCACAATTCAAAATCATGCTCTATGTGCGAAAAAATTATAGTTAAACCGGTCATCTTCACTTCGTAAATATTTTAAAAGAAAAATAATATTACGAAAACTTAACATCGCTGAAAATAATTCTTTAGAATTTAACGAAATTTAGTGTGTATGCATGTATGTATATATGTATGTAGGTAAAAATGTATTCACTTTTTGATCATGGGACCCGGGTTCGAATCTCACCATTTTCGAGTTGTCATGTAGGTGATTTCTTGACGATATCGGCTTGGGGAGGCGATCTCAGGGTACGGCACAATTTGAAGGTACCTGAAAACCATACGGCGAGTTGACCCACGCTTTATAAGTAGAAGTGAATATGCAAAACTGTTAAGAATCTATGGGAGTTTATAGCTTACTGGCCTTGTTTAACTACTGATCAAGCCAGTTCTATCTTTCCCATTATAAACCATAAGTTGGCTCACAAATGAGCTTGAGCCGCCGTTTGCAACTGGGACGACCTAGCCACTGTAGCAGACAGGATAACACGGAAATTATATGTTTAAGCTATATATTTTCCAATGTTTTACTCTATCAATCTATGCCTCTTCCGATTCCATTCCATATCTATCCAAATATATATATATATATATATATATATATATATATATATATATATATATATATATATATAATGTAAATCTATTTAAACTCAGTGGATGAAAAAAATCTGGAGAGGACAATTTTCAAATAAATTGGCATCCGAAGAAAAATGGAAAGAAAGCACCAGAAATCTCCGAACAGGGCGAAACACATTGTCCAGTACCTTAAATCTCTGGTACAAAAAGAAAAAAAAAACAGCGAGTAATAAGTTGAAACAAAGAGGGGTTAATACTCTAAGTAGATCAAAGGTAAAATATATAAATGCTAATGAGCCAGATACTACCTACCTAGGTTTCACCACATGAAGATCGCATGTGGTGAAACCTAGGTAGGTAATATCTGGCTCATTACGATTTATTTATTTTATTTACACTCACACACACACACACACACACACACACACACACACACACACACACACACACACACACACATATATATATATATATATATATATATGTTGGTATCTGCATATGTTGTTATCTATAGATATATCAGTCAGTTTATTTTCTTTGGGAATTTTCTTATCTATCTATGTATCTATCTATCTAATTTGTTAATTTCATCTATGTCTGTGTATTGAACTACTAAACCATTTTTAACGAGTCGCTGCCATTGTTTGAGGTCCTTATGTCTCTTCCTCCATCTCAATAACGTTTCTTACTTCATTTGCTTTTCGACTCATAATCGCGTTTCTTTGACAGAAGATTTTAACCCTTCCATCCCAGGCACTTAGTTAGAAGTGCATATAGATCCACACCCTTTCAAATCATTTTCTGTTTTTCTCTCTTATTCAACAAATAATATTTTAAAAGACGCATTTCAAAAACCCAATGTAAATTGTTTTTAATATCTTCTTTCCATTATTTTTATCGCATTCTGTTTTTCTATCTATAACTCATGTTGATTGTTCTATGGGGAAAAATGACAGTAAGGAACGCCGAATTTGACTGCCACCTCCGCAGATGTCGAAACCTTCAGACTTCTTATTGAACCTCCATTAGACTGTGTTAACGGATGTCTCCGTTACCTTGGTTACCAATGTATTAAATAATCGATCAGTCGACAGGTCACTGCTGAATAGATTCAATCGATTTTCTGTGATGTGTTGAGAAATGATAATTTCGCTGCCATAAATAAAAATGAATTGTCAATTTAGATGTTGTCTTATTAATGTTCAGTGTAACATATATCGTCATTTTAATTAAGAAATTTTAACATTTAAATCTTTACTTAAAATTGTAATATTTGCCACCTCACTTTCAATAAGCACCAATAAGTTTCTCTAATCGTAAATGGAGCAGGTGTCGAAGACTCATCATTCAGAGAGTCTGCTTCCAGGGAAAATAAACTGTACACCAAAAGATAATTTTATCTTATATAAACACAGCAAATTGATTTTTTTTGTATCACATTGTATATTTTTTCTTCACCATATTTTTTTCAAAGCTTTAAAAATTAAACTTGCCACAAAAGCCTTTTCTTCAATACCTAACACTAAATATGTGTATTTGAATGTTGATGTCTGCGAGTGTAAGTGGCTCCGTTTTCTAAGCATGCCTGAAGATAGGTATTTGAAGCTGGTTGTGAGATTTAATGTTTCTGACTATTTTGTAGATTGACAGAAAACGGTTCAACAGTACGAGACTTCTGGCTATGATATTTAACAGAAAAGAAGAAAAAGCGTTTTTTGAGATTTTTTTTTAGAGCTACAAGATGAAGGCATATATTCGGTTCGCATGTTGTCGAATGTTAACATCGAAAGCTGAAATGCAATATCGTTTTCGTTCGATAAATTAATATTCCTAACGATACGGCAATTAATGAAGGAAAATGAAATTGGTAGGTGAGATCCTATTGTCAGATTCTGACTGTGTGGGGAAAATGAACGCTTAAAAGTAATTCTGCGGCAACGTCGAAGATTGAACTGGGCTAATAGGAATGGATGTCTGTGAACGGGTAACACTACGGGTGCTGATATAGTTTTCGTAAACCGCAAAAAAAGCTGTGTAAAGCAAAAAAAAAAAAAGAAAGCATCAACTTAGGTTATTTTCTCCATTAACTAGGGTCTAATATAAGACGGCTTGCGTTCGTATCGCTGATTGTTTACAGAATGTTAATAACCTTCAAGCTTGTAGAGAGAAGTAACATCAAGTAGAGCTCAATTCAGACAGTCTCAAGAAAAAATGCCTTTCATAAAACCTCTTCCCTGAAGCAAAACCGTTTTTAACTAAGCGAAAAGCTTGGGCAAGTTTCTCATGGTGATGTTGCTCACATTAATTTTTTTTATTGCACGTTTGTGAAATTAGATTCATTGATAAAATGGAAAAAGTTTCGTCTGACTGCTTTCGACCATTAGTGCTTGATCGGACTGAAATGATGTTTACGTTGATGTAACTATTTACATATGAACGGATCAGAGGGAATGTATATATTTTAAACATTTCAGTGTTTGCGTGTTTCGTCTAAGGCGCTTTCATTTAATTTCTTTTTGGTTATATTTTTATCACATTTCTTATTACGTATCATATATTGTGATAATAGAAAATCTGCCACGAAAGGTGAAATGGTGTAAGAAGCTGAACATAAGTTTACTGTAGATTATCTAGGGACGAAAGCATTTTCTATACGCTTTGTTCTTGTCAAATTGCTTTTTCTTTTAATTAAAATGGGCGTTTTTAAACCAAAATATGATCATACTCCCTACATTAAGCGATTAATTCATTATGTGTGTTTTGCAAAAATATTCCTTTTATGTTCCTAAAAACTTTTATTTAAATTTCTCATGGTTTCTCCTATGTATTTCTTGTGACAATAATTACAAGTGATAAATTGCTTTATCTTTTAATTAAAATGGCAGTTTTTTAAATTACAATATGATCATACTCCTCAGAGTAAGCGATTAATTCATTACGTATATTGTTTTGTAAAATGTTCCTTTTATGTTCATATAAATATTTATTTAAATTTCTCGAGGTTTCTCCTGTGTATTACTTGTGGCATTAATTACTTTAATGAAGTAGATTCTTTCTTCGACTAAGTTTATTATTATTTTGTTTCGTATTAATTAAGTCTTTTATTGTTTTAAAATTAGTTGTTTCATGCCAAGCTTAGATAAATTAGTTTCAGTTCTAATTGGGATAGAATTGGTACGTTGAATAATCTTTAGATTCGTTGGGTTTATCAGAATGACCAATATTTGGAGGGTAATGGAGGAGCGTAAAAGTATAATTTTAATCTCTTCCAATACACTAATACTTTCATATTCAATGTGTAACAAAAGGCTCGTAAAATATTACAAAATAAAATTAAGAAAAAAGTTTAAAATTTCAGCGTCCCATCTCCTTCATGCACATGTGTAGTTACATCAACGTAAACATCACGACGAAGCCTTAAAGGAAGAAACGCGTCGCATGGAGATATTTTTCCATTATGAAATTAATTTTTTTACTGACATTCTTCTGGTATATAAAAAATTATATATCATTGTCTCCTATTCATTGGTAATAAATAAATAAAATAAAGCCAAAAATATATATATATATACAGTAAAAAACATTAAAAAATGTAAAAAAAAAAATAAAAAAAATAAAGGGCACAATCACTGATACAGCACAAAGTTTTATGATCACATCATGTGCCATACCTGATTTCAGGTCCTGAATTGACGGGTCCTGTATTCAGTTAAAGGTCGCCGCATGCAACAAGTAAATTCGTATCTAGAAACTGTTAATATAGTTGTATAGATTTAGATTTCGGTTTCAAAATAAAATGCCTGTAGGAAGCATTTGAATATGCTAGCATTTTGTCTACTCGTTGCTGTCTCTATGTGTCTACACAATATAATTATCCACTATTGTGCATCTATAATTGTATGTTAAAATCTTGACCTACATTGGCTTGTGTGAGTGTAGCTAACATTTATAATGGCTATGGGCGATTGGATCAAACAATTCTATGTAAAATCCTTGATGTATACGGGCTGAGATTTAGATGATCTTAAGCCTGGCTTTGAGAAATTTCACCAAATTATGTAACATAAAATCTTAACCTATATCGGCTTGTGTGAGAATGAGTGTAGCTACCATATCTCCTAGCCATGAGATATTGGATAAAATAATTGTTTGTGAGGCTTTCATAAAAAAACTATGTATAAAGTTGTATGTAAAAACTGTAATGCATACTTAAGCTTGAGTGAGATTTGTGAATAAATGATCATTATTCAAGCTGTAAGGCAACTGGTTAGAATATAACATATTGTATTTAAAACTCGACCAACCTCAGCTTGCGTGAAAGTGGATGTAATTCATTTTAAACCTTGTTGTGAGTAATATGTTTACACTAAAAAAAAAGACAAGATGCACGCAAAATGTCAACCTCCATACGCTTGGTGAGTAAAAATGTTCTTAATCCTAACTGTAAAGAAATTAACCACACTCAGTTTTTCTTTTTTTTTATATTGTTAACTCTTTATTGATATTCAAGTACAGCATGCACATTAATCCATTTTGAAGTATATTTTTGCTTATACTAGTATCAATAAAATACACCACTTTTCTTATGCACACGCAGACACTCACATACAAACATATACACACTTATATACTTATTATTACGGGTGTACATATGTATTCATGTTTGCTTTTTATACATGTAAAATCTGTCATGTGTCTGTTTATGTTATATATGTAATTTGTCTAAATGCATATTCGGGTGTGTAAAATTTCATACGAAAGTGAAAAAAAAATCGTATGTAAATAAAAAAAAAAAATAACAACAAGAAAATGAGTTTGAAATTTCTTTTTTCTTTTCTTTTTTTTTTTTGGTACAAAGGTCAAATCTTCCCCGACATTCAAAACATTTTTCAAAAAAATAAGTAGTTGTTTGAAATAGTTCCATTATTTTTCTCTCGTAACCTATTGAGGTGCCTTCCTAAAGAAATTTAAAAAAAAGAAAAAAAAATTAACAAATAAGTGAATGATTCTTTAGGGATTTCATTCTGCACCTTTCAAATTTTATAAATAAAAGCAAAAAATAAAAATAAAAAAAACCCAAAATAATATTTCAGAAAGTTTTCTTCCGAGGATTTTGACACAAAGTGTATCCTCTGAAAAAGAAAAAAATATTGTTTCGTTTATCTCCCTTTGTCGAATTCGCTCCTTCAATCAAATGAAATATATTGGTTGAAATGAAAAAGAGATTATCTATAAAATGAAATGCACAGACCAGTAAAAGATTAAACCACATAAACAAAACAAAAGAAATACATATTTTTAGACATTTTCTTAAAATCAATTATTCTATCGTTGGATTTTAGGCAAAAAAAAAGAAGGAATTCTCTGTTCTCTGTGGAATGCACTTGAAATAATATTTGAAAAATAATGTTTCCCTTTTCCGAATAATGTGGTTTTATAAATATAATCTGCTTATCTTAATTCAAAGTTGTGGTATCTTCAACACACATATACTTCCAAAATTAAAAACGATCATGCACATAAACTTGCACACAATTGTAAATTCACACACACACACACACACACACACACACACACACACACACACACACACACACACAGACGACTTCCTATTCTCTCTCTGATTTATAAGCAAACGTACAAACACGCGTGCACACACAAATATGTGTGTGTGCATATATATGTGTGTGAGTGTGTGTGTGTGTGTGTCTATGCGTGCGTGTGCATGTGTGAGTGTGTGTTGGTATGCGTATGCATTTTTTACTATTAAAAGCGTTCATTTGGGATACCAGTATTTGAATAGATAACATATTTTTAAACAGTGTGAATTATGTTTACCGGCCTGCGCAATCTTAATAATATATATATATATATATATATATATATATATATATATATATATATATAATAATAAATATACAGAAACACACACACACTGACATACACACACACACACACACACATATATATATATATATATATATATATATATATATATATATATATATATGCATGACTAAGTATTATTCTACGTAACAATAAAAAATTCTTATTTATTATTAATATAGTATATATATATATATATATATATATATATATATATATATATATGTCAGTGTGTGTATATTTATTATCGTTGTGTATATATATATATATATGTGTGTGTGTGTGTGTGTGTGTGTGTGTGTGTGTGTGTGTGTGTTCTGTATTTTTAGACAGAAAACGTTCTTTAAGGCAAATATTATTAAAAACAAGAAACATTTTTCGTTTACTAATTATAATGATCGACTTTTTCACATTCTGAAAACCAAACTTGCTTACATCACAACACAATTTGGCTTAGTCACAACGTTTACTAGTTCTACGAAACTCACTTGTCTCTCCCTACTCTTACGATGACTTAAAAATGTCGAATGCTTGGTATATATTTATTGTACTTATCTAATGAAATGAACTTCTGAAGAAATTTACTCCTTGTCTGGGAAGGATTATTCCCAATTTGGATAAGTCGATTATTATAACATCGAAAAAATGGATGCAGCAGCAGTAAAAGTGGTAGTAAAAACAAAGTTAGATTTAGGATATATCTTTAGACATTTTTCAAAGAGAATTATTAGCGAACATAGACTTAAATTGTCATATCCATTAATCTTTTCACGCCGACGTAGGTATTACAGTGTATGCAAGAAAACATATGATAGAGTCAATCATCTAAACTTTTATATTGATACAGATGTACTTCTCATACAGTAAACGTTTTTCGTATCTATCAATCTGTTTGTTACTATCTATCTATCTATCTATCTATCTATCTATCTATCTATCTTTGTTCGTATCTATCCATATCTGTTTGTTCGCAATTATCTAAGTATATGAAATCACATCTTCAGACCTATCATACCGTGCGAGAGTTTCACCGAAATTGTATCTATCGTATATACCTGCGTATCATGCGCCCTTTGAAAACCTAATTTTGAAGCTAATTTAACTACATTAGATGTATACATAGATGAATACAACGGAGTAGCCAGGGACAGTACATACGCTAATTTTATATCTCGTGTGACCATGAAATGACCATGGTCTTCAAAAGTCGCATGATACGCGAGTATATAGAGTATATTGTATAAAAATCATCTAATAGAAACAACAGCATAATTTCAAATCAAATTAAGTCACGCAATAATGTCTTTAAGAAGGAGCGCATTTGTAACAAGTTGAGGTAAAAGACCTAACGTCATTTAAAGGAAATAAAGTAACATCTTTTAAGGATAATATAATATATTATATATAAATAAATATATTATATATAAATAAATACAATTTATTTATTAACCCTCTGAGGTTTGGATATCAATTCACCGTATCACTCTTTCAGGAGGTTAAGATTAAATATTTCATTTCATTTCTTTAAGATTGAATATTTCATTTCTTTAAAACACGCACATACAAACACTTGCACATCTTTCGGTCTACAATACATTTATTTCGTCTTGGAGTTTATTTATTAATGGAAACATTGCAGCATGAGGATGAAAATATGAAATTTTCGAAAGTTCTCGCTGATCTAAAATACCAGAACCATCTGACAACATTTTTATACATAAGGATCGAATAAGCCAATTGGTTGTTAGTGAGTTAATGCTTTATTAAGCCCCTTTAGCGAATAGATTTCGCCATTAATATTACTAATTAATTCCTTTTATGATTACCTATTTATAATATAAAACATATATTACCCAATGTGTACACACACACACACACACACACACACACACACACACACACACACACACACACACACAGATATATATATATATATATATATATATTCATATATATATATATATATATATATATATATATATATATATATATATATATATAGTTTTACCACTTTGTAACTGGTAGGGATAAATCCAAGGAGGATATTAATCCAAGGAGAGCTCAATGTAGACTACATAATAATAATAATAATAATAATAATAATAATAATAATAATAATAATAATAAGCCAAGAACCAACTATTGCAGCAAAAAGATATGAAAAAAGAAAGCCAAGGATAAAGCCCTTGAACAGATGAAACAACGCTGGCAAGACAAACCTCTGCATGGCCAATATCCAGAACGTGCAAATAAACCCAATGTTGATAAAGTTAATACTCATCGATGGTTACGAGCATCTGGATTAAAGTCTGAAACTGAAGGCTTTATTCTTGCAGCGCAAGACCAGAGTCTTTTCACTAGGAATTTTCAGGCAAATATCATACATAATAATGTGGATCCAAAATGCAGGTTCTGTGACAAATACCAAGAAACAATAGACCATCTAATCTCAGGATGTTCTATACTTGCCCCAAATGAATATAAAAATCGTCACGATAGAGTGGGGCAATACTTACACTGGACAATGTGCAAACACTTTGGAAAATGTGTAAGCAAACACTGGTATGAACATCGGCCAGCGCCGGTTACAGAAATAGAAGATGTCACCATTCTATGGGAAGACAGAAAAATTGAAGCAAATAGGCCGGACATCATTGTCAAAAACCAGAAAAAAAAAACTTGCCTACTAATTGATATCCAGCGGATTGTAACATAGCAACCAAGGAATTTGAAAAACTATCAAAATACAAAGACCTGGAAATTGAAATAGAAAAAATGTGGAAATTGAAAACAAGAATAATACCAGTGGTAATAGGTACTTGGAATTATAAAAATGGAACAAAACAACACATTGAAAGAATCCTGGAAACCCCAACTTAAGAGACATACAGAAAATTGTCTTATTAAGTACAGCACACACACACTAAGGAGAACTTTGTCTATGTAAATAGCAACTTCATCGGAGATAAAAAAAAAAAAAAAAAAAAAAAATTAAAATGAAATGTAACATATAACAACACAACCACGACCTGCCTTAGGTCTTTCCGCAGACTTGGTGGTAGTGTGTCCATAGCAGAAATCGAATGATGATGATGATAATAATAATAATAATAATAATAAGAAGAAGAAGAAGAAGAAGAATATACTCTTTCCGCTTATTATTTATTTCGTGAATACCGAAATATTCACCTCTTTTACTAAGACATTTCGGTCTGAAGAAATAAATTCAAACCAAAATGAATATTTAAGATTTTCTTTTTTTATATATATATATATATATATATATATATATATATATATATATATATATATATATATGTATGTATGTATATAGGATACATATGGGTAAATAGCAGGACAGTCTGTGCTCTATAGATCTGGATGGCAACTGGTCGAGCGAAAGGACGACTCTGAATTCAAATCCTGCAGAGATTCGTTTGAGGACCTTGTGCACCAGATTCGGCTCTTAAAAAAAGTGTGGTTGGTTCTGCACAAAGCCTTCACCACTATAATCAAATCATATGTGCTGGTGTCTGGCTGTTGGTTTCTAGGAACTGAATTGCTTGACACTCATACATCGGAAAAACAACTGGAGAATATAGAAAAAAATATATGTACATATATATATGTGTGTGTGTGTGTGTGTTTGTGTCATGAGTGACGCGTGCTTTGGCGATAATGCCATATTAGGATTTATGATTGACTTAGAAGGTTGCCATTATTTTCTATGGTAGACTAGTTGCCAACGTTATATGATTTAGTTTGTCCTGTTATTTAACTCTTACAAGGGGGAGAAGCGATAGATTTATACATTTCCCAAGTGAATATAGTGAACACATCTGGATTTCGAACACGGCCCTCCTATTTCTCATTCCGAGCCGTTATACATAATACAGTCACCCAATTACGCGCTTACTGTATTCAATGTTGCTTAACTTCGGAAATAACGTAAATAAATATTTGGCATACATACATAGACTCAAGTGCAGAAATATGGATACGTTATTTGCTCTTCATGGAATCGAGTAATTTTTAAAAAATATTTTTTTACATTTTTTTACTCCTCAAAGGCCAGTAATATTTAATTCGCTAGATTTAGATTTAAACAAAAAGACACGATTGTCATGTTTTTTGTTTTAAAAAAATTGATCGTTATTTGTTTGTCTCTGAATGTTTCTCTGCTTTATTGAGGCTTCTGTGTATATATGTATGTTGGACTACATGCATTTTTATGTCTGTATCAATATTAGCTAATATATGGATAAAGTTTAAACTATACATTCGATTGCATATATTTACATCTTAAACTATAGGGAAAATATCTTATAAATATCCAATATGAAATAACAGATAAAACTCACATAAATAAATACATTTAATTTAACAATTATAAATATAAAAATATATATATTCTTAAATCTTTAATTAGTGAAGTGGGCCTTCCGTTGAGCGATTGTTTCCATTTTTTTAACATACTAATTAAGTTTTTTGTATTATTAGTACAAAACAAGTCTTCGTAAATAAACTAGAAGTGGTACTAATATCTTGTTTGAGAACAGATGAAAGGCCAACGCTGAGTTTCTAGGCAGGTCACCTATCTCTTCATTGTGGCGTAATACAATCTTCCTCTCCCTATAAACCAACCTTTGACAATGTATCATATGCTTGGTTTTATGAATATCAAAAGTATAATATACCAATTTCTTAAAAAATTAAGTTTACTCAATGTCGTTTGACAGGATGATGTTAGTTTCTGAGAACGATTTAGCTAGTTAGACTTAATTCATAAATGTAGTAATTTTGATCAAAACAACATGCTCATTTATGTTGACCTTGTGCGAATCTAAGCAAATTTTGATAGATAACACATATCACGCCCATTTAATTCAATTATGATAAAAATTCTAAACAAAGCTTTTCCGTTGGAATTTTTATTTCATTTGGCATAATTAAAAAATCTATTCTTAAGCTCGTTGTATGCGATCCTTTCATTTTGTGCATACGGCAGTGGCGTAGGTAGTGGGGGGGGGGCGAAGGGGATGGATAAACTTTAAGGGGTTAGTGTGAATTGTAATATTGTATTCCTTCTGGGGAGAGGCGGCAAACTTGAGGTCCACCCCAGGCGGCAATTTACTAGCTACGACACTGACATATGGTTTTGAATTCAGAGTTTTACTTCTACTAGACGGGTTGCCCCCCAAAAAAAACTGAAGACATCAAGGTGCGCTACAGTTCGACCTATAATTATTGGGGATAGGTTCACAACGAGATAAAAACATACTTGTCCAGGTATATTTGCTCATACGGATAGTTTACAATGCCTTGATATCTATCTATCTATCTATCTATCTATCTATCTATCTATCTATCTATCTATCTATCTATCTATCAGCAAAACACCGCTGATCATCCCTTTTCAATCATATCTGTTATTCATGGCTGTATTCTGTTCTTTTCTGGTTCCAATGTCATCTGTGAGTTGATCGATGAAGATTCTTGCTGGTCTACCTCTTGATGTTTTCCTATAATTTGGATTCAGTATTATAAGCCGATGTACATCTTCTTGTTTACTTCTCCAGGAGGGACAACTAAACCTTACTTGCATTTCATAGACTGTGTCCGCAACCCTTGGCAAGTGCCTATATAGTTCTTGATTGGGTGTATGTTGTTCCTAGCTGCTCTAAATAAGTGTATTATTAAAAATATATAATCAACTTATTATATGTTTTTACCTATGATTTTGTTTATGTCTAAAGTCTTGTTCCGTATGACAGAATGATTTCTACTGTTAACCTAAAGCATTTAACTAACACACTTTCCACTTTTGTTTTCCCTGTGGTATTCGTTTTGCATAGCTTTGTCCATGTCTTTCTTAAATTTATGCATTTCTTGGGAAACCTTCTGCCATGAATTCAGATATAAAAATCATTCACTTGATTTCGTGTGTCGCCTTTGAATCTGATAGGATCTATTCGATTAAAATACATGAATTCTGTTTTAATTTCTTTTATAGGAAGTCCAACATAGGCTGTCGTATATTCTAATCTGAGATTTAGTTTTGTCCAGACAGTAAAACTGTTTTGTTATATAGAAAATGTTGTTTACAATGTCATTTCAATAATATCTTCAAGAAAAGAATCCATTCGACCTCACTCCTCTGTCACTCCAATAAAAGAAAGTGTAATGCCATCATAAATAATAAATGATTAAAAGGCATGAATTAATATGAACACTGATTTGAGCTTCAGCAGTGTTTAAACTCAAAAGATAAAGTTGTCATTGTTAAAGACTTTTGGATACAAGAATTAGATCATCTACAAAATATGTCTATGTGTGGCGGTTTTTTCAGAGTATAGACTATTTCTGATCACAGACCATTAACAGCAAAGCCAAGACTTTTTGTAAGGGCAAATAAGATACACACAACAAAAAACCCTATATATAAATATATTTACATAAATAGAAGTGCATGTAACCTATTTATTGGAACACAATTCAGTGAATATTTATTACTGGTTCTAGAAACGATATTTTACTCTTTGTTTTTTTGATTAGCAATATCTTTTTTTTTTTTTTTCGTAACATAGTGGATTAGGATTCTCTGTAAGAAGTGGATATATAATCATTAGAAAAAAATCTATGCAACGCAATTTATTCAAAAACGGTAAGGTTTTTGCCTTTGATCTTTATACTTTTATCATTTCTTATTGTTGAATTGCAAGAAATCTTGACCTGATTATTATCCAAAGAGTAACACAGAAATCAGAATTAGATAATGCATCTGCGCTGACAGAAGACAATATGAAAGCAGAAGAAAAATGCGGTTTCTTTGAACTCTAAAATTCAACAAATATAATGATTTTCCGTTCGTAGTGTGGGGCGCCCAGTAAATATCGAACTTACTAGTCAATCACAATTGTTCTAGCGAGACAGGATTGTTAACCATTACACCACCTCGAGAAGCCCCACAACTAATATAATTATATGCGTGTTATGGTTGTCGAAAAATCCAGATCGACTTAGTCGGTGTTTTCGTTGAATCTTTCCTACTCTCGACAGGATTTGCATACTGATTTAGAAATTCCAAAAGAATATGGCATTACTGGGGTCTGTATAGATAATGAGGAGAGTGCTGGAAATTGGAAGAGACTTATTGTCACATAATCTCCGTGTATGCAATAATAATAATAATAACTTGGATATATTATAATATCCAAGTTGTTATTATTATTATTATTATTATTATTATTATTATTAATAATAATAATAATAATAATAATAATAATAAAAAGAAGAAGAAGAAGAAGATAAAGAAGAAAAATCAAATCTAATCGCCCAGACATCATTATTAGAGACCGCAAACAAAAAAAACAAATGCCTCCTTATTGATATGGCAGTGCCCGCAGATTGCAATGTATCTTAGAAAATCTTCAAAAGGCTATCAAAATACAATGACCTAGAAATCGAAATCTCACAAATCTGGCACATGAGGACATCAACAATTCCAGATGTAGTTGAAGCCCTCGGATTGATTGGTAAAGATTCCAATAGACTCATTGAAGCGATTCCTAGTAGGCCATGCCTTAAAGAAATACAACAAATTGTTTTCACGTGTACATCCCGCACGTTACAAAGGGCTTTATCTATGTAGAATATTTTTTTGTTTTTTTTTAATTGCTCAGTGGAAAATGTCATGGCGCCATTTCTGACATTAGGTCACTGGGCAGGACCCGGAAAGAAATGAGTACATATCAGAAATCAAAGGAATAATAATAATAATATTAATAATAATAATAATAATAGACTTTAGCATACACTGAGAACTATACTGGAAATATAGGTCCGGAAGCACAAAAATGTTAGCACGGATATTCACCACAATCAGTAGCCGAGAATGAGCAAGTAAAGCTGTTTTTAAGGATACGACTGTAACTGACGAAAATTTGTATGAGTTGCCATCAATGAATCCTGGGAGACGTTGTTGTTCCTTGCGATAAATATGTCATCAAAGCGGAGTAGGTGAAAAGACATTGATACCAAGACCTAGCAGGGAAAATCAGAAAAAACATAGGCAGCAGTAATTCACGTTGTATTATTTGTAGAGAGCGCACACGTGACTGTATCCAGGAATCTTTCTTCTTCGCAAGACACCTTAGGGATGCCTGACATCATTTGGAATGTGATGCTGAAAGTGCTGCTTGCTAAAACATTTTAGAGTCAGACAAGATTTCAAATTAAATAATAATAATAATAATAATAATAATAATAATAAATATTTATATTTATTGAAGGCATTACACATTTTAATTCTATTGGAAGTAAACAAAATGATAAGAGATATCTGGTGTTTATCTATGATGTTACTGAAATCATATTTAAATACGGAGACGACGAGAACAATTTCTAATTCTAAAACTATGACATGGCCTGGTGATCGCTAACCACACGTGAGAAACTGTAGTAGCTGAAGTACTTAATATTGCTTTATATTTTATAATGTTACATTTTATTTTAGTTCTACATTGTATTGAGCAAGTTTACTGCCTATTTTATAAACACCGAACCATTTGAGTCTAGTCGATAATCTTCTGAAACTTCTGAATTGTGATTTGTGCGGAAAATTGAGTCGGTGTACCAATTTCAAATTTCCGCCCAGTCTTTAGCGTTTACCACTTTTACTCTAACTCCCTTGGAAAAGACATGAATCTATTTCTTAATTCCAATGTAGTGTATATATAGCATGATACACTGGGTTCTCTCGTTGTCGATAGCAGTTTACGAAAATTAAAAGAATTCAAAACTATTTAGAATGCAACAGAAAAACAATGTCTTTACAAAGAACGTATGATAGTTAAAAATATTAAAGAAGAAAATCCTTGGACAGTCATGATCGCCTATGCTCTGAAGTGATATAACATTTTGAAAAGAAATATAGACAAGAAGATTGCTGTATTGTCTATCTCAAGAAGAGCTGAAGACATGCAATTAACAGTATTCTTAAACCGAAAGAATACTCCAGAGACTTCTTGAGCAAAAGAATATCTGAATTGCAGGAACAGCTATCAGCTTATGCGATGATAAAATACAAGTAATGATAAATAATAATGAAATCAGGTTATCGCAGAAAGAGTTGAACATTTTAAAGATGTGTCACTTGATTTTCAGTGATGACCGGCGGAAAATTCTGCTGTGAAGATCGTGCAGGTAAACGGGAAGAAAGGCAAGCTCAACAAAAATGGCGGGAAGATTATAAAATAATAGAGAAAAAAAAAGAGAGAGAAAAATTTAATACAAAGGGAAAAGGGAAAATTGTGTGCTTAAAATGACCTGATAATCATTCTTTTTCGTTGTATACGAGCGAAAATTGGAACAATCTTATTCAATTTATCTAAGAGACAATATAACAAATGAAAACAGGGCAAAAACGACGGTGCAATGTAAATTCTGCAAAATAAAATACTACAGAACTAAGGTAAAATTTTATAAAAGAAAAATATACTTAATAATAGTAATTTGATCCTAGGTTTACTTTGTTTTGTTTTCTCAAAAAATATCGGGGGAAATGTTATGATGCCATTTCTGATCTTAGGTCTCTGGCTTGGACCCGAAAAGAAGTGACTATACATCAGAAATCAATGGAAAAATAATAATAATAATAATAATAATAATAATAATAATAATAATAATAATAATAATAACAGCGCAAGATCAGAGTCTTTTCACTAGGAATTTTCAGGCAAATATCATACATAATAATGTGGATCCAAAATGCAGGTTCTGTGACAAATACCAAGAAACAATAGACCATCTAATCTCAGGATGTTCTATACTTTGCCCCAAATGAATATAAAAATCGTCACGATAGAAGGGGGCAATACTTACACTGGACAATGTGCAAACACTTTGGAAAATGTGTAAGCAAACACTGGTATGAACATCGGCCAGCGCCGGTTACAGAAATAGAAGATGTCACCATTCTGGGATTATACCATCCACACAGACAGAAAAATTGAAGCAAATAGGCCGGACATTATTGTCAAAAACCAGAAAGAAAAAACTTGCCTACTAATTGATATGGCTTGTCCAGCGGATTGTAATAGCAACCAAGGAATTTGAAAAACTATCAAAATACAAAGACCTGGAAATTGAAATAGAAAAAAATGGAAATGAAAACAAGAATAATACCAGTGGTAATAGGTGCACTTGGAATTATAAAAATGGAACAAAACAACACATTGAAAGAATCCTGGAAACCCCAGCTTAAGAGACATACAGAAAATTGTCTTAATAAGTACAGCACACACACTAAGGAGAACTTTGTCTATGTAACGCTAGCAACTTCATCGGAGATAAAAAAAAAAAAAAAAAAAAAAAATTAACATGAAATGTGGCCATAACAACACACCACGACCTGCCTTAGGTCTTTCCGCAGACTTGGTAGGTAGTGTGTCCATAGCAGAAAATCGAATGATAATAATAATAATAATAATAATACAAGACAAGAAATTCAGGAAGGTTATGCTTATTGACAATAGCAATACCATCTAACAGATATACCAACATAAAAAATATCGAGAAATTGTCCAAATACAAGGGCCGGGAGATCGACATTAACAGAATGTGGGTAATGAAAACTAAGACTGTATCAATAATAATCGGAGCTCTGGGCCTCGTGACAAAAGGAATGGGCAATTTTACTAACCGTCGCAAGTAACATCCATATGCTAGTTGCCCAGAAATCGCCATACTAGGAACATCCCTTATGCTAAGAAAAGTGCTATCAATTAAATGACAATTCTCCTATAGGTCCTAAGGACCATAGTTTGGACCCGACTTTACAGGATAAAAATCAGGAAACAGAACGTACACAAATGACGCTAATAATAATAATAATAATAATAATAATAATAATAAGAAGAAGAATTTGTGAAGGTAGAATGAATATATTTATCGCGTATTCTTACTCTATTTTCGAGTAATGACCCAGGCTTACGGCCATATAACATTGAAACACCAGTCCTCGTTCGATTACCGAAGGGAAGAAACGTCGAGTCCGGTCAATACTTAGATGGGAATACCAGGTGCTGTAAGATTGGAGGTGCAGGTGGTGTAATGTATATTGACTCGGAATTGTTAATCAAGAGAGTTGAGTTCCAATTTCAGTTGGGTTCATTGTATTCACTTATTCAGAAATACTCTTGGAAAAGATATGAATCCATCTCTTCTCCCACCAGCTACGGGTTAACTAGTAATAATTGTATCACTAAATAACTATAAATAATTCTTGCAATCAAGGGATATTTTCTGACTTTCGGTAATTTACGTTGATAAACCGTAGAAACGAATCAATCAATCAACATATGTAATGCTCTATAGATTGTACTGAACAGAAGGCAAAAAACAACAACAATAATAATAATAGATAGATATGAACAGAATGAGACATATATATATATATATATATATATATATATATATATATATATATATATATATATATGATAATAATAATATTTATGATTACGTTCTCCCAGTGTTTACGTCTAAAGGATCTTTTCAAAATTTATTTATCAG
This sequence comes from Acanthosepion pharaonis, assembly GCA_903632075.3. Lineage (NCBI taxonomy): Eukaryota > Metazoa > Mollusca > Cephalopoda > Sepiida > Sepiidae > Acanthosepion > Acanthosepion pharaonis. The sequence continues at coordinate 2,211,019 of CAHIKZ030001402.1, forward strand.
CATTGCGAAATATCGTCACTATGATAAATATGATTGTTAGCGTTAGTACTTAACTAACCCTACGGGTCCCGGAAAGTTACAAGTAAATAAAGAGGGATTTCGATTCATGCAAGATCCGCCTGTAAACAATGTTGTCGTCGAATGTTTCACGTTATTAGTGTGCAGCGCATTGGGTTAGCGAAAGACGCCTTCCAAAATGTAAGCATAGTAATAAGAAACAGGGAAAAAATAATTGGAAACAATGAAAAGAGTACTGAACTGTTACATAATATTGTTCTTTCTATATGGCAGTGATTGCTTTCCTCGCAGATGAAGAAGAGACTTGAGGCAACAGGAATCTGGTTCTACAGAAAGATGCTGAGAATACCATGAACTGAATATGTGACCAATGACGAAATTTCATAGAATTATAAAATTTTATCGAACTTTTCGGAAATTATTCGATATAAATAAAAGTTTATGTAGAAATACCTTAATTCCTCATGTATAATACGCCTTTATCCATGATACTCACCCCTAAAATTGTGCGGATAGTGTGGGAAAATGCTTCTACTCACGCATAATACGCACCCCTTGTTTGGTAATCAAACCCTATCAATTTTCCCTCTCCAATTACATTAAGGCCAGCGTTTCCTTTTCTTATTGAAGCTGTAATTGAAAATATTTATCAAAAGTTCTGATCATAACGATTCTAAAAAGAAATACCTATATTGTGCCTACTGCGCAGACTCATTAACCTGTTTTTGGTCGATAAATATATATATATATATGTGTGTGTGTGTGTGTGCAGTCTATCGGATCTACATGTAGTTTTTTCACAAAAAATGGTTTTTAACATAGAATAATATTATTCTAAATTAGTTTTATGATGATTCTTATTTTATATGACATTTCTAAGTATTGTTACATACATATGATTGTATTTGACATTCTTATCGGGTCGCAATCGCCGAAAGTTAGAGTCAAATTGTCGTATGTTTGTGGTGAGTAGACATTTCGCAACTGAGATCGACCTATGAAACGGCAATTTTTTGAAGAATTTTTGTAGTTGTGCATAATACGCACGCCCAATTTTGCGTATTATTTTTAGAAAAAAAGTGAATTTACATGAGGAAAAAATATATATATATATATATATATATATATATATATATATATATATATATATATATATATAAATATATAAATGACAATAGGAAAACTGTAGTAGTTGCTGACGTGTTTCGTCCAATGTGGACTTTCTCAAGGCAAAAATCGAAGTGAATTTATTAAACAAAATAACTAATAATAACAAAAGAAAATGTCCTTAGTAACTGGAAGAATTTAGAGAATGCTATTTTCATACTGTTAACTGAAAATTACGTCAATTACTGTCACGTGTGGAAATATTGTTATTATTGCTGTGTTGACGGATTCAATCAATTTCTTTTGATTTCTTGATACTGTTCTGTACGTTTGTTTGGGAGAGTAGTAATTCTGTTAAGAAAGGTGAAATAGGGAAAAAGCCCGGATGCATGAAACAGCATGTCGCCTCTGAGTGTTGACTTCAAAGTTCACTTTTATATTTATATGTGTATATAGTTATCCACATACAAGCCTGTTTCACTGCACATCAGTGTGGTTAGACATCAGATAGCTTCAAGCATGGATAGAAACCCGACCGATTTGGCTTCAGTCAGAGATCCTGTCCCTAAGATATACGTACGCGTACGACAGAGAAAGGAAAATTTTAACGTATGTATGAAAGCGGATGTATAGAAACGCCAGCAGCCAGAGGGCTCAATTCATTAAGGAAAAGCATTGCGTTAATAGCGACGGCGGCTAGTTTTGAAATTACCCTTTTATATACCGTTTCTACTTGCGTATCATACGACATTTGAAGGCCTAATTTCGAAGTTAATTTCACTACCGTAAATGGACATATAGTTTAGTTAATGGTGCAGCTAGGGCCAGCAGTACATACGCTAATTTTATATCTCGTGTATGATGCAACACCCTTAAAATTGTCTTCAGACTTAGATCATCAAATCTTGCATAATATACGAGTATATATGGTATATCCTGTATAAATATATATGAAGACTAATGTTTATCAGAGCAGAAAGTCATACCAACATGTCGAGTTCAAATTCGCTTTCACAAAATGCTTTTTCCTCCATAAAACAAACAAAACTGTCTAGTTTTGGTTGGCAGCTAGTCTTGGAAAATTATATCTCCGAATTAAAAACTGTTTGGGCATTGAATTAGCAACTCAACCCAATATATGTATATATTAGGAAATCCCAACAGCAGCACCTAGTGTAGTTAGGCTGTAGTCCAATACTCCAAAAATCAGTCTAACGTATTTAACCAATATCTAGTATATATCTGTAATCGTCATTTCAAATCATCTTCATTAACCTTGTGTTCCATTCGAACGAAATTCCAGAGAATCGCAACTTTGAAGGTCAAGCTTAAGAGACGATGCTTCTTCGATAGCTACACTCTTAACTACTTGTTTCCTCCTCTTGCGTCCAATCAACAAGCCCATTGAGTAAACATCTAGCTTGAGTGACTCTTGGGTCTTGTATAGGTTGAAGATTTAACAAAGAATAATACAAATACAACTATCGATTCCGTATAGCTCGAATATATACACATTTTACTGAGTTGTCAGCTAATTCAAGAACTAAGAATATAGAGGTTTACTGAATGAGGTTGTAGGAATATAGAAGAATGAGTTTAAACGTACAGATCCTGTAGATATCTGGGAAAGATAGCAGTTGACTCTAGGCATGAAGACGTTCAGTTTGTAGCGTTTGGAGAACTTAGAAATAGGGTTTCATGAGAAGATATTCGAATGGAACCTGCTTCTTAATAATGGAATACAAGAGAAATGAAAATAATTCTTCCCATTGACTATGACATGGCAGATTCCAGCTATGAACGTCTAACTTGGTGGAATTAATCTATGTAGCTTGACAGAACATTGGATGAGGAAATTGCGATAGACAAACGAGATGCTTGCAATGATTTGTAATTGCTTTCGTCCTATCTTTACGTTTATTAAAATATGTATAAGAAGATCGTAAAAACAAAAATTCTCTATATTGCATCTTCATTTTGTCAAACTCATTTAAAAGCGAAAGGAAGATAAGGTTGGATAAAAGTATTAATAAAAGAACATTTTAAAAATGTATGCCGTTATATATTGATATATTATTTAACATATATGTACACCAGGAGAATATTTTCAATAAATTTAAATCGTTTATATTAGATAAGCATGAAATATGATTCAGCACATTAAAAGCTCAAACTGAAAAATACGAGATTGCTAATGCGTTTTCTTCACAAATATTCATGTGATTTATATTATAACCATCATCTCTATTGAGCTAGAAAAGAGAATTTCTCATTTTGCAAGCAAATATCAGGGTGAATGCAAAAAAATGAGCAAGTAATTGTGATTGATATGAGGAAATAAACGTTTCTTTGTGAGTTGTTAAAATAACTACTTTGTTTTCTTTTTAGCATTATTCAGCTTGATTCTAATGCGATTATAACACTTTCTGAGATGAAAACACAAAAAATACCCCCCTCTCAGTTATATCTATCCAAAAATGCATTATCTGCACACAGATACTCACCATCGATTTTATTTAAGAGGATATGTATATATTAGAATATACATTAGAATTTTAATCTCTTCCTCCATACATACATACATACATATATATATATATATATATATTATATATATATATATATATATTGATAATATTAGTGGTCAATATACTTATATATATATATATATATATATATATATATATATATATATATATATATATATATATATATATATCAAGAGGATAGAATCCAGGTAGAACTCAATGTCCAGGACAGAGTAAGAATATAATATGAAAGGCCCAAACAGCAATATTCCATGGTTATGATTTATTACATTGGAAACATAATAACGATCTAATTCATCAGACCTACAAATTTAAAGAGATTTTTGAATTTGAAGGTCTGATGAATTGAACCTACAAATTCAAAAAGAATTCGAAAATTTGCGGGTATAATATATATATATATATATATATATATATATATATATATGCATATATTTAACTTTTTTCTCTCACTCCCTACATATATGTAGACAATTTTAAACAACACATGGATATAAACACACACACACACACACACACACACACACACACACACACACACACACACACATATATATATATATATATATATATATATATATATATATATATACACGATAAACTTTTTAGTTTTAACGTGTGCTATATTTATGGCTAAAAGTATGAGGGATTGGGTGTATATAAACATATAAAACTGTACATTGTGGTCCCCACGAAACGGCCATTGTTCAATTATGAAACAGATTGTCGATAGTTCTAGAGAGCAAGTAGATACAGCGTCATTGATTAAAAATAAAATTAAATATTGGCTTAATTTTTCTCTTTCTCTTTATATATATATGTAGTTACAAATAACTTGTTTTATGTATACATTTACATCCAGTCACTGTTTGTTAAAATGGGCGTTTGTTTATTTAGACTACTCCCTATTGCTATGGTTTTTCAATATTTTTCAAAAGAAATTATTCATGAACTCTTGTGTTCTATTCAAAGTAAGGTACAAGAAATTTACTGCGATCTTTCGATGCGTTTCTAACAGACTTATTACAGACGGACTTTATTTTATCGTTGTGCGCTTGTAATTTACGTACATACATAAATATGTACACCCACACACACACACACACACACACACACACACACACACACACACACACACACACATATATATATATATATATATATATATATATATATATATATATATATATTATATAGTATATATGTTTATGTTATAATTTCTGATAAATAATATTTGCTTTCCTCTGTATTGAGCGGTCATTAAAGAATAGTGTTTTTGGTTATTGGAAACTTATTTCGGCTCCACGAATCCTATACTATAAAAATTAAATGAAAGATATTAAATCAAACTTTATTTAAAAGAAATAAATTCATAAATATTTTAAAAATTTAAAAGAAAACGGTATAACAATATTAGTAATAAAAATAAAAAAAAATATATATATATATATATATATATATATATATATATATATATTGACGGTCTGACGATTGCGTCTAGCATGAAACAGCCTGTCACCTCTGTGTCTTGACTTCAATATTCACCTTTATATTTAAATTTACATACTCTCTATCTCTGATATTGAGTTTTAAGGCGTGCTATATCTATGAGATAAATTTCATGAATATAGCACACTTTAAAACTATATTTCTTCATATATATATTTTTTCATATATATATATATATATATATATATATATATATATATATATATATACTTTATTTTAGGTTATTAGAAAAAAAAACATGTCAAATCGCTACAAAATTGCAGTCATGTTTCGATGTGTATCAACACATGTCATCAAGCAATTGTAAATTAATGAGTATCGTTCACTCGCCAGTAATCTACAATCCCCTGATGAAATGTGTTGATACGCATCAAAACACGACTGCATTTCCTCTACTTTTTATTGAGCCCCCTTTTAAATTAAATGTTACGAACATTGGAATTGCACTCTACACTTTCTCATATTACCTGGATATATATATATATATATATATATATATATATATATATATATATATATACCCACCTAACCTCACCTGCGACAGCCATAATGTAATCTATTATTTATTCTGCACCTTATGTCCTAATAGTGGATATATTGGTGAATCTGGAAATAATTTTAGATTTCGCTTCAATAATCATAAACAAACCATACGTCAAAACAATCCTTATTCCCCCATAGCTAAACACTTTAATCAATCAGGACACTCATTAGAAAACTTCAAATGTTTATTGATAGATTCTGATTTTAGTTCCACATACACACGCAGAAAAAAAGAAACATATTGGATTTTAAAGTTAAATACACATAAACTAGGGTTAAATAAAGACTTAGGTATTTTAAATCTTTATAAATATTTCAATAGTTAAGCATTTTTTTTAGATATAGTTAATTTTTTTTTTTTAAACAACATCTAAAATATTTATTACAATTAGATTACAATAGGATTTAAGTTAGGAATATCCGAACAGTGACGTTCCATATCACGTGACGTCCGCTTCTCGCGACGGACGCTTATTGCTAACAAATAGTAATTTTAATTTATTTGTAACAGTTATTTTTTATGGAAGATTGGGGGCAATCTGAAATATCATATATATATATATATATATAAATAAATAAATACTTTCACAAAATAAAACATTATTATTTTTTAATTTGCAACTTTTTCTCTCTCTCTCTCTCTCTCTCTCTCTCTCTATATATATATATATATATATATATATATATATATATATATATATAATATATTTTGAATTTGTAGATCTGATGAATTGGATCGTGACGAATTTTACGTCTGATGAATTGATTACGATTCAATGTAATAAATTATAACCATGGAAGATGAGTGTCTGGGCCTTTTATATTTTATTATATATATATATATATATATATATATATATATATATATATATATATTTATAATTCCCTGCCTGTGTGGTCATTTATACTCTCACTTTTTCTATTATTTTTAGAAGTATCGAAAAAATTGGCGTGTTATGGTACAACCATGCAATCCTCAAAAGCTTTTGTACAGGCCTCTTGCCTGATTTTTGGAGTCATGTTGGAGGCTTTTAAGCGGGCGGGGTGCGTGAGTAAGAATTTACGCATTAAATTTATTTCTGTTTTTTTTTTTTTATGGAGGCGGCAAGTTTTAGTTAGTAAATGGGCCTGCATTTTTGCTTTACAAAAAAAAACAACAACTTTATAACAATAATGTCATATGTACTACTCAAATAACGGACATTGTTATCGAATTTCAGTAATTTACTACAAAATCGCTATCCAAGTGCGATAAATATATATGCAAAACAGCCGCTCTCTGGTGGCTTTCCCAATGAGATCCGAGCACATCGAGAGGTGCGTCTTTATCGTCGGTCGCATCAAGACAACCGATGTGTTCATAGATGTCACCGCTTCACTAAGACTGGCTCAAAGCACTCTTCGGAGAATCAACTGACCAACGGGCAGCTAATCCCAACTGACTGACATGGCGACGTTCTCATCCAATAGCGCTATTTTGCGACATTTTTAAAAATCGGACAGAAAAGAATCATTTCTAATGTACACGGATAACGCGGTCAGTTAAGCACAAGTATCTACAGTCGTCTCTCGGTTGAAGCAAAGTTGTGTACGTCTTTGTATTCATGACGACCGTTTGCTTGCAACGTGACAAAAAATAAAAAAAATGAGGAAAACAGAAGACGACCAAGAAATGTCCGGAATTGATTGCTGTCAAAGTTCTTATGAAATTGCTACAGCAAATAAATGAATCGATGATTGCGTCTGTGGCTTTTAACCCTCTTTTAGTACCACACAAAATTTTTGAACATCGTACATAATGAATTTTCTTTATATTTAGGACAAGTCAAATGTTAATGATTGCCATATGGTAAGAAAAGTTGGTTCCCTGTGTAGCGCCAGAAAGTTTTTGTCGACGAGTACATCCTCCAAATCTATATCCATTCAAAAAGAAAACAGAAAAAACATATATACATATGCATAGGTGCATACACATACATGTGTATATCTCCCACCTTCTCTCGTCTGTTACCCCTCTCTTTAGCTCTAACACTCTCATACTTACACTCTCTCTAAATTCTATTTTTATTTCCGGAGATGTTTTTTCTGTTTTCTTTTTGAATTTGTAGGTCTGATGAATTGAATCGTATTTACGATTCCAATGGAATAAATTATGACCATGGAATATCAGTGTTTAAGCCCTTTTTTATATATATATATATATATATATATATATATATATATATATATATATATATACATTTATTATCTATTTATATAAATATATATATATATATATATACAAATGCATTTATATATATAAATACTAATATATATATATATATATATATATATATATATACAAATGGATTTATATATATAGATACTAATATATATATATATATATATATATATATATATATACAAATGCATTTATATATATAAATACTATATATATATATATATATATATATATATATATATTAGTACTTATATATATATATATATATATATATATATAATATATATATATACACTAAAAATTAAACATGATATTCCATGGTATAATTTATTCCATTGGAATCGTAAATACGATTCAATTCATCAGACCTACAAATTCAAAAAAAAAACAGAAAAAAACATCTCGGAAATAGAAAAGAAAAAGAGGAGAGTATGAGAATAATAACTTAAACTTAAAAATATAACTTGTTCTATTTATAATATTTGTATGAATTATATACGCAAGATAATAAAGTAAATTCTAATAAATTATTTCGAAACGTATACAAGAGCCACTCAATGTTGAAGCATATTGTATAGAGTTATACTACCGTAGGAAAGGACAAGCGTTAGGAATATATAGCTGAAGTAGACTTTAGAAGTAATCGGAAACCCAATCCTAAGCAGGGAAAATGAGACAAATATTTACTATTGTTCAAAAGAGCAGGTAGCATTTTGTTCATTGTTTGTTTATTGTATTGGAAAGAAAAGAAAACAGTCTGAATCACAATATATTGTCTAAAGAAACCATACTTAAAATTAAAGACATTTTTTCATATTTGAATTCCTGAGATTTAAAAATATCATTTTAATAATGGCCTTTTAATTTGATTTTTTTATCATAAAGACTTTTCATTTTTTTTTGTTTGTTCATCCAATAAAACCGGAAAGAACATTCGACAAGAAAATTAAAAAAAAAAAAAATCTATATCTCTAATGTATTAAATGAGATGTTCGTGATATCTCGCAATACTGCTGAGATAAATCCCAGCATTCTTAATGGAGGGAAAGATCTGTCAATATTTTCGAGATGAGGTATTATGTACACTATTTACATTACTAGGACTATGTCCTCATCTTTGTCGTTATATTTGTTACAACGTTTCGGCTGTTATAGGCTCCGGCCTTCTTAAGGTGGTTGGAATGTCGAACTGAACCCTTTATTTCGCTCAGTAGGGTAGACTGTTCTAGTTCCCCGTGCCATGTTTTAATGGATGTCAGTTGTCAGTTATCTCCTGTTAATTTCCCTCTGAAAGTTCTCCACTTCCTTAGCCGGGTATTGAACTCACACTCTTTAGGTCTTGTCACTGTATCTAACCAACGACTCTATCCACTGTGCCTTAAGGTAAGGCTTCAAGAATATCAGAAAGCTGTAACACGAGGGGAAGTGGAAAAATCAGGCGTGGCTGACCCCATATGGAGAGAGAAGGGAGATCACCGCCCTCTGTGGGATCAGGTTGCGATCATAAAGAACACCACTGGAAAACTTAATCAGCACATATGCTAGGCCATAAAATTCTCCTGAGACGACCAAGCATAGAAATGAATACAATATGGGAACCAGTAATAAGGAGTGCCAGAGAAAACCGATAATAACAACAAAAATTGCAATATGAGCTCTGGTAAAACATGCAATGATAACAGCAAAAATTGTAATATGAGCACTGGTAAAAAATAGTTGCTGAAGACATTAGGTTTATAATACCCAGAAATTCATACACAGATGTCTTCAAGATGGATAAAGGCATTGGTTAGATCCAGTGACAGGGCCCAGTGTGAGTTCAATACCCGGTTAAGGCAGTGGAGTACTTTCAGAGGGAAATTAATAGGAGATTACTGATAACTGACATCCATCAAACATGGCACGTGGGACTAGAACAGTCTACCCCAGTGAGCGAAATAAAGGGTTAAGTTCGACATTCCAACCACCTGAAGAAGTTGTAATAAATATGGCAACAATCCGAATAATGTAAATAATGGAGGGAAAGATATATGAAAGCATATTATTTAAGATTATAAGTTCTTTGTTATGCGAGGATATATATATATAGGCTTTCTCCAATAAACGTTCATCCAGGCTTTCTCAGTAAACGTTCGACAAATGCAAATAACGAGATACTTTGTCAAGATATTTAGCAGTAGAGCGTAGTTAGATGTGGATTTTCTAATAAAATTAGTGGAAAGTAAAGAGTTTCAATCACAATTCAATTGATTCAGTTCTGTTCAATCAGGATATACTTTACTTAACGCTTAAATTATTTTACCTCATTTCAACAAAAGAGATGTTTTACCTCATTTCTTAAATTATTCTGTTGAATACATGACACCACACCTTATCTTTTAATTAATCTCATTCAAAGTGAAATGTCCAAAGAACACTTTTCATTGTGTCGTGTCATATTCGACATCAGTCTACAATAGACAATTAACAGATCAGCTTGACGCCTGAAACAATCTTTCCACTGTTTTGAGAAACGATAAAACCAGAAGATAATACAAACTGGATGAAATGAAAGTATTTTTGTTTAATTAGTCATCTTGAAGAAAAAGAGTGACAAATATATATGTCAATATGTATGTATCTATAATGTAAATTTGTTATAGATCAATATATATAAAAAAAATGCTGAAAAGCTCATGGGTCAATCAATATATATATATATATATATATATATATATATATATATATATATATATTGATAAAATCATATGATTTTGATGAAATTATATAAAAACTGTTCGAATGTTCCCTTCATCCGAGCGCTTTCGGCTATATATTTAGCCATTTTCAAGGATTAAATATTTTAACTGTTAAATGAAACATTTTATAAAACATACATACGACAAACTATTTCTTATTTAACAGTTAAAATATTAATATAATTTATTATCCGAAAAGAAAAACAATTATTAGATCGCATAAGAAATTGTATAAAAAATTAAATAAAAGCACCTTCTCTGTCGTATATATATTTTGTATTTTTATTGGTTTTAATTTTCCTGAACCAGCCAGTTTTAACGCATAAAAAAATATATATATATATATATATATATATATATATATATATATATATATATATATATATATATAAAGAAAATGGTTGAATCCGTCAACGCAATAATATATATATATATATATATATATATATATATATATATATATATATAAAGAACTGACTAGTGTTATAGGAATATTATTTTTCCAAAAGGAGTCAACACATTGTTTCCGTGTTCATAGATGATGTTAGTGAGTACCGGCTTTTTTTCTTTTTGCTGCCATTAATTTTTTTTACATGCGAATGATGCTATTATAATTTTATTATCAAAGAGTATGTTACGGATAAAGTTTCGTAGGTCTCTGTATGTATTGAATTGAGATCCAATTTAGCTATGGCCATAGAGATATAACGTGAATGTTCTTGTTAAACATGTAGTATATCCAATATAATTATTTACGAATTTGGGTTGGTCAGGAATCCAGTTCCTTAAGGGACATGTAAATTCGTAAATAATTTTGGTCATCTGTAAATTGGATCTTGCATGTTAATAATTATTTTTGACAATGAATTTAGTAGTTTAAATAAAATATTCCTATAACTCTGGATAAATAGCTAAATCGATCTAAATATCAGTTAAAGTAAAATAAAATTTATCCTTGTTTATGGCTAAAGGTATAGGTGATAGCGCTTGGATATAAATATAAAACATTCAGACAATTTTTATATAATTTATGCCATGAAAAGAAAAAAAAAATTATAAGAACACCCTAAAAATTATATAAAATAATTAACCAACAACACGAATTTGGTTAAATACTAACCAAATATTATGTTAATTATTTTACCGATGTACTGGATTATATTTTAGATTGGACTTTCAAGTTTCAAAATGTATTTTTTAATGTTTGATACTTTCCGCAATCTTTAGCCATTATAAAAAATGTAGCTAATAATTAACAAGAAACTTTCGTTGATATTTATATATATATATATATATATATATATATATATATATATATATATATATATATATATATATGAATGAGAGACAATGTGCTTCGATTATTAATTTTTTTATATAATTTTTCATATGATCTTATAATTTTCTTTTCAGTAGATAAATTATATAAAAACTGTTCAAATATTTTTCCCAGATCTTTCGACTATACATTTAGCCATTTTTAAGGTTTAAACATTAACTGTTATCTAGAAATAGATCGTTGTATGTATGTATTTATGTAATATTTCATTTTCAAAACAACATCAACATGCTTTATCCATGTATAGAGTTGATATAATTGAGTGTTGTATATTTGTGTATTATTTAATAAGATTTCCATTATTTTTAGCCATTGTTTTACATGTAGACGATGCTAGTATGTTTGTGTTATCAACAAGTATGTTATGAATAGGGTCCAGTAGGTCTCCATGAGTATTTAAGTGAGAACTAATTGAGCTATTGTCAGAAAGATGTAGTGTGAGTCTTCATGTCTAACACGTTGTAGTGGGGCCTATATAAGGTTAACGAATTTTAATTGATCAGTAATACAATTCCTTAATGGATATTTTAATTCGTAAATAGTTTGTTATTGCGGCTAAATAAATACATATATATATATATATATATATATATATATATATATATATATATATATATATATATATATATGTGTGTGTGTGTGTGTGTGTGTGTGGATTTATTTTTCTATGTAAGTAATCCTGTTTATGACCATAATTCCCTATATATATATATATATATATATATATATATATATATATATATATATATGAGTGATTACTGAAAGATATGCTATGTTAACGTAGACGCTTTATCATGGCGATACATTAAATTGCTATTCATATATGGGTTCATTATACTGTGCTGACTTTAGTATGTACTTTTGAAATTTGTTGGCGCGTACTAAATATTAATTGTTAAAATGGAAAGTCTTATTCCTACTTTCAACTAGTCGAAGTAAACTTATTCCTCGGAATTGATTAAAATATCAAAATATCGATTTTTACAAAGGTCGATGAGTACTACATTTTTCCATTAGGATGATAGTTGAGAGTGATCGATTTATACATGATGAAGTTGTAAACAACAAAGAAGGTAACAGAACTTCGATTAAGGTGGCTAAAAACTGTTTTTTTCACAGGCGGACAAGAGTATCTATTGTTTTGCCTCGTGTTCAGTAGCAGTTTCTAACGGAAAGTCGTGATATTTCGCTTTTCGAGTTGCTTATAATTTAGACGCAGGGATAGTAAAATAAAAAATCATTTTCCAAAGCTATGAATATAAGATAGGTAACAGGTATTTATGCAAATTCTTCCTTCTCGTCATATACGAAAAGATTTATAATAGTATGGGATCTCTCATGATGATGCGACGCATTTTAAATGCAACTATCTTGGATTATAAAAATGGCATAAAATACCAAATGTATTTATTAGATAACTGATATACAATGGAATACTGCTGCCATACATAGTCTGGAACCGCCGCTGTTCGTCTTAAGGTCCTCGACAAAATCCAGGGACGGACATACAATATGATTGGTCCTGATCCGGCATTTCGTCTACAGTTACTTTCTCAGAGACATGCTGTCGCTTCCCTCTGTCTTTTCTACAAATACTTTCACGGTAACTGCTCCGAAGAGCTGCATGAATTTAAACGTGCTACTAGGTTGGAATCTTAGTCCCACCCTTTCACTGTCGATACGGTTAAATGTAGCCGTCTCTTCTACTGCAATACCTTTGTGTCTTGCACTTCCCGTCTATGGAACTCCCTTCCTCTTACTTGCTTCTCTGATAGCTATAATCTCCAGCTATTCAAATGAAATTTCAATCAACATCTACAGATGCCTTGATTTATTCCCCGTCCTTCTCTTCATCCTTTCCTCTATCACGCCTATTTACTCTTGCCCACACTTTCTGTAACCCCCTGTGTGCTAGTGGCACTCCCGCTTTGCTTGGAGGGAAATGTTTAAAAAAATAAAACAAGAACTCGACATTTGAGATTTCATCTCTGAGATGGTCACCACCACGAGGAGAACGTGAACAATGTCGCTCCTTCATTTCGGACATTATGGGTGGGGGGCAATGTCAGTCAAAGAGATATTAGATAGCTGTAGAAAATAGCGAAGTCTTAGATAATCTGTGGAACTCTTGTAATGTTAGTTAAGTAATATATGTATTTGTTGCTATATTTCTTATGTGACACACTGTATATAGATACATCCGTTTTTTTGCCGAATAGAAATACTGTTAGAAATGATCGTGACGGTGGGCATTTCGCATTATATAAAATAAGCGTGTCGCTTCAAATAAACATACCGTCGGGTATGTGTATATGTACATTTACCAAATATGAAACAAAACAATCGTGCCGCAGGGATCTTTTCTTTATTTTTAAAGTAATAATCTCCCGACATACCACATTAGCAGTGTGCAGAGGGGAAAAAAAAATCTAAACGTGTTTAATCGTGCTCCGACCGAAATATGTTGAGGAAAGAATTCTAAATTTTAATTCAATATCCCTATTCCTATACAGCAGAGAATGCTGGACTATTTCCTCAAGATTAAGATCACAACTGAGGCAACAGAGATGCTGTTCTTTAAAAAGATGGCGAGAATACCATGGACGAAACACGTGAACAAGGAGGAAGTTTTGAAGGAAAATTGAAACAAAATCTATACGTGTACATCGGATCAAAAGTTGATATTTCCGGTTAACATCATAAGGACAGAAAGATTGGAGAGTTTCATACTCACGTGTTAAATTGAAGGCAAAAGGAGCAGTACGAACCAACGAGTAACATATCTAACAAACATATAAAAAGTTGCTAAAACGTCAACTGGCAGGGGTAGTCAGGTGATAAATATTGCTTACAGCTCCAAAGTTATGAAGTTTTGGAGAATCATGGCTTCTCACTTCCTGAAGGGACATGGCACAAAAATAGTACGAGGAAGATTAACCGATTAACACCCCAATTTAGGATAATCTACTTTTTTTACATATTACATCTTTAAAATGTTCACTCATTGTAAGGCCCAAGAGCCATTCAATGTAGAAATTCATTGAGTGATTTTGTTGCATGGACAAAAGGCCGAAAATATATGGGAAACCACTGAGGATCGAACTCACGATTCAGTCGTAAATGATCTAGTGAGACAAGCTTGATCCCCATTACATAACGTCGAAGTGCCCAAATGTTTTTCTAAGCGTGGCTTAGATGTGGCATAAGGCTGAAAGTATGTGGAGGGTCGAACCCATTGCTTAGTCGTAATTGATCTACCTAGACAAGCGTAACGCCAAAGTGCCCTGTTGCATGAACGTAAGAGGAGGAAGTAAATTCAGATAACGAGGATATGTGGGATAGATAAGATTTGACATTAGACTTGAAGAGGCTAAGATTATGGTTGTCGGAGAAGCATCTTTTGGGGAGTTTGTTACAAAAAGCATCGGTTTATGAGTAATAATGTGCCGGGCGGAACTTCTTTCTTGCAACTGGAATACAAATAGAATGGCGAGGAGTCAGTCCTGCCTGGGTGATATGATGTGTACTAGCTGAAAAGGTCCGACTTGGTGGAACTATGGAATGTAGCTCATTTGAGAATTTGCCACGGGAATAGCTACAGAGTAACGATAGCTTTATGAATTTGTTTTTATTTTAAAAAATTAAGAAACTAGTAAAACACAAATGAAATCTTATAATATTTAAATGTTTTGCTTTTTTATTCACCGAATTGAACAGTGAAGAATGTCCGAACAATATAATAGATATTTTGTAACCGCGAATGTAACTAGTATGATTTTCCCATAGTAAAACAAAAGGCAAACACAATTTACAGAAAATATCTCTCAATTATTCTTTGTATCGACGAAATGACGAAACTATAATGGGGCTGACATTACGAAAATGTAATGTTTATTAGTTTATTTTTCTTGAAGGTTCTTCATCTATTCTCTTACTTGCTCTGCCCAAATAAATATGGTTCTGTTATTTTTTACGAATCAGTTTTATTTTGACCTTCTGCTGATCCGAGGCTTACAGCCATATCACGTTGAAGCACCGCTTCTCGTACGATGGCTAAAGTTAAGCAACTTCTAGCTTGGTCAGTATCTAGATGTGCAATTGGAATATCAAGTGCTGTAAACTTGCATGTGCGTCTGGTGTAATGTGTTACGGTTCGAACTTAGAGAGTGGAGAGCTGAGGTCCAATTCCAGTTGGGTTCGTCTTGGCGTGCACATTAGGTTTCCTACTTCATTCAATTGTCAAAAGTCTATTCGCGGTGGTATTGGTCACTTATTCCTGGCAAAAGACTATCGGTAATGGTATTAGGCACTTGTTCTTGTCAAAAGGCTATCGGCAGATGAACTGGGTACTTTTTCCTAGCAAAAGTCTATCGGTGATGGTACTGGGTACTTTATCTACTGTAAAGGTTATCGGTAGCGGTCCTAGGCACTTGTCCTAAGCACTTGTCCTAAGCACTTGTCCCTGTCAAAAGGCTATCAGTGGCGGGTAGGGCATTTTTTCCTTGCACAGTACTAGGTAGCATTCTGATATATACATATATCTTCATGACGTAATTGAGAATGAATATGGGGGGGGGTTATATCGCTTAAAGGAGCAATGGAATGTGTAAAGAGAGTGAAAATGGAAGGGACATTAAACAAAAATTTAAGGAGGATGAAGTAATCAGTAAAGAAAAAGAGAGAGAGAGAGAGCGTGTGAAAGAAAATGTAAAATAATGAGAATAAAAGAATGAAAAAGAAAAGTGAGAACGAGAATGAAAGCGTGAAAGAGAGAGAGAGAGAGAGAGAGAGAGGAAAGAGAGTGGACGAGAGAGGGGTAGAGAGGAGAAAGAAAGAATAAATGGGAAGATGAGAGAGTACGAGTAAAAGAAAAAAAGCCAAATAAAATGAGAACCAAAAAGAAGGAGTGTTACTGAGACAGAGCGTCAGAGATAAACAGAGAAGAAGAAGAAATCCGTGTGAAAGCGAGATTGAAGGAAAAAGCGCGCGGTGTAGATATTTATGCAGATTGATAGGATTTCATGTGACCTTCTGAGAGTCTCTATGGAGATTTGTTCCCAACTACAACTGATATTGAGCACTCTTCCCTATAAATATAGCAAAGTTAAATAATTATGCATCTATTTCTCTCTCTCTCTCTCTCACTATGTATATATTTATATATATATATATATATATATATATATATATAATTATATATTAACATTACATATCTATCTATCTATCTATCTATCTATCTATCTATCTATCTATCTATATATATATATATATATAGTCGACTCTCCCGTCGAGATTCGACGTATGAGGGTCAAACAGATCAGTTTCTGAGGAAACCGACAGCCCGACACCGCACATGAGATTTGATTATAGTGGTGAAGGCTTTGCAGGACTATCCCCACTTTTTGAAGGGATGAATACAGAGATCTGGTGCACCGAGTGCCACAAGGTTTCCAAACGACCCTCCGCGGGTTTTGAATTCAGAGTTGACCTTCTCCTAGACCAGTTGCCATCAAGGCTATAGAACCCACTCTGTTCTGCTATTTTACCCATAGCTGGAGGGAAGAGGATATATATATATATATATATATATATATATATATATATATATATATATATATATATGATGTTAATGTCTATACACGACTGGTGTAAAAAAATCATGATAGTACAATTTGCAAAAAAAAATATATTAAAACAAATTGGTATCTGGGGAAAAAATTGAAAAAAAAAAGAAAGAAAAGACTAAAAACATTCGAGTAGGGCGAAAAAGTTGAACAGTGTCGTAACATCTAGTCTAAAGAAAAAACCCAATTGAGGAAAATAAGAAAAAACGTAAAGTTCTCAATACACTAAGTAGAACAAAGTATAAAATGTCCTTGTGGATTTCAGTGTAAGATGGCTTACCCTGAAGATCCATTTTGGCGAAACCTAGGGAGGTAGTTTCTGGCTCACTAGGATTTGATATATATATATATATATATATATATATATATATATATATATATATATATATATATATAGGCAAAAAGAATCAAACACCAAAGAAAGCCGATTTTGTATGTTTATCAAGACAAGCGAGAATTTGTTTATTAATATAGGTGTACATATGTGCATTATACAAATCAAACAATGATTTAGTATTTTGTTGGGTAATGTTTCGGCTTAATGAGGATCTTAGTTCTTCGTGGCATGCTATGGAATAAATTCTTTGATAAGTCAACGTCCTTCGCAGAAGTTTCCATCATTTTTTAATTCGCGAAAAATCTCATCTTCGGTATTCACATTCCTGTTACGGGCAAGCTGGTTCATTATCGACCAAACTTTTTCATTGGAGTAAAGGTTAGGACTTACGGTTTGACCAAAGACTTGTGAATGAAATTGGCTAGACTCAGCTGTTCGAAAACAGATGACTGTGCTAATAAACGGATAGAAGCTCATTAGCTTTGGTAGGAAATCAATCTGGAGATGGTGACTCGATAAAAAAAATGTCGGCCTGAAAAAAAGACGCATAATGATTGATATTTTTATGTCACGTGATTTGAACCGTCTGCTGCAGACAAACGTAGCGCTGATCTGACAACGAGAAAATCTATATCCTCCTGCGGTTTGGTTAGCTGTTATATTCCTGGATTTATTAACGTCAGGCTAAGTTTAATCTATTTATATTCCAATCTGTGGGTTGCGTTTCATTTTCATAGTGGACTTCCCCTGACTCGGTTAAGTGCTCTATTTTGACATTAAAACTTTCTTTTTTAGATTCCGTTTAGTCCGCGTGATCATTCGTGATTTTATTGTATTTTATTTTTTTGTTGTTGACAGAATACTGTGTACCTTACTAGCCGTTAATATTAGGTGTTAGTATGCTCACATAATCATAAGTAGTTTGCTTTAGATCTATGAAAGTATATATACTTACATATAATATATATATACGCAAATATTTGATTAAGGATGTACAAAGTGGTCCGAAAAGTTTGTCACTCTAACGCTATCTTCCAAAATATAGAAGCTCGGGTCGTCCATCTGAAATAGAAAATTACATTATGTAGGGCTGACATGACTTTCGGACCACCCCGTACATTGCATTTTGACTTCAGTGAACACTTTCCAGTGAATTAAGATGATTTGCATTCATTATTATGTTTTTCTTTAATGTCTTTTCTTTTGCCCTCTGATTTCACCGGTATATGTATGCTCTTACTTGAGTGGCTTTCATTATATATATATATATATATATATATATATATATTTATCACAATATTTATACATAGATGCATATATAAATTATTTATATGTACCTATTTGAAGCTGTGCTGGTATCGTAATTTTCATCGGCGTGAAAATTAGAATCGGCAAGGTATTTTTAAATCCATGTCTAATCTGTTACTAACTAAACTCGATATAGCGCCGCGTAAAGGCACAGTCCGTTGGGCTAGGTAAACTTGGATGAGTTACTCGGCGGAATTTGTGAAGACCGGCGCTATATCGATACTAGTTAGTTCCTATTCGTCACCAATGGCCGTTGGTTCAGTGGCTACGATACTTGCGTCATATCGTAACTGTCGGGGTTTAATCCACGGTAAAGGATGTGCACTGTTAATGAGTCCCAAAACAGGACGAAGCGGTCGTCAAGTGCTTTCTGAATTCTGTTGAGGATTCTTCTAGACTCGATGAATTACTTAATTATAAAGGAAAGTAATAGTCAATATTGTCAGGGATCTTTTAGTAACATTGTATTTAAAAAAAAATTGTAGATAGACATAATGTATATGTTCCCCATTTTTTGTGTTCTTTCCGATTTGCTTAGTACCATGTAACTTTCCATAATTCTCATTGCATAAATATAATTGTGTTAAATATGTTTACATGTGTGTATGCATGCGTAAGATTACATATTGCTGTAAGCATTTTCCTTGCAGAGAAAAACATTGCTTTTAATAACGTAAGACGGTAGCATGTACATTCTCATGCAGATTTTTGTCCATTAGCTTAAACTTCCTTTACTTTACTTCAGCGTATGGGAGCCCAAGAGAAAACTCCTCTCCATGTATTTGTGCAACCGGAAAAGCGTACATTTCATTATTGTCCATGTGTGGTTCCTTATTTTTCTCTTTATGCGTGCAGGTGTGTGCTTAGAATATTAGTGATTCAAGACGAGATGAACATACTGTCGGAATAATTAACACGACTTTCTTTCTTGTCGTCGGTCTTTGCGACTCCAGATACCAAGGCAGGATCAAATTCTTCTTGCAGCGAAGATAACAGCGCACGCCTCACCACACAAACTAATGAAGCTAGTCACTGAAGGCGGGAATCCATTTCCTTATGTCGTCAGCATTCCACTTGATACTTTCTGATACTTTCAACGACTAGCATCAACTTCAATTCTGTTGTGCACTGCGGCCTGATTACTTGTTCTACATCTTATATATATGGCTTATATTTAGGACTGCAATAACTATATATATATATATATGTGTGTGTGTGTGTGTGTGTGACATTGTGTTTGTTTGTGTGTGTATGCGCGTGTTTGTGTGTGTATTTAGGCAGCAATTCTTCTTTTATGCACCTGCTTTTTAAAAGAAGCACACGTGGAACAACTTTTGCTTTAATTATATACATACATATAAACGAAATTGAAATGTATGCATATATATATATATATGTATGTATATATATATATATATATATATGTATATGTATATATATATATATATATATATATATATATATATATATATATATATATATATATATATATGCATATGTTTATATACGGCCATATTCAATGTAACGTACATATATATATATATATATATATATATATATATATATATATAAACGTACATATACACACACACACACACACACACACACACACACACACACACACACATATATATATATATATATATATATATATATATATATATATATGCACGTTTATTCATTGAATATGACAGACAAGGTGCTTTGATTTATTTTTTTAAACAATTCCGCATATAATATATAGCCGAAAGCACTCTGGGGAGAAAGGAACAATTGGACAGTTTTATATAATTTTTTTATATAATTTAACTAAGAAAAAAAAATGATGATCACATGAGGAATTGTATAAAAACGACATCTAAACACCATGTCAATCAAATTCAATGAAACGTGCATATATATATATATATATATATATATATATATATATATATATATATATATATAAAAAATTAAAAAAAAGGTGTTTCTTATAAAAAAACATGTTAATATAAAATAAGGATCATTTTTATTGACAATACTGGTATCTGCTTGTTGGCGTTTTATTCTTCAAATTTCCCTAACCGGCCTATTAAATCTCTCTCTCTTTTTTCTCGTTTTTCACCCCATGCAAAGCAATAATGCCACTAAGATGCAAGGGTCTACTGGGAGTGAATGAAAATGAAACAGACTTTAGAAGGAAAAAGAAACTCAATCCTAAACAGAAAACAAAGTATAAATCTGTACACCTGTTAAATTAAACTGGGAGTGGTATGAACCAGACAATAGGGGAAATTATCTGCTCCTATTGAAGGGTAAATATGAATAAATAACAAATAAAACTTATTAGATCACATGAGAAATTGTATAAAAAACTAAAGAAAAGCACCTTGTCTGTCGTATTCAGTGAAATGTGCATGAAAGAAGGGTAGCTGCCTAAATACACACACATACACAAATATATATATATATATATATATATATATATATATATATATATATATTAATGGAATCATCAATTATCTAGCAAGAGAATCTAGATTTGAGTTAAATTCCAACTTGGAACTTTTTTTATTAATGCATTTTTTTTTATATTTAAAGAGATGCAGAGAGAAAGAAAAACAATTTTAAAAGATAGAGCAAGATATATATATATATATATATATATATATATATATATATATATATATATATATATAGAGAGAGAGAGAGAGAGAGAGAGAGAGAGAGAGAGACAACGTTGTAGATAAGACGAACTTTTTTATCCGTAGAAGTTCTTTGCCAATAGTTCCGTCTCTAAGAGGCTGTCCTACTTTTGTCCACTCGAAGATCATAGCAACATAGCGCAAAGAAACGACAAACTAATAATAACATGGATAAAAATCATCGATCGATATGTAGATGTGTAAGCACTTTTTGCAGGAGAGATGGCGAAATCTCGTTGACAACAGACAAAGCGTTTGATGCCGGTGACCTGAATTCCGAATGACACATGAATTCAAACATAAAAACAATGAAACAAAAATATTTCACAGATATATTAAGACAATAAAACCGATGAAATTCCACACACACACAAGAACACACACGAACACACACACAAGAACACACACGGACACATAACAATGTGGAAATTCGTTTTTATATATACTACATATAGATTACATGATATAGAATAGAGATATTTATGCATGACTAAAATAGTAATTCATAGTATTTTCAAGAATATGCATATCCGATATATATATATATATATATATATATATATATATATATATATATATATATATATAATGCAGATTATTTCATTGTCCATTGAAGTTATTAATTTTAACTATGATATATATTTATTCAAATTACATCTATTACAGAATACATATATATACATACATATATATATATATATATATATATATATATATATATATATATATATATATATGTGTGTGTGTGTGTATATATAAATATATGGATATAGATCGACAGTATGAAAAAAAAATGCCAGAAAAACAAACAAAAATCTTAATACAGCATAATTGCATATTAAGATTTTTGTTTTTTTTGTATATTTTTCATATATATATATATATATATATATATATATATATATATATATATATATGAATTTATACATTATCTTCTTCTTGAGAATAATAAACACTATTTATTTTTCACATTTATTTACTAATTTTTTTTATTATAATTTTTGTTAAAAGTTTTGGTAAAATAATGATTCGAACTTTATAAAATGGTAAATAATTACGATTTCATTATAGCTGGTTTACATATTTTAATAATTGAGTAAATGTTAATGTCATATTTATTTCTTTATAAATAACAAATATTGCATTACATTAGCTTTCATTGTATTAGCTTTTAGAATGTTGTAAATATAGAATGAGTCTTTTAAATAAACAATCTAATACATAGCGTTTAATATTTTTGTTGGAAATTGTCAAGAACAACAAACTTTATTAACACACTTTCAACATATGTTTCGGTTTTATTTCTATTCTAAATATGACTTTTTAAAACAGCAAACATTGCCAAAGAGCGAAGTTATTTAACCTAAAAACAGTGTCATAAAACCGTACTTTTCTTTCACACTCTCTCTTTTTTGTGCGAGCACGTTTGTCCACGTTTACCGTATGATCATTAATCATATGGCTCCATCTAAGTCTCTATACAAATTATTTCAATCTCCTTACTTCTCCCGTGCATATATATATATATATATATATATATATATATATATATATATATATATATATATATATATATATATATATAAATAAATATGAATAAATAAACACACACACACACTCAAACACACACACACACACACACACACACACACACATATATATATATATATATATATATATATAGAGAGAGAGAGAGAGAGAGAGTATATGTTTGTTTACATTATTAGACAGTACGGTGACAGAAATTTGAAAGTAGCAACCAAAATATTATCTATAATTTCTACATCAATTATTTACCGAAGAAATATTATTTTAAAGAAATATTATAAATCCCTCTATACATAAATAAAATTCCTTTCTTATATCGACTCGGTGTGTAAATAACGGTTTTTCAAATGCCTGATAGATACGAATATAAATTTTCATAATTTTTCTCAATTTACTACAAAATAATGCATGTGTTGTTTAGATGCATATCAGCATGAAAATCTTAGCTTATATCTATGTGCTTGTATCAAAGAGTCTCTATTTATCAATCTAATCATATGAATGAGTCTATCTAACGACATGATAACTGTGCAACAACTGAAATTTATATATATATATATATATATATATATATATATATATATATATATATATATATATATATATATATATAAAGTTTTAAAAAGTTAAAAAGCTATAGGAAGTTACGTGTCGAGCACAGTTTTAGGGGCATCCTGTAAATATGATGTAAATATAAGTTTAAGGTATGCATGAAATAGACAGTTGCCACTCGGTGTTGGCCTGTTTCTACTCTTATATTTACACATACAGATAAACACACACAAACACATATATAAATTGATGAAAAACTTATTCTTTATGTATTATTTACATTTTTGATTTAGTTGATATATGGGAAGACAATAAAACGTTGGTGGAATCACAAAATTTTTTGGGGCCCCATCAACCTTCATAAGTGTTTAATACCAAATATTGTTTTTTGAACCGGGTTAAATTTCAAATCCTGTGGATCATAATGTCATCGAGAATAAGGAATCTTTTTCTCGGAGATAATAAACATTTTATTGATTTTTCAGACAACAACTCTGTTTGCATAACTGAAAACTCCATTTGTCTATTTTTTCATATTAGTGTCTTAATAAGAATGTATATTCGAGAATATAACATTAATAATAATGAGGATAATAGTGTGTGTGTGTGTGTTTGTGTGTGTTGGTGTTTGTATGTGTGAGTGTGTGTGTGTTTGCGCGTGTGATTGTGTGTGTGCTTGTGTGTACTTTGTGCATGTATTTGTGTGTGCTTGTGTGTATGTTTGTGTGTGTTTTTTTGTGTGATTGTGTATGTGTATGTGTGATTGTGTGTGTTTCTGCGTGTGTTTGTGTGGTGCTTTGTGTATGTGTTTGTCTATTGTGTGAATGTGTTTGTGTGTATTTTTGTGTGTGTATATAGTTTTAAGGTGTGCTGTATTCATGGGATAAAGTGCTGAATATCAGAGATAGAGCGTATGTAAATATAAATATAAAAGTGAACATTGAGGTCAACACTCACAGGCGACAGCTGTTTTATGCTGGACGCAATTGTCAGGACACGATTGCGTGTAGCAGGAAACAGCCTGTCGCCTCTGAGTGTTGACTTCAATGTTTACTTTTTATATATATATATATATATATATATATATATATATATATAGAGAGAGAGAGAGAGAGAGAGACTCAGACAGACAGAGACAGAGAGAGACATGTATATATTCTATTCTAATTGTGTTTGTCACTTCATTCGTTAGTTCATAAGACCGTTACGCCCTGACATCCCAACATAAATAATGGACTATTTTGTTTTAATCGCATGACAAGACATAATACATCAAAGACGCTTCTTGGTTTCAGCTAGAGAATGAAAGGACGAAGGGAAGATAGAAGCGTTTAGCGTCTGCTTTAGCGAAATTGAAAATGTTGTCAGTTTCAAATCTTTTCATTTGTACCCCCTTATTTCATTTGTACCCCTTACTTAAAATGTCATTTGTACCCCCTTACTTAAACTTTCATTTGTTCCCCCTTACTTGAAATTTCATGTGTACTCCTTACTTAAAATAATGACAAGCATCCTTATTAATGATTGTTATTCAGATAAATATGATCAAATATTTAGCAATGCAATAAAGGAATTTCTACGGATATTTTTTTTGGTCACAGAACTCAGTACGAGCTTATGCACTCATTAAGTGAAAAATATTTATCAGAAATTTAAAATAGAAAATTCGAGAATTTTTTACCGGTTAAATTGCAAAGTGTATAAGAGCGTTTCATAGGGAAAATGATATCTAAGTTCGTATGCATATGTGTATGTTCCACACAAATCTGTTTTTCTTTTATTTAAAATTATGTATTATATACCTATGTATTATATACCTATCTACTAACATATAATATGCTATTCCCTCAGTTTTATTTTGAGATATCAAACATGAATAAAAGTGTGCAAATAAGCGATGGTAAAGTAACATTTACATGAATACACGATTACACGAAGACAAGTACATCTTTATAAATACATATTTTTGCATATCTTACTGGTATTTTGTGATTTTTTATCAGTTTAAATAAGAAGTTCTCAACCGGGGTCCATATGGATCCCGTGGATCCATGTAATATTACGGGGTTCCAGAGGGGTTCATTTTAAAATGGTTTAATATGAGTTACTTTGCTAGTGTCCATAAATGTTCCATAGGATTTAGTTGTTAAATACAAATATATTTTCATTAAAGTAGTTTCACTTCACAATAAAGCATATACATTTACTATTTCTATAATACAATTCCTAAACTTATCTATTAATAAAAAATAAAATAAGCCTTTTGTTTTGTTTTTGTTTTGTTTTTTTGTTTATTTGGGTTTTTTTTTCGTTATGGGGGCCAACTCCAAAAATTGAGAGTAAAAGTGGTCCACGAGTAAAAAAAGGTTGACAGGCGAAGAAGCTCTTTGCACTAAGATGTATAC
>CAHIKZ030001402.1:2242500-2270000 GCA_903632075.3 Acanthosepion pharaonis
TATATACAATATATATGTATATATCTAAGTGTGTATATACATAAACTGTCCCATAAATCTCACATGCAATCGTATGTGTACACTTAAAGTCAAAATCCAGTTCTATAATATAAATATAATGTATGTATATATGTATTTAATATATATAGGTACATTCTTAATCATTTATTTACTTTTTATTCTTCCCGAAAACAAACATAGATATGTGCTTAAGTGTGTACACGTTTATGTATATATGAGAGTGTTCTGAGTTGCAATGTGCTACGAACCTGTGAATGAAAGGGAGGCTACCGAAGGGAAGAACAGGGCAAGAAAAGCAGGATGAAAGGAAGGAAAAATGTAGAAATGAAAGGAGGCATAAAATAAACCAAAAAGGAAGAAGCCAAGAAGAAAAAAAAAGAACTTTAAAAATAAAAATAAAATATAAGACATGCTTATTTACCTATATTAAAATTCAACTTTATATGTTATATGTATATGTATATATCTTAGACACAAAATATGTCTACTGTTTTCATACAGATTCAAGTGGCCACAAGGTAATAGTTTCCATTTGTAATTTTATGTTGCCTATAGAGAAGTTTTATCCGTAACTAAAAAACATCTTTCATTTCTGAGAAAAAAGGTAATTCATGTATAGAATTGTGTACATACGTAAGCGGTTGATTTTCATGTCTTTTCCGAACGTATGAAAAACTTTCATTATTGTAAACGCTTAAATATTCAAACATATAGATTGGAATGTAAACAGTTACCTATGAGCCTCATTCTAAGTTTCCTGTTTAATAAAGAACAATTGCATAAATTTTAACGTTTCAGAAGTTAAATATATCCTCTGGCCTCTTCTTCAGTAATTAAGCAACCAAGATTTGGAATTAGAGAGGTTTTAGCCAAAACCTGAACCATATACAACGCCACTAAAATCTATTCAACAAGTTGTGTTCATTTTGGCCATTTCAACAATGACCAAAAAAATCAATCCATTTGTCCGTAAATAACAGTATATTTTGATTAAAAATATACTTATTGGAATCGGACATTTTATTAATAAAAGTCATTAAATTGATAAATCAGTCTCTGTTTTGCCATAGACTGACTAAAAAGACGTCCTTTTCATATACATACACACACACACGCATATATATATATATATATATATAATATATATATATATATATGTATGCATATATATATATATAAATATATATATATATATAAAGATGTATATGTATATATATATATATATATATACAAAACAAAATGTATATATATATATATATATATATATATATATATATATATATATATATATATATATATATTTGTATATGAATGTTTATTTGATGTAGTGGGTATGTATAAATTTATAGTTGTATTTGAATGAACTGTAAATATATGTGTGTTTTTTCTAGTTTTTTGAATATTATTATTTTTATGTACATGATGAACTTCCATTTTTTCGGAGAATTTGTTCTGTCTATCTTTTTCAAATGCTGCTGTTTTTAACACTATATTATGATCTGCTCGTTTGCTCCCAGATAACACGTGGTTCGCCTTGCAAATAACACTTGTCACAGCTCTATATTTAAATATCAATGACATGGACAATGTTTCGTTTCTTATTCGTACACAATCAGAAATTCGAACATTTAAGTTTTTTTTTTTTATCATTCTGTTTTTTGTTTTTTTTTTGTAATCGTTAAAATAAAAAGGATTATAAAAGCAGGCATTATTAATTAAGAGAATTTTAGATTATGTGAAATAAAGACACATGTACTTAATATTTCTGGGATTCAAAGAAAATTTATATTTATCATTCTGTTTTATTTCGTGAGCATATTTCATTTCTACTTAACCATACAGAAAAAACTATTAATAACAAAAAAGTGTTGCTATCAGTATAAAATACAACAGAAACAACAGCTAAACTGGTTTATCTCTCCATTTTCATAAGAGGTCGAAAAAATGTACAATGATTAAAAATGAACATAAAAAACAATGTCATATAAATATAACACTTATATCAGCTAAACCTAACAAACCTACATTCAGCTTACAGAGTGATGGCTGGTAGGATTTAATGCAAACAGATTCCAACACCCACAAATGAAATTCAAGATTAATCTTCTCAGTACTACGAATATATATTGGTTGTATCACCGGGTACATTGCTGGTTTTGTAGCAAATTTCCAACTATCGTAGACCCAGTTGTATTGACGCACCACCAAAAATTGTTCACCTTGCCCTTGCGAACATTGGCTAGTACGCGCTACTTATTAGGTTTTTCCAACCTTTCACAAATCTTACCTACAAAGGAAATGTCATACTGGCATTATCATCGGTAAATCACCAAACTGATATGACAGGAAGGTAGAACAAACTTCTGCATCAACGTTGATTGATCAACAATAAAACACGTTAATTGGCAGACATATCACAGTTTTCTCACATACACACAAATTTGCTTAGAAAACACTGTCGCATCATCACCAATTCACGATACACGCAAACTGATAAACTGGTTTCGCTGACTTTTTTTAATCGTATTGTTTCGATATTACGATTTCCTGTAATATTATTTATGTTGCACATCATTTTTCTTATTAATATTTTCTTATTTCAAGATTACCAGTTTTAATATTTATATATATATATATATATATATATATATATATATATATATATATATATATAATGTCATCCACAGACAGATTGTTTCGCTGTATCACAGCTCATCAGTGTGGCTAGACATCCGAGTTAGATAGGGAGAAATATATATATATATATATATATATATATATATATATATATATATATATATATATATAGATAGATATGATAAAAATATAGATTTAATGATTTAATATATTATATAGGTAAAAGTACACAATATCAGAGACAGAGTTCGTATATAAGAGTGCAGACTGGAAGCAACACTGAGTGGCGGCAATCTGTTACATATTTGAACACAATCTTCAGGCCTAAAGATCCGCGAATGAAATAGATTGTCGCCACTCTGTCTTGATCTCAGTATCCACTTATACATACATACACACACACGCACACACACACACACACACACACACATATATATATATATATATATATATATATATATATATATATTGGCAATGGATTGTTCATGTCTATATTTCTGAGATGATTATTATTTCCATTATTCGAAAACGCTGTCCTCATCTTTGTTGCCATGTTTATCACGTTTGTCGTCGTCGGCATTCCCACCACCTGAAGACGGCTGGAGCGTACAACGGCCGAAACGTTGTGATAAATATGGCAACAAAGATGAGGACAATATTCCGAATAATGTAAATATGAATTGTTCATGCAACACACACACAACACACACACACACACACACACACACACACACATATATATATATGTGGATTATTTACACACACACACACACACACACATATATATATATATATATATATATATATATATATATATATACAGAGAGAGAGAGAGAGAGAGAGAAGTAAGCAGGAAAATGTTATGGTTCAAGACTACCAAACTGAACAGATGTTATGTCTTTACTATCTGGGCCACCACCTCTTAGTTCTTCCTTGGGCTTTCAGTAGGGCTGGAGTTACCTTTTAAGTCTACAAGACATTACTGGAGTTAGTTCAATGTTATCTGTGTCAATGACAGCGACATGAAATGGATATGGAAACAAATTCAATCAATTGTAAATGTTTTGCATGCTACAATTTTAATTTATACGTAATCTTGAGCAGATCTGCCAATCCTCGTGCTCTTCAAAAAAGAAAATCTATAACAATGTGATGCATTATTTTTCTTTATTTTGACTGAAATAATTTTACAACTTGCGAATGTCAAAACACGCCTATTCTAGAATGTTACCTGTCAAATATTTCCAATTTTCTAGTCTGGTTTAGAGCAGTGACAAATATTACTCTTCCTACTACTACTACTGCTACTGATGCTACTGATACTACTATTAAAATAATGAACGAATACAGACTACTACGTATCCACATTAAAACATAAAAAAATATAAAAAACAGATATAAAAACGATGACATATTTAATAATATTTTGAAATGAAGATGAAACAATGAATCATTTTATCAGCGAATGCTGCACGTTGAATCAAAAAGAATAGAAATATAGATATGACTGGGTGGCAAAGGCAATCTACTGGGAACAATGCAAATCATTACATTTTGATAATACATGCGCCGACTACAATATTTCCTAGAGAAAGAAACATAAAATATTGCTGGATTTTCAGATTCAAATTGATTGAGGCCAGAAGACAGGATCTGGTAGTCGTGAATAACAAGCAAAAAAAAAAAATGTAACTAAAAAAATATGTCAGAAAATAGATTTCGCTATTCCAGTGGATCACATATTACAACTGAAAGAAAAGGAAAATATACATTATATCTCGACCTTGCCAGGAAATTGAGACACTTGTGAAACATTAAGTCGTAACCATAATATAAATAAGGACATGATACTAGTACAAACTTCTATCTATCTGTCTTATATATTATTGCTAAATTTACAGCATTGTAAATTGGTGTTTTAGATATAGGATTTAGGACTGTAGAGTTCACTCCTAAACTGCAGTGTCATCGTTGTGTACTAAACAGATATTAATTCTTATAAAAAATAATCGATAAAATAGATCTTTTCACATTTCTTCAAAGGGTATCCAAATTTTTGTTTCTAACAATAATTATTAAATGTGAAGAAGCATTAATTGATGATGAGACAACAGGTTTTTTTATTTTAGCTGTTGGTAGAGACAGGTTTATCTTTCATTGTGTTACATACTTTTAAAGAAATTTACGTATTTTTCAACTGGGGCGTTGTGGTAGAGGGATGTTATGCCTTGATTGGCAACTATATTTTCCAAGAAATATATTCTTTGATCACCTGAAATGCTTCGTACTCAGTTAATGTGTAAATGAAACATTTCTATATACAATAAATATTTTCACATTTCCCTTAGTTTTTCAACTAAGCTGCCTGAGTTTTTTAATTTTTTTTTTATTTGAGATGAATTGATAGTTCTAATGAAAAGGGTTAGAACTTTTGTCATCGCTTATGCCAGTTTGTGAGGGGTACTGTCTCTTCTTAAGATAGTGGGGAGCGTTGGGTTACCAGTTTTGTGGGGTTTAGGGAGAGCCTAAAGTTTGGGTGTTCTCGGGTGATATTCTATGAGTTTCTACCACGATTTGTTTTCGTTTCATTCTACTAACAGCGAAAATAATAAACATCTGCCGTTACATCACCAATCAAGGCTACTTCACACAAATTATATATATATATATATATATATATATATATATATATATATATATATATATATATATATACACACACATATATATATATATATATATATATATATATATATATATATATATATGTTGAGTTTAAAACAAACAATTTCATAGATTTATTATGCTGGTTAAGGAATATTGAAGACTGTTACAAGTCTATGTTTCATTCGCCTCGATAAATAGCATTATATCACTTACAGGACAAGGAATTTAAAAAAGAAATTAAATTATTTTTTAAGCGTATATTGCTTCAATTTAATGACTATAAAGAAATCATGTTTTTTAAAAAAATATTTCAGAGTAACATTTGATAAATAATATATATATATATATATATATATATATATATATATATGTATGTATGTATGTATATTAGGATATTACACCGAAGACAAGTCAAAATCGCTACACAATTGCAGTCGTGTTTCGATGTTTAACAATGCATCTCATCAAGCGATTGTAAATTATTGATGAGTGAATGATTTATTTTGATTTGAAAGCAAAATACAACCTCTTTTTACAAAAAAAAAGAAAAGAAAAAAAAGGAGGCGGGGTTATAAGTTTTGTGGGCTTTACTTTGATAAATCAATCGAATATAACATACGTTACATTTAAACTATGCGAAGAAGCAAAATCTATGAAATTATTTCCGATCAATGGGTTATGACCCGTAGATTGGCAGTCAGTGGCAGCACAGACATTAAACAGGAGTGAATGTTAGTTGATAAATAAATTATACACACTAGACAATACCGTTTCCTAAGAAAAAAATAGGTGGAGTGGTAATTTGACAACATGCTAAACAAGTTATATGCTTTGTGATTTTCCTACATAATTTTTTTTTATAGTGGTGAATTAATGATAGCTTCTTTAAAAAACAGTAATCTCATCTTACCCTATATATATATATATATATATATATATATATATATATATATATATATATATATATATACACGTTTTCATTAAATAACATAGACAAGTGTTGTCTATTTATTTGATGTAAAATTTTGTAAAGATGCTGCCCTAAATACACACACAATATATATATATATATATATATATATATATATATATATATATATATATATGTGTGTGTGTGTGTGTTTGTGTGTGTGTGTGTGTGAAGATATGTAAAAAATAGGAAAGAACACGTTAGGTAAATAATCCGGAGTTCTTTAAAAAAAAAAAAAAAATCTATGCTCCATACAGAAGTAGAGCTTAAATTATAATTATTTAAAAAAAAATATGATTCCTTCACTACGTAAGAATTCTCATGTTTCAAAAGCCAGAGCCAAAAACCTCAATATAATTATTGAAATTAATTTCAATAATTATATTGAGGTTTTCAACTCTCGTTTTGAAACATGAGAACTACTATATAGCGAAGGAATCATTTTTTTTTTTAAATAATTATAATATATATATATATATATATATATATATATATATATATATATATATGTGTGTGTGTGTGTGTGTGTGTGTGTGTGTGTGTGTGTGTGTGTGTGTGTGTGTGTATGTGCGTGATTGATCATTTAGCGATACTGAAAATAGTAATCTTAAAATAATATGCGAAAAGGCAGACAGACAAACGCGGTCGAACAGCTATTTCAATATTCGATGATCATATTCCTGTGTAATTTTTTCTTTTAAATTATTTTATCCGATATATTTTATTTTATTTTTGTCGGTAAACAGAAGCCATTGACATTTCATGTGGCCAGTAAGAACAGACCCAAGGGACTATTTAAAATAATTCTATCAATTTCGAGGAAGATGAGGATGATAATGTACGCTTTCAGTGTTGATCTTCTATTGGATATCTTGTGGCATGTTGTAAGCCATTGATGTGAATCTAACGTTTTGTACTGTCTTGTCACTTGTACAGCATTTTTCGAAATGAAGACAATCTTATGTGCAAAGTTTAAAAAAAAATGTTTCTTTTTTCTGGAGTTTTTCGTCAAGTTGAAATAAAAACAGAAAAGAAAGAAATGTATTTAAATCTTCATTTTTTTTCTTTGAAAATTAACGATTTTATTTAATTTACCTGACAGAATCGGTAAGTAAAATGAAAAGTCAACGATAATTTTTTTTTTCAGAAAGGGGTTGGTGTAGTGGTGCACTGGATAAAAATATCACTTCTGACGGCAAACATAAATTTTTCATCAAACAACTGTAGAATAAATTTACATTTGCGTTTTCCAAGAAATATATTTTTTGATCACCTGAAATGCTTCGTAATCAGTTCATTTGTAAATGAAACGTTTTTATATACAATAACAATGTTAGGAAAATTAAAGACAAACTGGAAAAAAATTACGGCGTGATGAATTTCATCCTTTCGGACTTCATCGGACTAAATTGATATTTATATTGATGTGACTCCACATGAGCCTGAAGGAGAAGGGACACTAAAATTTTTAAACTTTTAAATTTAAATTTAAAATACATTTTTTTTTATTTTTAAATATTTTTTTTTTTGGGGGGGGGTATATAATCTAAGCAATTTCATTTAGTTTATTTTGTACTCAGTTTAACAAAGTTTTAGAGTAGATGGAAGCAAAAAGGTTACTTATACTTGACATAATATGACGAAAAGAATTAGAGTTAGCATACATTGACTGAGCAATTAGTACTACTGCCAGTTAAAAGTTATAAAATCTTTCTATTCAAGAGATTTTTCAGTAAAACAGATTTCCCAAGACCATTATTATCGCTCTTTTCCGTACTGACTGAAATTTACTTCTTAATCTTTTGTTTGAAATAGTGTGAAACATCAAAATCTTGATTAGGTCGCTTTATGGTCTTCCAGGTACATATGCTATCCATTTTATTTGTTGATGTTATTAAAAGTCATCAAGTGATGGGGTTTCTGTTCTTTGATGTAGTTCGTTTTTATTATGTATCACAAGTCCACGAGGTTCGAAGAAGGATGGATCTCGCTAAGACTTAAAGGCTACATGCTCACGAGGACTTAAAGAGTTTGGTGACATGAATATATGATGACCGCTGTGAGACCCAACAGACGTTAAAATCATGGACAGTACATCTATTCATTTTAACTGGAAGACGCTTAGGTTCTCAACAGCAGTGAGGAAAATATATTATCATCAACAGTCTACACGACTAGTAATTGTAATTTTGTGATCTCTTTTGTGATGGATGGAACATCTTAATGAAGCTCAAGGTCGCGGTAGTGGATCGCCCTACAGGAAGCAGAGTTACTACCCTGAGAATCTTGTCTGTGGCCAAACGAGAGTAAATTGCTTTGGTTTCTTTCTCCTTTCATTTACATATTTTATACATTGATTAAATATGTGATAATAGAATTTCAAATGTATCAACCACTTACGACATTGTTT
The DNA here is from genome assembly GCA_903632075.3 of Acanthosepion pharaonis. Taxonomy (NCBI): domain Eukaryota; kingdom Metazoa; phylum Mollusca; class Cephalopoda; order Sepiida; family Sepiidae; genus Acanthosepion; species Acanthosepion pharaonis. The sequence goes on from CAHIKZ030001402.1 coordinate 2,251,206, forward strand.
TTTTAAAAGATGGCGCATGATTTATTGTCGCATCATTATCAATGGCGACTATCCCATTCTTCGCCATCTATTTTGCATTTGATTATCGTCTGGAAATAATCTATAAACAAAAATGACTCAGACGCTGCTTTCATTTCTTACATATCTGACAAATCCTTAACTACACACATATACCATCGTACCTAAACCCTTGTGCAAATTAAATGAAAAAAAAACACGAATAATTCCGTTTTCATTTACTTTTTTCGTATTTTTCCAATGAAACATGACCCCGTGGACATACGTATTCGTATGTCCATTCCACGAAGTCGTTTCTCGATTGGATTTAAACCAGGAGAGTTTCCGGGTCAGTCTGTAGTACTTTGATTTTATCACTTAGAATCTTTGCCAGTGTGTTCGTGCAACGTTACAATTTTCGTACGCTTACTTGGAGTAACGCTCATCATAGACAATGGCCGTAGGACAACTAATCGACAGATGAGACAATAGAATCTGGGCATGATAAAAATCTGATGCACACCACTGCAAATCACCTAATCTGGGAAAATACAGAAACCCATTACACCCTGTCTGTCCAGTTGGTGTAAAACCAACGGTATGCTGAAGTAAACTAAAAGGGTGGTTTCAATTAATTTGAACAAAGGTGTATATATATATATATATATATATATATATATATATATATATATATATGTGTGTGTGTGTGTGTGTGTATGTGTGTGTGAAAAGTGTGTGTATATAAATATAAATAAATATATATATATAATTATTTATTAAATGCGGTACTTATTAGAAAGCGCTCAATATAAGAGATCACATCTATCCAACCATATATATATATATATATATATATATATATATATATATATATATATAATAAAAATACAAATATACATTCAAAGATACATATAAGAGAAAATGTCAGATTATAAATGAATGTATTTCGGTTTCGGATATGAAAATATAATTAGTAGATATCGGCTTTAAACGGAGATGTGAATTTAAAAAAAAAAGATATTGTTTTGCTCTGATGTTTTTCATAGCTAAGCGTAGTAAAGCACGCCTGGCTTAAAGATTGTTTCACAATAAAATGTGGACGCAGGTACGAACCCTACCGTTTTCTTTATTATTCTATCAATTGCCGAGGTCTGTACACATAGATTACAACCCCCTAAAAAATACTATGTCCATCAAACATATACTAGGAATTTACTCTATCTACCCACTAAGACGAGCTGTGACACAAGGTCTTTTTTTAAAGTGGGGACCTGAGTGCGTTCACCCGGGCCAGGAACAAAAATTGCCCGCAGCTAACGCAACCGTCGGTTGCTTTGGCCTCGGTGCAAGCACCGATCCCTCGCTCTCGTGCTGGGCACCTCTTCGTATAATTTTCCTCAGTAGCGACTCTGTCCTTTGATAGAGTCGCCCCTAAAGACACTCTGCCCAAAGACAGACACGCAAGTGAGAGATGATAAATAATGTGTTACAAACCACCCAAAGAGTAATTTACACACATATTGCTCAAATATATACTATATGTAGAGTAAAACCTATTTCTTGTTTCCCTGTTAACTAAAGAATTCAAATAACAAACAAGGCCTCGGAGATACCCGGCGTCTATGCTTTGAATACTGCTGCTACATCTTGTCTGGTACTCTTGGTGTACATCTAGAGATCCTTGACAAATCAAAAGAACCATCTGTAATATAATCGATCTTGAGCAAGTATTTTGATTTTCTCATCGACGTGACATGTCTTTCCGCTGTTTTTTTTCTGTAAATATTTTCATGGCAATTGCTGAACTACGTAAATGTAAGTGCGTTACTAGATTGGCAACCAGGTCCTACCCTTTTCCTGTTGAAATAGCTAAATTCTGGTCCAAATTTCTTTTCTCGCACTTCCAACCTGTGGAAATCTTCCCAATCTTTAAATTAATCTCATTCCCTTTAATTTCATGCAAACCCCTTCATTCTAGTGGCATGATTGCCTAGCGGGTAAAATGAAAAAAAAAAAAATATAATATGTAATATATATATATATATATATATATATATATATATATGTGTGTGTGTGTGTGTGTGTGTGTGTGTGTGTGTGTGAAAATATGTGTTTGAAAAAAACGTATATAAATATAAATATTTATATATAAATATATATATATACACACACACAAATCAACCATTCGCCTTTTCATGGAGTATTGCTGCCATATATGGTCTGGTGCCCCTTCTGTTTGTCTCAAGGTTCTTGATAAGATCCAGAGACGGATATGCAATGTAATTGGCCCTAATCTGGCATCTCGTCTGCAGTCACTCTCTCACAGATGTGCCGTCGCTTCCTTCTGTCTTTCTTTTTTTTTACAGATACTCTCATGGTAACTGCTCCGATGAGCTGCTTCGCTGGTTACTAGACTTCATGAATTTAAGCGTTCTACTAGGCTGGCATCTCGCTCACACCTTTTCACTGTCTAAACTGTTAATTGTAGCCGTCTCTTCTACTCCAATAGCTTCATGTCTCGCAACTCTCGCCTGTGGAACTCCCTCCCCTTTTCCTGTTTCCCTTGATAGCTATAATCTCCAACTATTCAAATGTAATGTCAATCGATGATTCCAGATGCCCTGATCTATCCCCTATCCTTCTCTTCATCCTTTCCTCTATCATTCATATTTGCTCTCACTCCAATTCTCTGTAACCTCTTGCATGCTAGTGGATTCTCACCTTGCTTAGGATGAAACGCTTAAAAAAAATATGTGTGTGTGTGTGTGTGCAAACATTTTATGGGCACTAATTGTTTTCTTATACTTTATCCGCATTACACATGCAAGGAAAAACACACGCATGCGCATATGCACACATGTAAATTCTCAAAAGAATTTTCATCTATTCGCTGTTAATCCCTATTTATTTACGATAAAACAAATTAGCTCATTTATTTCTACATCTTTGTGATTACCTCTAATCTATTTTGAATTAATCTCTCATCTTTAATGGATTTAACTGAACATAATCCTTTGTAAATTTAATTGAACGCGTTCTCTTCAAGAAAAAATGCCAAGATTTCCCGTTTTTACATACACACTCTCTTTCTCTCTCTTTCACTAAAGTGTTTTTCCAACCGTTGCTTAGATGTGGCACAAGGCCGAAAGTAGGGGACACCCAGAGAGGATCGAACTCACTACTCAGTCGTAATTATTCTAGCGAGACAAGCTTGCTAACCATTACACCGTCTCGAGGTGCCAAACACATTCGCTATATATTTGTAACTGTAGTGTATATTAGAGCCACGACCCTTCTTTTATGCTTATTTTTTGAATATGACAGGCTGTATTTTTTAAGTTTTCCTATTAGATTTTTGTTGTGTAATTACAATCATTTTGTCTTCTGAAGGTTTAAACGTGTGGAGGGATTGTCCAAAATGCTTATTGCAGCAAGTGTAATTACTTATTAAGTATAATTAGAAAACACTTATTCACTCACACCCAACATCACTGTAGACATATTAAGAATATCTAGATGTGAAACATATTTGAAGACATTAGCAGCAATCTAATAAAAATCCACTGCGCCGCCTTAAGGAGCATTTTTCTTGAACAGATCTATCAATATGAGAGAGCGTCGGTGAGGAGAAAAGAGAATAAAGAAAGGATTCAGAAAAAAAACATGGCGATTGATGTTGCATTTAAATATTTGAAAATCGTAGGTGACAGGAAAGCAACAACCCAGAAGAGAGGTGCGAGAAAAGAAACCATTACTATAGAACGTACAGTTACATCTAGCTATTTCAACAGTTAAATTAAGACACCTAGTTGCCAATCTAGTATTACATTTCCATTCATGTAGTCGAGGTGCCAAAGAGGAAAGTGGGCTAGAAAAATTGCTGTGAAAATAGTTATTGGACGGAAAGTGGTAAAGTGACTGAAGTCGAGTTGCTAGGTTAGGATCGATAATGATGCAAATTCAGTATCTGTCTATATTTCAGGCGTGGCTGACCACATATCGAGAGAAAAGGGAGATCACCGCCCTCTGTGGGATCAGGTTGAAATCATAGGCAAAGAACATCATTGGAAAATTCATAAACTTCGGGAATCAGCACATATGCTAGGCCACAAAAATCTCCTGAGCCGACCAAACATAGAAACGAACGCAATATGGGAACCAGTAATAAGGAGTGCCAGAGAAAAACAACAATAACAACGAAAATTGCAATATGAGCTATGCTAAAAACTTGTAATGCTAACAACAAAAATTGTAATAAGAGCAGTGGTAAAAAGTAGTTGCTAATGACATTAAGTCTATAAGTCCCAGAAATTCATACACAGATATCCTTAAGGATACAATGCCCAGTGGATAAAGGCGTCGGTTAGATCCATTGTCAGGACCCAAAAGAGTTGTGAGTTCAATACCTGGTTAAGGCAGTGGAGATTTTGGAGAGGTGAATTAGCAGGAGATAACTGACATCTATTTGACATGGCACGTGGAAGTGAAACTGTCTACCCAAGCGCACGAAATTACCACTATCTGAAGAAGGCCGGAGCGTACAACGGCCAAAACGTTGTGATAAATATGATGAACAAAGATGAGGACAATAGTCCGAATAATGTAAATAGTGTGATGCAAATTCTTCTTTGGATTTGATCAAGAATCTCGAGATATATAACACGATCATCAGACCTAAAGTTAAACTAAAACTTTATTCGTATTTACTAATGTAAAACTGAAATTGCTATGATGAGTAATTTTGATGTAGATATTTGCACAATGCATAGGTAAATAATAAAATAATATGATTTCATGTCATATATTGACTAAGTGTTGCGGTAGGATCCACCTAATTAAAATAGTGGAGTACCGACCATATAAATAGGGTTGGTACCGGGAAGAGAGGAGGAATCAAGAGATTCAACCAGAGACTCTGCCCGACTGCGACTCAGTCAACACATTCTCCAGGAACGGTCTTACCAGGAATATACAAAAGACTATATGTAAATATTGTGTACACTTTCTTGTTCCAATACATTTTGTTCTAAGTACATTTTTTGTGTTGCATTATTATTCCATGCATTAGTCAAGTTTCAACACTTAGTATAGCTGATTTTGTGAGTGTTGGAAGCGCGCGTACAGTATTGGTTATGCTCACAGAAATTGGGTTTGTCTGGCTGTGTTGTGACAATTCTCTACGATTTGGCACACGAACTCTTTTTCCCTCCAAAAGCTAGAGGTTAATTAACATGGTAGACTAAGTTATCTACTTGGTTGGTAACTAGGAGGAAAATTTGTAATTTGAAAACATTTTAAACATAGTACTAGTAAATCTAACCGTTATTCCTACTGGTTACAGAAAAAAGAGCAGCAAGATCTGCCGAATTGAAGCTTCTGATTTATAGTTCATTGAAGGGGTCTATATAGTTGACCAACATGTACATGTTAGTCTCTTACAAATATATATGGTATTGTTTTTATTCGTTTTTATAGGATATTGTAAATGTGTCAGTGACTTTGTTTGTAGGTGTTATAAAGAAACTATTCTACATGAACGATAAATGTATACTCCGAATTATTTAGCAAACAATAGTAAAACTCCCCATCACACCGGGTGATTAAATTTGAAGCATAGTAATTATAATTACGGAGACATACAACAAATGAGTGACACTTGCAGCTAATAATAAATATGAAATTACAGTGCTAATAACTATAAATAAAGATAATTGATATATATATATATATATATATATATATATATATATATATATATATATATATATATATAGCAGGTCGCCAAACAAACAAATTAGATTAAAAATAACCGATAAGCTATATCTTTTGAATTTTTTACTAGATTTTTTCTAAATTTTTTTGTCTCACTCTCTGCGTGTGTGTGTGTGTGTGTGTGTGTGTGTGTGCCGTGAAGAATCTGCCCTGTCCTGGGTTTTCAATAGGCATAATGCAGTGCTGAGCTACAGCTACATGCCTAATTTCTGGAGGTTAGTAAAAAAAAAAAAATAATCAGATTCCGCGCCGAGAGTCAACAACAGAAGAAAGACTGTGTAATTGAAGGAAACCACATTTGTGCCCCCGCAATGGTAAGTGCTTGGCGGACAACGTGATATATATGACAGCGGTGAACCTTGAAGGCTTACAAGACGAATATGATATTGATTCAACAGAAAGATCGTTCAAGCAAAGATATTACAACCATAAAAATTTCAAGGCGTGACTTGGTACGCGTGAATATAGAAATAACAAAGTCACGTTAAAGTACTTATGGGACATGAAAGATAAAATTAATGAAGAGAAAAAGAAAGAAATCTCACCTAGAATTAATTAGATAATTTTGAGAATAAATAAAAGTTATCAACCAGGTTCGGACTTTTTCTTTAAGAAAATTAAATAAAAAAAATGCTTGAAGAACAGAAAAATTTATGCGAAATAATGTCGACGTGCCGACATACAGGAAATGATGGATTATCGCGCTTCGATATGGGCAACAAAAAAAAAATGAGCTATAAATGAATATGCAAATTCATGACACCGATACAAGCAAGAGGAAATTTGGACGATTCGACGTGGTGATATGGTGAGTTATCTAAGTAATTTACGACGGATTAGTGATTTTGATCCTCACAGGGTGCTCCATATTTTGAACCTTGTGTCGTATCTAACCTACAGTTAGTAAAGCAATATACAATGGCTAAATTTATGATATATTCTGCTCCAGCCTAAAGAACTGAAGTAGCAAGTTTGTGAATTTTTAAATAGATTTAGTTCTCATAATTTATTGAGGTTATATATATATATATATGTGTGTCTGTGTGTGTGTGTGTGTGTGAGAGAGAGAGAGAGAGAGAGAGAGAGAAAGAGAGTCCTAACACCAATATGATATATATATATATATATATATATATATATATATATATATGTGTGTGTGTGTGTGTGTGTGTGAGAGAGAGAGAGAGAGAGTCATAACACCAATATGATATATATTCGGTCTACGAAAAATGAATTTAAAACCAGGTGGAGACAGCACAAAAGCCCCTTCAACAATATTAGAAATAGAACTCAGACATCCCTATCTAAATATTTTTGGCAGTTAAAAGAAATGAATAAAACACCAAAAGTAAAATGGAAAATAATAAATAGAACAAGAACTTGTAAAACCTGGGATGACCCATGCCCTTTATACCGACATGAAAAACTATACATTAAGTTTCTAAATAATGAAAAAAGTTATTAAACCATAGACATGAGTTAACAGTTTTTTTGTCGACATCATCAAATTTTCGCATTAAATAATTAGCATAAAAACAAACAATTAAAGAATAAATACAAATCTTAAATTCCACAGTCTGAATAAATGTTTAAAAGCTCAACCCAATCATTAAAAAAGAAAACCTTTATGAAGTCGTCAAAAAAACAAATTGCTCATACAACACTTTTATATACACACAACCCTTTTAGAAAAAAATCAAAAAATCTCCCTAGACACTTTACGGAGAACCAGACTAGACGCTATTAGTTTAAATGTCATCTTCCGCTTTAATTTAGACACCCCCAACCCGAACTTGACTTGACCTCTTTCCGAAAGTAACTGAGATACTGATACAAATTATTAACCCTTACGCCCTTATTTACACAATTGCTCTAGCCGTTTCCATAGTAATTTAATTTTAATAATGAATATGCTTATAAAGAAACGTAAATTTCAAGATTAGTTATTCCAAAAATTACGCTTGAAAATGAAACAGAGCTTGGTACTTTAATTCAATTTAATTCTAATAATTATGTTGAAGTTTCCAGCTCTTGTATTTGAAACATGGGAACTATTATGTAGCGAAGGGATCATATTTTTAATAGATAATTATAATATATATATATATATATATATATATATATATATATATATATATATATATATGTGTGTGTATTTGCAAAAATCAACATAGATTGCAAATTCAAGTGGCCTTTGGGAGATTGTATCTCCAATGGATTAAATAATATTTATGTTGGTCTCACCACAAACTCGCTTTCACGGCGCTTGACTCTACATTTAAATGATAACTCTAACACTTTTAGGCATTTAAAAAAACATTCCTGGCTGCATACACAATTCCGGAAAATCCTCGTTGGAAACAATTATATTTAAACATGAAAACAATAAACAAAAACTAAAAATTCTTGAAGCTATATACATAAAACAGTTAAAACTTAACCTGAACAAAATAAACTATGAAATCTCCTCAAATATTATTGAAGGCCTATAATTGATAACAGAAGCCACTGGCTTCCCATACTTAATACTTCTCGTTTTCACTCTCGCGATGTCTTGGGTGACATCACGAGCTGCAATGCGATTTTCGCTTCCCCATCTCGTATACATGAGTTTGTCATTGCTTTAAAATTTTTCACGCAAGAAAAAACAAAACAAAAAAACAACAACAAAAAACAGACTATCCTTATGGTTTTGTCCGTGTATTGTTTGATATATTGAAATGTTATTGTCATCGTTGGTGATGGCTTATGTAAGCCGAAAGCTTAGATAGGATTAAAACATGAATCAATATGGTGGTTTCCTTCCGTCTTTCAATGATAATGTTATTAAGCTTATCAGACAATATGAAAAGAACTTACTTAAAAGTAGTAGACAAAACTTTTTCTATATTATTTTACTGAAACATGCATCAATATATATATATATATATATATATATATATATATATATATATAATACATGAGAGGTAATTGGCCAGATTTGAATCAGGCCAGGAAACAGTGGTTTTAAAAAGTGCTCAATACACGCGTGAAAATATAAAATGAAAGTAAAAATAACATATAGAGCTTTTAAGTTTAAAAATCAAGAGTTCAGTTGAATCCGCTGCCTTGGTTTAATCCTTACGTTATCCTTATGCGATTTTTATCTGATGATCTTTAAAAAAAAAACTAAAAAAAAACAAAAACAAATAAAAAAACTAATGAATTATTATTTACAAAAATAAATAAACAAACGCAGGACGTTGGCTGTCATGGAAAGAGAGGAGGAGGGTGGGAAAAAGTAAGTAGAAGAAAAAGGGGAAAGAGAAGAAAGGCAAATATGTTATAAATTTATCGGTGTGGGGATTAATTGGAATGTACATCAATTTTTTTTTTTTTTTTTTTTTTTTTACCAAGCCTTATATATGATTAAGAAGAACTTTCTAATATAGTGAGCAAGGAGTTAATTCTTCGGATTTCTGGTTTAAAAATTATTTTAATTACGGAAATGTTATAACTTCAAATTTTTCCTGTTGGCAGATGTTTCAAATACTGTTGCGATTGTTATAAGGCTTTGTCTTTTGTAAAATTTGAAAATTTAAAGGATACCGTAAATATATATATATATATATATATATATATATATATATATATATATATATATATATATATATATATTCAGTTATGGCTATGAGTTTGTGACCCTTGGTTTCACGCTTCTGCGGTCATCAGGCAAAATGGTTTATTTTTAAAAAAAAATGTATCTATTTATGCTTGCTTGTGTTTGATTATGTTTGGTGTTGGGAGGTCGAAATTCTCTGTGTTCGCTTGGGATGACACACTTACGCATACAGACACACATACAGAGAGGGGTACGCATTTTAGATCACACAAACACACCCATATAAAAAACCGAGATTAGACGCAGATACACATCGATGATTCAAGCATACATACATACGCAATTGTGATTTTATTTCGGTGTCGAGACTGTATAGAATTAGAATTGCGTATTCAATTACTGAAAATGAGCTCTATCACTGATATTGTGCACTTTAGACTAAGTACTGGGCATATGAAATAATACATACATCTATCTATCTATCTATCTATCTATCTATCTATCTATCTATCTATATATATATATTTATATATATATATATATATATATATATATATATATATATATATATATATATATTTAATTAAGTAACGAAAATCTTGGTAATCCGTATGGATAATCTCAAGGAAGATGAAATGCTGAGAGCTCAATATTAAGTCAGAGCGAATAATTTAAAAGAAAATAAAATTCTCTGGTGAAATAAATTATTACAAATGAAGCCTAAAAGTGTCCTGTTTTTCCTTAAATTAAATTGTATATATATATATATATATATATATATATATATATATATATATATATATATATATATATTATAAGCGTTGTTATTCCTTTCTTATTTTCTAACAGTAAAATTTATAAAAACCGGAGAAATGAGAATTATTGTTATAATTTCACTTATGTAGAGCTAAGATAGGTAGGCTAGCATTCTGGCCATTTCTTATATATATATATATATATATATATATATATATATATATATATATATATATATATATATGGCCACCAACACAATTCCGGAAAATCCTTGTTGAAAATACAACTATAATAAACCATGAAAACAGTAAACACAAACTAAAAATCTTGAAGCTATTAACACAAAACAATTGAAACCTAACCTGAACAAAATAAACTATGAAAACTCGACAAATATATTTAAATGCTTATACAAACGGCTTTCCATACTTAACACTTTTCTTCATTTACACTCTCACATGGTCAAGTGTGAAGACATGAACCGCAATGCGATATTTTCTTCCTGCGTTTCATATGCACGAAATTATCGCTCATTGTTGCAGCGTCCGCATAACCCATCTAAAATAAAAATTACCATCTTTGTTATTTAATTTATTATTTAATTTATTGTAATGTACTTGCAATATCTGATGATGGCTTATATAAGCCGAAAGCTTACACAGGATTAAAAAAAATCATTAATCAACATGGTGATTTTCTTTCGTGTTTCAGTGATATTACTAAAAAGCTTATTCAACAATATGAAAGGAATTTACTTAAAATAAATAGACAAAACTTGTCTATATTATTAAGCGAAACATGCATTAATATATATATATATATATATATATGTGTGTGTGTGTGTGTGTGTATATGTGTGTGTGTGTGTCGGTGTGTGCATGTGTGTGTGTAATGTAATGAATATGTGAGCGCGTGTATCTGTAGAAAACATGTCTTGTATTCATTTTAAGTGTTGGTTTTTTTTATATACGCGGTTCCGAGAATTTACTTTCAAAATTTTGTTTTCTTCCATACTGACCTAATGCAAAAGCCATTTGCTCCGATAAATGGTTTTTATTCTGCTCCAGTTCGTAGCTCAACAAAATATTAATCTTCCAATCGCAAAGGCTGTGAATGACATGTATGAATGTGCAGGTGGCACAAGCAATACCTAAACAAGTCTATATGAAGTCTGTTTTAAATATCCGAAACCATATGAGGAACAAAATATGGTTATAAAACAAAACGCACAGATATTTAACAAATAAATGAATAACCGGAATCAAGGATATTGAAGAATACTTTTCCCATTATTATTTCTTGTAAATTTTTCTCACATTTCGTAGATAGTAAAACGATCGTCTGCTTGTATGGAATGTTATATGAATAAAGCTTGAGAATGAAAATTTATTTTAGAGGGTTTTTTGTTTGTTTTTTTTATTTGTCCTTTTTTTTGTTATTAGATAGATAATTATAAAAAAATGGCGCATCATGAAATGTTGATAAAGAGAAAAATGAAATCAGTTTTACATATATCGCCATATCGCCGAATAATTTTGCTTTTATGTATGTATGTATGTATGTATGTATGAACGTACTTTCATGGAAATTGCTCCGAGGAGCTGCATTCGCTGGTTCCCAGACGTCATGAGTTCCAGCGCCCTACGAGGCTGGCATCCCGCTCTCCCCCTCACTGTCGAAACTCCTAAATGTAGCCGTTTCTTCTACTCTAATAGCTTCATGTCTCGCACCTCTCGCCTGTGGAACTCCCTTCCCTTCTCCTGTTTCCCTGTGAGCTATAATCTCCAGCTATTCAAGTGTAATGTCAATCGACATCTCCAGTTGCTTTGATCTATCCACTACCCTCATCCTTTCTTCTATCACTCCTATCTGATCTTGCTATTTCCTGTAACACCTTGCATCCTAGTGGCTTCCCGCCTTGCTTGGGGTGAAACGCTTAAAAAAAAAAAAAAAGGCTTTGTGGGCATTGTAGCCAAATAGCTTTTTGATCAGAAGACCCGAGTCTTATTGTCAGTATCATACCACAGTCAATTTATCAGGAAGCTGACTTATTGATGTTATCGGTCTTGGCGAGGCGTTCCCTAGCGTGCGGCAAGCCATAAATAATGTCATACCCCATGTTGAACCAAGCCTCGTGAGTGAAATTTAATAGACGGCACTCCTTGACAGTTGTGCTAGAACGTTGTGCTAACCTTGCCCGAGCCGTCTCCCCCAAAACTGTAACTAAGATCTGCTTAGCAGTATAAACCCCAGGTGTAGAAGAAAACGCCTTCGATATTTTAAAAAGTTTTTCGAAACATCACGCATCAGAAATAGATTTTTTTAAATTAATTGTTTTATTCTATTACACAAATGCGCGTGCTCGTGGGCATACACACAAACACATACTCAGACACATCTCTCTCTCTCTCTTTATCTCTCTCTCTCTCTCTTTATATATATATATATATATATTATAAATTAAGTGATTGAAAATATGTTTTTTCGCTACATAGTAATAACCAAGTTTCAAAAATGGAAGCTAAAAACTTTAAATTTAATTATATAATTAAATTAAAAGCATTATTTTTGCTTCCTCTTCAAGCGAATATTGAAATAACTTATTCATAATTTCCTGTTTCCAAGGATACATTGAAATCCAATCATTTAGACAAGGGCGGTAGCGTGTTCATTTTTATTAACTATTGTTGTATCAATTATGAGTTACATTCGAAAAATGGGTTAAGTTTAGGGAGGGTGGGGGTGTATTTTGCAACGAATTCTGACATCCGTTAAATGCATGTCGTCTGGGTTTTTTTATTAACACCAAAAGTTTTTCGGCATTTTTTCTTACTTGTATACTTGAAGATTCTTTTTAGGTTTGTTTGTGTTAAAATATGTTTTATTTAACTAAAATTTTAAAATATCTTTACTCTTAATTACTAAATAGACTATATCTCTTTTATAAAAACAAGTAAATGTAATAGAATTACTTACATTATTTAAAATTATTTTTTCATATCAAATATAAGTATGTCTATTACCAGCTCACATTTTAAAATTTTATTTTTAAATATTACTTAAGGAAAATGTTTGACAATAACTGCAAAAAATAGCTATTTCATTTCTCTGATTCAGTAAATTTTTATTTTTTATGAACTTAGTAATATATAGTTTCTTATGTATGCACAAAGGACATGGGTCATTTAATGAACTACATATTCTAGCTTTTCTTATCAATTTCCATTTTACTGTAGGTGTTTTATTTGATTCTTTTAAGTGCCAGAAATGCTTTGAAAGCGATGTCTGATTTCTGTATCTATTTACCCTAAATGAAGTTTGGTGTTGATTGAAACGCTTTTTGAATTCATGGCTTGTGCAACCTATATGGATTTTTATGTTTTCGGGATTCTCAATCGAAGAGATATTGCATTGGTATACTAATGATTCCGTGTGACATTTATTTTGTAGAGGACAGTTATGAGGGTTTCTACAGTTACATAATTTTTGTTTATCTTCATCTGTTTTTATTTGTATATTGTCTAAATTTCTTTGTTTTTTGTCTAAGTGTTTATTGAAAATTTTAGCATTATGTTTCTTAATAATTTTTAATAAGTTTTCAGTAGAGCTATAACTTAATTTTAGTGTATTTTCATTGAAAATAGTATTTACTTTACTCAATATGAAGTCAGAGCGAATAATTTAATTTAAAGAAAAATAAAATTCTCTGGTGAAATAAATTATTACAAATGAAGCCTAAAAGTGTCCTGTTTTTCCTTAAATTAAAATTATATATATATATATATATATATATATATATATATATATATATATATATATATATATGCAAAAAACATAGGCGGCCTGTCGATTGCGTCCAGCATGAAACAGTTTGTCACCTCTGAGTGTTGACTGTAATGTTCACCTTTATATTTATATTTGTATGCGCTTTATCTCTGATATTGAGCACTTTATCCCATAAATATAGTACACATTAAAACTATATTTCTTCATTCATATATATATATATATATATATATATATATATATATATATAAGAGAGAGATTAAGGACGATACATAATACAAGAGTGCTTTTATTTAAACTCAGAAAGTATTTTATTTAAATTTATAAATGTCTTTATTCAAGAGGCAATATAAGAGACTCACTGCTTTCAAATGAAAAAAAAAAGAACATGGAATATTATCAAAATTTTGAGAAATCTTTCCGTGTCGTGTAATTAATTTTCTTTTCTCTTTCAACTTAGCAAATATGAACCCATTAGCAGGAAAAAAATAGAAAATCGATCCCTTATAAAATCGTGTAAACAGTAAAAAGAATGACTCGGTAAAAAAATTTCAAAAGTTTACAACAAATTAATAATTTATTTAAAAAAATGAAACGATCAATATAATCTTGAAAATTGCTGAAGAGACAAATTTTTTCACAACCTTCAATCCCAACCACAGAGAAACTCAGTTTGCCCAAGATGGAGAAGATAAAACAAACATTGATCAATATCTTAATGATGAAGTCTCTTTGCATAAAACAGCAATGAAAAAATTGTGATAGAGTATGCAAACAACAAAAAATATTTTGTATAATATACAGAGTGATTGAAAAATAGCTCTCTATATTATGTATAATGGACTCTCCCGTCTTGTAAATCTTATAGTTTGATGGGAGAGTTCACTACACATAAAATAGGGAGTTACTTTTCAATCATTCTTTATACTGAACAAAATATTTCTTAGATACGAATAGAAATACATTGATTCAACCATTTTTTTAAAAATTTGTTTTATGACGATATCTCCGTGAGGGTCTGAAAGATTCTCGATCCGATGCAGCGTGGGGGATGTCGTGCCTCCTTTCTTCTTTCAAAAGGGCCTGAAAGTCACCGCTGAGATCTACCAGGCGGTGCCGAGGAGTGTGGTGAAGCCCTGGATGGACAAGATCGCCGCCGGACGCCCCTACGTCTTTCAGCAGGACTCCGCTCCTCACCACTGGTCGCTGGATTTGTGACCGCCCTCCTCACCTGACTGCAACCCCCTTGACTATTTCTTCTGGGGCGTGATCAAGGCCAAGACCAACAAACACGCCACAACACGGTCGATTCTCTGAAGGCTGCCATCGTGGAGGAGTTCGCCGATATGGACAAGCACATGGTCGCCAAAGCGCGTGACTCATTTCGCGCCCGCCGTGAGATGATCTTCGCTGCCAGCGGCGGTTTCTCTGCTTATACAACTTTTGTTTTTATTGCCTATTTCGTTTTCTTTTTGTCAAGTGTCGGATTTTGATGCAACACCATATACCTCAATCTGAACATAATTGTAACAAAAAGCAACGATTATACACAACATTTGAAAAAAGATATATGAAGTTCCTTGGGCACATAACGAGGAAAGAGGGCTTGGAGAATTTAACCCTCATAGGGCATATCGAGAATATGGGAGATAAGGGAAGGTACCGGGCGACCGGCTTGACAAGATTGTGTGAATGGACAGCGGAACAAAGATCCAATGACTTAGCAAGAAACAAACGCTGCTAAAGGGTACGAGGAAGAGGAGATTTTGGAAAATCCTAATCGTCCACATCGCAAGACGGTCGCGCTACATACAAAAACAATCAAGAAAACCGTAGAGAAGCGTCCATTGGCGCATGAAGTGGAGTTAACAAACCGAGTCCAACTTCCGCCTAATGATACTGCGTTCTCTTTTACGCAACTATATTCTTCGGCAAATTAATTGAAACAACCGCTTTAGTTTCCTTTCATTTAGTATACAGTCAGTTTTAAACCCACTGGTGTGAAAAGATATTATTGATTTCTATGTTTTCCCCAGATTAGGTCATTTGCAATGGTGTGCACTAATACGAATCCATTCTCAGGGTGTATGATGAAAATTGTTTGGCCTTGAACAATATTGCGTCATCTATGATTGAATCAGATTTTTATCATGCCCAGATACTATTGTCCCAACTATCGATTAGTTGTCCTACGACTATTGTCTGCCAAGGACATTACTCCAAGGAAACGTACACAAAAGTGTAACGCTGCACGAACACACTGGCAAGCCTTACTAGTGAGAAAATCAAAATACTAGAGACTAGTCCGATCCTGATTTAAAACCAATTTATAATTTTTGGTCAATCTTCAAGAAACGACTTCATGGAATGAACATACGAAGTAGTAACTTGTGCACTGGGTCATGTTTCCTTGGTATAATACGAAAAAGTAAATAAGAACGGAATAATTCGTTTTGTTTCAATTAATTTGCACAATGGTGTATTTGTAAAAAGCTGTAAATACAAATTTTATCGCCTCCTTGGTTAAAAATTAAGGCAGACTAGAACCTAGCCATTGGTAGCAAACAATCTAAGAATAGGAATATTTTGAATTTTAAATGCGCAGAGAAAGCAAGTGGAAATCAATTCACTATATTTCCCAAGAACATATGACAGTTCGTAGATAATAAAGTAAAGAAAAATGTGAAGAGTTATGAATGCCTATCTCTCGAAGAAAGTTGCAATTCAAAATGAATACCTATGGAAACAGTACTTTAGTACAATTTATAAATATACATTTAGAGTAATATAAATGTTATATGGTTAAATACACAGAAAAAGGTGTGTAATACTAAATTATGACCAAATATGAAACACACAGGCGTATAGTGATTTTCCAAGTGTAGCTTAGATGTTGCACAAGGCCGAAAGTATGCGGTACTCAGTGAGGATCGAACTCACTACTCAGTCGTAATTGTTCCAGAGAGACCAGCTTGTTAACCATTACACCGCCTCGAGGTGCCCAAACCCGGGCGTATATGATGCAAGTAAGCCATATTAAAAAAAAATTCAGTTCATTCATGTGCCATGGGGGATACACGCCTAGGCGATCATGTATTTTTCATTCATGACTGATGAGGCAGATTATTTCCCGCATTAGGTTGCTATTTCTTTCTGCGGTAGATCAGTTACCATCCAAGGCTATAGAACACGGTCTGTCCTACTATTTACACATAGCTGTGGGGGGAGAGGATTCATGCCTTTCCCAAGGGTATTAGCACATAAGTGAATGTAATGGATTCGACTGGAATTCGAACTCGGCACTCCGATTCCTCAATCCGAGCCGCTATCCGTTACTCCACCATAGCAGAAAAGTGACTGTTCTTATTTCGGTGTGTAATGTTTAAAGCAAGCTATCAGTAAATTATAAAAGATTACAAAGGCACTTTAGCTTCAGAAAAATATCTCACTGTATATAAAAAGCAAGTGAGCAACACAGACGAAGATGGAACTTACCAATTCCTTTAATCATTTTCCTTCGGCCGCTTCATATATTTAGATATTGTTCCTATACAATTTTAATGTTATATTTCTAGGTGGAGTGTTTTACCGTTACGGGTATTCCCTTTTAGTGACGCTACCTTTTTCTGTAGTTTCCAGATATTTGTTGAGAGAATGTTGAGTCATTTAGGTATGATCGATCAGTTGGGCCCGCCGAACGTCAATGGTACTTTATTCGGATACAGTACCTGTAATAATAATAATAATAATAATGCCCGTCGTGGTCGGCATCCGTCATTCTCGAGAGATGATGGAGAAGCGCAGAGCCTGGACAGGATATATGGAGAACTAGCTGCCGGACGTCTAGTCCCCCCTCTCTTGGGCTTGCTAGCAGAGTCCAAAGGAGAGAATAAATCAATACAGTTTGGTATCAACGCAGGAGTTGCCGGAAGGTAGCACAAAGTGCCGTCCATCCGCCTTAGGGGCTCTACTCCGGGTTTGAATTCAGAGCTGTCCTTCTCCTAGACCAGTTGCCATCCAAGGCTATAGAACCCAGTCTGTTCTGCTATTTTACCCATAACTGGAGGGAGAAGAAGAGGATTCATACCTTTCCCAATCCTAGCCGCTATCCATTACTCCACCGTTCCGTCTTCCTCCTCCGCCTACTACTACTACTAACAATAATAATACAAGACCCTTGTACGTCCAGACATTATTAATGACAAAAAAACAAACAAAAAACAAAAAAACAACTTCTTATTGATATGGCAGTCCCTGCAGATGCAATGTATCTTTGAAGATCTTCAAAAAGCTATCAAAATACAAGGACCTTGAAATCGAAATCTCAAAAATGTGGCAGATGCGAAAATCAACAGTCCTTATCCTTAAACAGCCAAGGGGTAATGTCGTTAAAGATACCACCTTTAGGACAACTGTCGATCAAAATTAATGTGCCCATCATGTCCATGAGACACGACTATTCAACACTGAATATCATTCTGGTATTTCTAGGCCACGGGAAGTTTTATTTATGCATTTATTATTATTTATTTATTTTATTTTCTTTCATTTCTGGCGTTTATACATTTCTTTCCGGGTCCCGCACAGGGACCTACCGTTAGAAATGGCATCATGACACTTTCCACTGACAAAAAATATTACATAGATAAAGCCCTTCGTAAAATCTGGGCTGTACTTGTCACAACAATTTTTGTATCTCTTTGAGACATGGGCTTCCAGGAATCCCTTCAATTAGTCTACTGGAATCTTTTCCAACCAATCCTAGGGCTCCAACTACAACAGGTATTGTTGATGTTCCCATGTGCCACATTTTTGAGATTTCTATTTCAAGGTCCTCGTATTTTGACAGCTTTTTGAATATCTTTATTATTATTATTTCCATC
>CAHIKZ030001402.1:2275000-2412500 GCA_903632075.3 Acanthosepion pharaonis
TAATTGACAGGGAGGCAAAAAATCGGAAGGGATTTCCACAGGTGAGAGTGCGAGAGAAAAAAACTGTTAAAATAGGGAAATGTTCAACAGTAAAACGGTGAAACCTTTTTGCCAATCTAGTTATACGCTTAAATTCACGTAGTCGAGGCACTAGAGGAAACAAAACTTAGCAGAAAAGTTGTCATGAGAATTTTGTAGAAAAGACGGAGGGAAGCAACGTCACGTCAGAGAGGAAGTGACTGAAGGCAAGATGCTTGGTCAGGATCGATCATATTGCTAATCCTTCTTTGAATTATGTCAAAAATCTTGAGATATACAGCAGGAGAACAAGACATGACAGTAGTATTCAATGCACGGACGAATGGCAGATTTATAAATGTGAAAGATGGATGCTAATGAAGAAAAACATTCTGGCTGGTACGACACAAACAAGAAATATACTGTAATCTATATATATATATATATAAAGCAGAGAATGTCTGTGTGCCTGTCTGTGTGATGCCTTTTCACTTGAGATCCATCCAGCCGATTTTGATCAAACTTGACACATTCATTGTACAATGCAAGAGATAGGTTCTTAGCATAGAAATCGATAATTTTTAAAAAATCAATAATCAATAAAGACGATCAAAATCGAATAATTCAATTTTTTTCCTCCCATTTCGTTGAAACTCGGTATGTAGGTTACTTACATTATGAGAGCTCAACGATACCTTTATTTTTTTTTTTTTTTTATTTCTACACCACTGCGTTTAGCGAAAATCCAAGACAAACGAAAAATCGATTTCAGCACAATTTTTTTTAAAAAGCCATAAATTTTCAGGAAATTTCTAATATTTTCTAATATAAATTTCACTCAATTGTAGCCAAAAATAAGTTGATTTTTTTAACAGTCATTTAACTTGAGAATTGAGTCCAAAGAAAACCCGCATAAATAGCGAAAAATATCGATTTTTACTGGTTTCTTTCTTATTTTTCGTTTATATTTCAACCAATTTTTATTAAACTTAACAATTGCTTTATAAATGTATCCTCTTTTATATTCCTGTTAGCACACTTACAAATTGAATTTCAAAAACTCCAAAATAATTGTAGTTTGAAGTGGATCGTCATGTTGCTTGTTTTATCCCTTCATGTTCTCAGCTAACTTCGATTGAATAAATACAGACTACTTCTATTATATCACTAACTGCATTAATTCTAAATGTTTTTTTAATGAAAGTATTTTAAAGTAATTGAAAAAAATAGACTCTGTTACATCTAAACATGATGCTGTGTTTGCTCCATTCTAATTGAATGCTTTTTCTGATCAACCGGCTGGATATGGCTGCTAGTTAATAATAATATGATTTTCATAAATTGCGAAGGCATGAATTTTCACGGAGAACACACGATTTCTAAAGTTTTCAAGTTGAATGATAACTCAGCAACGCTTGATAGATAATGGCAATAGTAATATTAGCTGATCACTTATAAGTCAACATTCAGTAGTTATTGACCCAACAGTCGATGTTGGGAACGGTTGAAATTTATAAAATCTTTCCCTTAATTTAACTGTTATCGCTCTTTCCTGTACTGATGGGGATTTTTTACTAATCTTTTCTTGAAGTAGCGCGGAATATCAACATTTTTATTATGTCATTATTTTCCCTTCAAATTATATGTCCTCTTCATCTTAGTTGTTGCTGTTACTGAAATTCATCAATTGATGTGTTTTTGTTTATGATTGTGTAAAGCCAGTTCACAAGGCTCCAAGAAGGTTGTTCTTCTTCCTTAACAACTACAGGTTTCATTCAGCCGAAGCCATTTTTAAATATTAATCTAAAAAAACGGCTATACTATAGTTGACTGTTTAGATATTTCTGAACGAGCTTGGCGCCTGATGCATGACATCCATATGAAGGTTTCGATCTGAGGAGAATACGGCACGAGTATTTGGATTAATCTTTTCATTATGTAGGAAATTGTGGTGTTGGGCGAAATATTCAATTCTTATATCATCTATACTAAATATTGTTATAACTGACCCATACACCGAAGCTATTTGAAGTGTCTATTATTAAATAATTCCAGATGATGAATTTTAATGAAGGGTTCAGAATATGTGATATACTGATTTCATTTTAATTCCAGATCATAGTATCTGTGATTGACAAGTTTATCTTGAGTCTTATTTCTTGGAGTATTTGGGAGTTTATGCTGGATATTTCTTCAAGATCATTCTTATCTCAACTATGAATCCTCACTTTATCATCAGAATATTAGTATCTGGGATGAAAGCGCGATCGAAGTTATATATCTCTTCTTTTTTAGAAATTGTGTTTCTTGCTCAGAAACAAGCGATTTAGATTGCAATCTGAGGATCAAGCAATACAATCTAGAACTATTTTATTAGCACATTAAAACCTTGGGGAATTTAATATTGAAATTGGCTTTTTTATTCGGCTGAAAGACATATCTTCCATAATGTCATTCGGCAAATAGAACGATTATACTATAAGTCTTCTATAAAATAATTATCATTTTCTGCATTATCCGTCATTTCTAATTCAGCATTGATTTTGAACAAAAAAGAGTTTTCCTCATGATAATTGTTGATGGGTTCTCCCCTTTTTACACAAATGGACTCACCCAGTATACACACATACTACTGCTACGTGAAGACCCGAGAGACGAGAGCAACAGAGGGTGAAGGTAACAGACAGACAGACAGAACGACGTAGCCAGCAAGAGTCACAGTGAGCGAGCACGTAGACTCAGTAAGAAGTCATACAGCGATACTTCAATACCAAAGACTGTATAGATATTTTGCTACTAACCCATATTCCTGGAACTACTAGCCTGCATTACCAGTTTGTATTATTACGTTAATACATTATTTCCCTATATTCATTCATATATAGTTTGTTATTTATTGGTACCGGATTTCATCCCGGAATCCACAACAATAATTAATACACCGTCAAATGAACATTTGGAAAGATATCCTGTTTCTGTTTCTGAGAATTATCTCAACACCAAATAAACCTTCTACTTAGAGAAGACTCTCGCCTTTCATTACTGTTTGTTCGAATACTTTTTCTATTTTGTCCTGGTGGTACTTTTTATCACTTTATGGCAAACGATAGCCTATTTTCAGAACCGAACTCATGGTTGTTCGATAAATTGTGATGTGAAATTCTTTCTACAAGTGAGATCAACATGAAGTTTAATTTTAAGTCCCTAACAGCATAATGAAATTGACGATGTAAATAAAATACGCTTCTCAAATAAAAGCGGTTCTACAAATGCTTAATAGTATAAATACTGCCGTTATATTCATAGTTATTGTTGTCATGATCAGCTAAAAGTGATTTTAATGCCAAATTCATCATCCATAAAAAAATGGTTTGGGTTTCCTTAACCTGCATTTGAAATCCACATGCTTGATATATATAATTATTTAAAAATATATCCACCATATGAACATAGCCCGATAGCTACATGTAAATATATAAAACACCTGCTTTTTTATTATACATTTCAAAGTCAATTCCAAATGATGAACCGAACACGTAGCTGTTCGATAAATTGAGAAGTTGTGGAATTCTTTCTACAAGTGAGATCAGCATGAAGTTTATTTTGAAATCCCTTACAGCATAATAAAATTGACGATGCCTCTAAAGTGAAAGACGCCTCTCAAATAAAAGCGGTTCTACACAGGTTTAATAGTATAAATACTATTGTTATATTCATAGTGCAAGTTGTCTGTCCTACCTAGTTCGATCAGACCAATTCCTCGTAGCAAATGCATTCAATTGCAACTGACAATATATACGGTTGCTCCCAAACAATTTACTTCAACAGAATATTCCAGAAAATTGTAGGAAATATATAAAAAATCATGTAATATATATTAAACTTATTTCCATATTTTTGTTTTAGATTTTTGTATAAGATTAAGATCATCTTAAACTGTGTTTAATACCAAATTCATCATCCATAAAAAACTGGTTTGGGTTTCGTTAACCTACATTTGAAATCCACAAGCTCGATTTATAGAATTATTTAAAAATATATCCACCATATGAACCTAATCCGATAGCTACATGTAAATATATAAAACACTTGCATTATTATTATAAATTTCAAGGGCAATTCCAGATAATAAACAATTAAGTCTACGACAAACAGAATCTGTATGTCCAGTTAAATATCTGTTCATGGCTGTTTCTCTTTCAATCAGTTATGTCCCATACTTGATACACGCTTAGGCGATCATGTACCTTTCAATACATGACTGACGAGGCAGATTTTTTCTTTCCCGCAGGAGGTTGCCATATCTTTCTGCAGTAGACTAGTTGCTATCAAAGTCTATAGAACCCAGTCTGTCCTGCTATTTACCCATAGCTGGGGGGGGAGAAGAAGAGGACTCATACCTTTTCCAAGGGTATTAGCACGCAAGTGAATGTAATGGATTCGACTGGAATTTGAACTCGGATCTCCGATTCCTCAATCCGAGCACTTATTATTAATAGATTTGGAAAAAAGGTACCAATCATTACCCCTGCACTCTGTTACATATCTTCTGTATTTTATCCGCCCTCTCATGAAGGTGAATTTCACTCAAGATCTTCTTAATGTGCGTACATGAGGCTAGAGGCAAAGACTGTTCAGTACATCTGGACATTTCTCTTTTAAAACGTCTCAAGGAATGAAACTATTTCTTAAACGGTAAAAGCGTTTTGGAAGAAAATGGTCGCAGGATGTAAGCAAATTATACTTATGTTAACTTTTATTCTAGTGTGCGCAGGTAAAGATATTTTTCCCTCAACAAGTCAATAATTTAACTGGAGTAAAATTAATTCATGGTTGAGGAGAAAGTGATTCGTTGGTTGAGAATTTGTTAAAACCACTCGCTCTTTATTCACACGTTGTTTGTCAAAGGTTAATTACGAAATCTGACTCAAAATTCCAATTACATAATAACCAATTTGGGCAATAAAACAATTGTATGGGTTGATTTATAGCTTCAACTGAAGTCTTAATATTGTTCTCACATTAAAACACGTTATTGGCGTACGTAGATGAAAGGGTATCAGAAAATGCTAAGCACGAGATAACTCGTAGTCTGCTCCATAAAAAAAAAAAAACTGCCAACCACGTAAATGGCCGCCAATATATTAATTTACCTACCCAGCAAAATATACTTGGGCACATATTTTAAAACAAAACTTGACATAATCCAATCATGTGATGCGAAAGGAAGCTTCAGTTGGCATGAAGTAAGGTATATTTATTTGTGAATGAGTTCATACACCCAGAGACACACCATTACAAACATACATACACATATATAACAGCGCGTAAATATGTAACATACAAATACATACATAAAAACACATCTATGCGTGAAAACATATATATGCGTATATATATATATATATATATATATATATATATATATATATATATATGGTATCAAATGACAAGTGGAAAAAAATCTTACGTTTCGTCTTCCGACTTTTTCAAGGCAAAAATGAAATCGAAATGTTTTTGTTGTTATAGTTACATTAAAATTAAAAATTAAAAAGATAGACGCTTGTGTCTAAGCCTTTTTCTGGTTAATGTAAATTACCGTTATAGTAAGGGATTATTATTATTATTATTTATTTTTTTTTTTTTTCCATGTCGAAAATATAGTTAAATTCCCAGATGAATTCTGTGGACAAGACAGAAAAAAAAAGTCGGAAGACGAAACGCGTCGGCAAAATGTAAGATTTTTTCCAATTGTCATTTGATACCAATCTGTCTTGTCCACAGAATTCATCTGGGAATTTAACTATATATATATATATATATATATATATATATATATATATATATATATATATATAATATATGTGTGTGTGTTTGTGTGTGTTTGTGCGTGTTTGTGTGCGTGAGGGTTTGTATGTGTGGTGTAAAGACACTATATAGTGTGCAATGGGTGCATTGTCCCGATTTCAAATATTGTATTTTAGCGCGTAGGTTGTTTATGATTTTGTCGACTGCCCAGTATAATAGGCTCTGTTGGGCACCGTCTTTGAGAAAAAAGAACTCCATGACGCCATTCACTCCACCAGAAATTTGGAAACGTACTGTACTGCTTGGCATTCGCACCGCAAGCCCCAGTACGAACATTTCAGAGTGTCTAGGTGTGTATCTGAGGACAGTGCAGCGGATTTGGAAAACGTTGGATGAGTCTAATGATGATTACGAATACGTTTGGAGTGATCACTAGTGATGTCGACGTTCCATTCATCTTGCCATTGGCGCTCAGACTCAACACGGAGGTTGAGGAGGTATTGTTGCTCTGAGTCAAGAGGCTCGAAACTGGAAGACCCTATGTCTGGCAACAAGACTCAGTACCATGCCACACAATCCGGAGAACCCAATGATGACTGTCAGAGAACTCCTGCGACCACATCACCCGTTATATCTGGCCACCAACTCCCCAAACTGCAATCCTTTTTATTATTAGGTTTGGAGCGCAAGAGACTACCAAAATTCATTGTAACACCAAAGATGAGCTGAAGGCAAGGATTATGGCAGCATTCATCAACTTAAACAAGGAAGAGTTGCAGGAGATTCCGAAGTTGTCTGGAGGCCGTGGTTAAAGGCAATGGGGATTTTAGTGAATAAATTTACTCTTTACTATTTTAAGATATTTTTGTGTAATTTTGGTAAATATATCCGTTAAAATGAGTTCTCAGTGTAATTTTCGTTTTTGCGTCATTTAGACCACAATTTATCCATCGCACAGTGTATACGTATGTATGTCTGCCGATAATATAATATATTTGTTTTTGGAAGAGTAAACATGCAATCACATATACTTAATCGAAATAACTATATATAAGGCACTCTCATTAACTTGCGAATGATGAAAAAAGGCCCTAATTTAATAAAAACAAAGATGAAGCTATTTTTAGAAAATAATTTTTATTACATCTGATTCATCCACTAACCATGAAATTTCGAGATATTAACTATGGATTGAAATTTTCTTCTTTTTTTTTTTAGTTAAAAACAGAACTTGGAGAATATAAGTCATCCATTTTTGTATTTAGTTACAGATTTCCCGAAATCCGAATATCTGCTCTGAATAGTAAATACACACACACGCACGCACAAACTTATATATATATATATATATATATATGTTAGCAATTAAATATGTATATATGGATGAGGAATTAATTTTTTAACGTACTTATAAAGATATAAGAGATGCCTTCACTTTTCTAAATATACTTTTATATAATATATATATATATATATATATATATATATATATATATATATATATATATATATAAATATATATATATATATATATATATATATATATATATATATATATATATATATATACAAGCATGTTAGTTTAGATACACAGTTTTATCTTTCATTCTGATCTGAAATCACCTACTTAACTCACAAAGGCGAAGAAACGCGTTCTCATGGAAGCAGTCACCAACACATATACAAACCCATATGTCTGTATATAATTATAATATGTACGGCAGCCTATAATTATAATATTTATAGGAACGCATATAAAAATTTGGTTTCGGTTATTTGTCTATTGATAAATGTTAACGAATATTAGGCATTTTTCTTATTTTTTCAAAAGAATGTTTATGCAATTGTTGATTCTGTAGTTCAATAAATTGTTTCTTATTTGCAAAATGACTCTTATTTTTCCTCATTTCTGTAAGCATCAAATTTGCATCAGTTTGCAACGATGACCAAAACGACAGTGACCATCCATTAACTTTGTATCATATAATATTGTTGCAGTCAATTGAAATCTTAAATGTTTCTAAAAATTATCATATCTATAGAAACCTATATCACGTCGTAAAATTCAAGAAGCGAACAAGCATGAACAAAAGCAACAAATATATAATGAATAATAATGCACAGGCTAATCAGAATAATTCATCTTATTAATGAAGATATTAATTTATATTTTTACAGAAATATCTAAACTATCATCTTTATACAATCGCTTCCTCAGATCAATGATTAAATGCGCCTTCAAATGAATGGCACCTTTAGGTCTTCACGTGAACCATCCTTTTTCGAATTCCCTGGACAGGCGCTAAGGAATCATGAAGAACTTCACCAAATAACAGAATCCAGACACTTCAGGAATTTATAAAACTTCCCCTCATATTATTTTGAGAAAGAACGTTTCATTTTCAGATGAATACATTTATTTGATTTTAGTATAACTAAAATGAGGCGCCTTGAAGTACCCGAGCGGTGGCTAACAGCTCTGCCAGACGTTGCCAATTTGACTCCTTTCAAGCTCTGAATGAGATCAACCCACTTCTACCCGTTTTAACCGAGGGTCAAAGTGTAGTATGTGTTTATTTCTTTTGCCATAGTCCCGTGTTAGAGTGCAAGACGTAAACACCGTTGTTTTAAAGTAGTTCATAGATTTTTGTTGTTTTTTTTTTATAATCATATCACCACAAGCAAGACGATATCATTAAGACGTAAGGACTTAATAGGGTGAAAGAGAAAACTTTAGAAGCAATCAGGAAACAAGGGATAAAATCGACTCCTTTTCAAGAGACGTGGAAGAAAATTTGTTCGTGCGTAGGCTACTCCTGCAGTAAAACTTCCATTGGGTGAAATGCTGATAGTCAAAGTACTCTGATACTTACGTGACATTGTTGGCGATGACTGGGTCCTTGGACTCTAGATGCGGATATGGGTACCCTATCAAAAGCCGATTATAATTTACATCCTCCGTGGGACAATAGGGTCGTGAAATAAAGGATCAAAGCGCGTAGCATCGTTGTATACTCCTCGACACTTAGGTTGCGAATGACGAAAACAAGTAAATCGTGTGAAAAATTAGGAAAAGAACATTTAAAAAAAATGAAACGGGCGAATATATATATATATATATATACACACACACACACACACATATATATATATATATATATATATATATATATATATATATATATAAGATAATAAATTCATTGTTATACAATCCAAGTGGATCTGAGTAATATCAAATGTTAAAACTGATCCAGAAAAGCAGCTCAATGTATTTATTATTACAGAGCAAAAAATTAATTGATATATATATATATATATATATATATATATATATATATATATATATATATATATATATATATATATGATAATGGACTATCCTGTCGGTTTCGACGTATGATGATCTGACAGCCTATTTGATTCAGTTATGAAATTTTTCGTGCTATAATCTTAAGTGGTATTTAAAAACACCTAGTGATTTACAAAGGAGGTCACATATGGAGCAAGAGTGAGGATTGTGCGATGAGATCACTGTTAGATTGGTTGACTTTTTAAATCTTGCTCTCGCTCCTAAGCGCTCAAGGGTGTTATGTGGTATATTGACAGGTGACAAGTTGCTTTTCAGTTTGTCTTGTATCTTAGCCATAGGCATCCTACATTCCTGTAGTCCTGATCTAACTGGCTGTACATTAGGATCTCGAGATATATATATATATATATATATATATATATATATATATATATATATATATATAAGTAATAAAAAAACTTAAATTTCAAAATATATTCATAAATAGAGTTCAATTTTTCTTATCCACATTGTGTTTTGCAGAGATTACATCTATACGTCGGGCAATTTATTCTAGACTTTACCAAGCACGACACCTAGTGAGTGAATGAAATCTGAGGCGTGAAGTACGAATAAGACAAGGGAACAATTAATTTTATGGATGAGACAATGGAACAATTAATTAGATTTATTACTGTTAATGTTCTATCGCTTAACGACGAGTAATAAAGAATGATTGCCACTAAAAAGTAATATTCCAGAAATACAGAAATCGTTGTTACTGTTTTACACACACACACACACTCATATATATATATATATATATATATATATATATATATATAATGAACACAGAATCCTTAAAAATCTATTTAGGCGATATTTTATTTCGTGGACTGAAGTCCATCTCTTTCGACCAATTTAATTTATTCAGACACAAGGAAAAGAAAAAAGAAAGAAGGAAGAGAGAAAAAAGAGAAACAAGAAAAGTTTTAATGTTAAAGGGAAAGAAAAAGGGCGGGAAACAGAGATTTCATATATATATATATATATGGAGGAAAAGATTAAAATTCATATAGGGTGCGGCAGAAATGATTCCAACTTACATCTCACATAAATATATTCCACATAATTATAAGACATTAGTGGCGATAATATCTTCCTCTAGCTAATGTGTTATTATTACATGGGCGATATAGAGGATGCGATGTGCATATTGTCACCATTTTATATGTTTAATTTCGCGCATGCGCTTTGCTTGCTTTTGATTTTGTCGACTGCATAGTATAGTAGGGTCAGTTAGGTACCGTCTATAAGACAAAGAGCACCATGACGCAATTAACTTCGCCAGAAATTTGGAAAAGGCATCCTGCACTGCTTAGCATTCGCGTCAGAAGCTCCAATACAAACATTTCAAAGTGTTTGTGTGTCATTCTGAGGAAAGTGCAGAAATTCGGAAAGAGTTGGATGGGGATTAGTGATAGCAACATCATGCGTTTATTCATCTTCCCACAGGGGCTCAGACTCAACATAGTTGCCCACATCAAGTGCCTTGATGAGTTAGTGCTGCCATGGCTCAGGAGGGTGGCTGCTGGAAGACCCTCTGCCTGGCACCAAGACTCAGTACCGTGCCACACAAGCAGGAGATCCCACTCATCTTTGCGATCACACCACCCCTTACATCTGGCCGCTTAACTCCCCAGAGTGCGACACCTTTGACTATTATGTGTGGGTCGCATTTGAACGAGAGACCAACACAACTTTTAAAACCAAAGATGAAGTGTAGGCAAGGATTACGGCAGGATTCACCAAACAAGGAGACCATCCAGGAGAGTTGCAGGAAATTACGAAGTCGTCTGCAGGTCGTGGTTGAAGCCAATGGCGACTGTCTATTGAATAAGTTTACTTTTTAGTATTTCATTTTATTTTAGTATTTCATTATATTTTTGTGTAATTTTGGTAAATATTTTAAGTAATTCAGACGACAATTTATCCAACGCACCCTACGGTTTCGTATAGGATACAGGTTCGATTCCTGTCGGAGGACGCATATTTCCTATTTCTCAGACGTTTAGGCCCATACATGTTGTTAACACTGTTTCAGTGTTAACAACATGTAAATTCAGTATCTATAACTACACCATGAACGAAAAGCACTGATTAAAATCTCATTACTTAAATCTAATAAAAACTATTACCCGAAGCAATTTTATAAGCGATAAAAAATAGAAACGGCACGTGGAAATGAAAGGATAAGTAAAAATGTGAAAATACAAATAAATTTAATAAAAGAGCAATGTCCAGTGTTAATGGATCAGAGCATATGTCACGGCCTTTGGTATTAATAATCATTCACTCAATATGGAAACAAATTGATGAGATAAAGGAGAAAATAAAATACATATAAAGATTGATAGGAAATAGTAATCGTCTCAAATGTTCTTGTGCCCTACAAATAATGACTAGCAAGATATGGACTGGAGTCATTAGAGAATATTTTAAACTGACAAGATTTGACGAAAATATGGACTGGCAAAATTAATGGAAGATATTGTCGGGCAAGTTTAGACGGAAATGCGGACGAGCAAGATTAATGGCTCATGTGTACTGGCCTAGTAGTCTGGCAAGATTAAAGGAAAATATTGTCTGGCAAGACTGAAAGAACATTTGGTCTGGCAAGATTAAGGGAAAATATGTACTGGCAAGATAAAAAGGAATTATGGTCTGTTAAGATTAAAGAAAAATGCGGCCTGGTATGATTAAAGAAAATATGTGCAGCAAGATTAAAGGGAAATATGGACTGGCAAGATTAAATGAAAATATGGACTGGCAAGATTAAAGGGAATTATGGTCTGGCAAGATTAATGGAAAATATGGTCTGGCCAAATTTAAGGAAATTATGGTCTAGCAAGATTAAAGGAAAATGTGGCCTGGCAAGATGAAAGGAAACTTGAATATGATTCTGGCAAGATTGTGAAAACTGGGATTAATGGTCAGTCATTGAAGATTGAAGGTTGGCAAATACAATGAAATTGAACTGGCAAGAAATTGAAGGGAATTAAAAATTACTTGCAATTCCTGGCAAGATTGAAGGGAATTATGGACAAGAAGCTTAGAGTATAAATTGGATTGGGGAGATGAGAAGATTAAAGAGAATTATGGTCTGGCAAGGTTAAACGAAAATATGGTCTGTCAAGGTTAAAGGAAAATATGGTTTGGCAAGATTAAAAAGAAATAGGGACGGACAAGATTAGTGGGAAACTTGAACTGGCAAGATTAAAGTGAAAAGTGAACTGGCGTAATGAAAGTGAAATTCTGACTGGAATGATTAATGTGTTATACAGTCATTGAAGAGTAGATGAAAATATAGGTTGGCAAGAGTACAATGAAATTGAACTGGCTAGAAGAAAATATGTAAAAGCAATATTAGGAAGGAAGGATTAAGGAAATATGAACTGGAAAGACGAAAGGAAATGTGGATGTCAGGATCCAAGGCAAAAATATAAATAAGCAAGATTATGTTGACTGACGACATTAGTGAGAAAGACGAGAGGGAAATGTGGACTGTCAGGATTAGAGTAAAATAAATTGGAAAGACGAGAGGGAAATGGAGTCAGATTAATAAATATGAAAAAGACGAGAGGGAAATGAAAAATGTTAGGTAGA
The DNA here is from genome assembly GCA_903632075.3 of Acanthosepion pharaonis. Lineage (NCBI taxonomy): Eukaryota > Metazoa > Mollusca > Cephalopoda > Sepiida > Sepiidae > Acanthosepion > Acanthosepion pharaonis. Next base: position 2,287,782 of record CAHIKZ030001402.1, read on the forward strand.
AAGACGAGAGGGAAAAAATCAGAGGAAAATGAACTGGAAAAAGATTGGAAAGACGAGAGGGAAATGTGGAAATAGAGGAAATATGAACTGGAAAGAGCTGGACTGTCGGGATGAGAGAAAATAGGAACTGGAAAGACGAGAGGGAAATGTGGACTGTCAGGATTAGAGAAAATATGAACTGGAAAGACGAGATGGAAATGTGGACTGTCAGGATTAGAGGGAAATTAGACTGTCAGGATTAGAGGAAAATGAACTGGAAAGACGAGAGGGAAATGTGGACTGTCAGGATTAGAGGAATGAAAGACAGAGGAAAGACGAGAGGGAAATGTGGACTGTCAGGATTAGAGGAAATATGAACAGGAAAGACGAGAGGGAAATGTGGACTTCAGGATTAGTGGAAATATAATCAGGAAAGACGAGAGGAAATGGACTGTCAGGATTAGGGAAAATATGAACTGGAAAGACGAGAGGGAAATGTGGACTGTCAGGATTAGAGGAAATATAATCAGGAAAGACGAGAGGGAAATGTGGACTGTCAGGATTAGAGGAAATATGAACTGGAAAGACGAGAGGGAAATGTGGACTGTCAGGATTAGAGGAAATATAATCAGGAAAGACGAGAGGGAAATGTGGACTGTCAGGATTAGAGGAAATATGAACTGGAAAGACGAGAGGGAAATGTGGACTGTCAGGATTAGAGGATTCAGGAAAGACGAGAGGAAATGGATGGACTAGGAGGAAAAGAACTGGAAAGACGAGAGGAAATGTGGACTGTCAGGATTAGAGGAAATATAATCAGGAAAGACGAGAGGGAAATGTGGACTGTCAGGATTAGAGGAAATATGAACTGGAAAGACGAGAGGGAAATGTGGACTGTCAGGATTAGAGGAAATATAATCAGGAAAGACGAGAGGGAAATGTGGACTGTCAGGATTAGAGGAAATATGAAAGAAAGACTGAGAGGGAAATGTGGACTGTCAGGATTAGAGGAAATATAATCAGGAAAGACGAAAAAAGACGAGAGGGAAATGTGGACTGTCAGGATTAGAGGAAATATGAACTGGAAAGACGAGAGGGAAATGTGGACTGTCAGGATTAGAGGAAATATGAACTGGAAAGACGAGAGGGAAATGTGGACTGTCAGGATTAGAGAAAAATGAACAGGAAAGACGGAGGAAATGTGGACTGTCAGGATTAGAGGAAAATATGAACTGGAAAGACGAGAGGAAATGTGGACTGTCAGGATTAGAGGAAATATGAACTGGAAAGACGAGAGGAAATGTGGACGAGATTAGGGAAAGACGAGAGGGAAATGTGGACTGTCAGGATTAGAGGAAATATAATCAGGGACGAGAGGAAATGTGGACTGTCAGGATTAGAGGAAATATGAACTGGAAAGACGAGAGGGAAATGTGGACTGTCAGGATTAGAAATATGAACTGGGAAATGTGGACTGTCAGGATTAGAGGAAATGGATAAACAGGAAAGACGAAAGGGAAAGTGGACTGTCAGGATTAAGGAAATATGAACTGGAAAGACGAGAGGAAATGTGGACTGTCAGGATTAGAAATATGAACAGGAAAGACGAGAGGGAAATGGACTGTCAGGATTAGAGGAAATATAATCTGGAAAGACGAGAATGGAAAGACGAGAGGGAAATGTGGACTGTCAGGATTAGAGGAAATATGAACAGGAAAGACGAGAGGGAAATGTGGACTGTCAGGATTAGAGGAAATATAAACAGGAAAGACGAGAGGGAAATGTGGACTGTCAGGATTAGAAGGAAATGGAATCAGGAAAGGAAAGACGAGAGGGAAATGTGGACTGTCAGGATTAGAGGAAATATAATCAGGAAAGACGAGAGGGGAGGAATGAACTGAAAGACGGAGGGTCAGGATGTCAGGATTAGAGGAAATATAACAGGAAAGACGAGAGGGAAAATGTGGACTGTCAGGATTATTCAGGAAAGAGAGAGGAAATGTGGACTGTCAGGATTAAGGAAATATGAACTGGAAAGACGAGAGGGAAAACTGTCAGGATTAGAGGAAATATAAAGGAAAGAGAGAGGGAAATGTGGACTGTCAGGATTAGAGGAAATATGAGGAAACTGGAAAGACGAGAGGGAAATGTGGACTGTCAGGATTAGAGGAAATATAATCTGGAAAGACGAGAGGAAATGTGGACTGTCAGGTGGACTAGAAAGACGAGAGGGAAATTAGTCAGGATTAGAGGAAATATAATCAGGAAAGACGAGAGGGAAATGTGGACTGTCAGGATTAGAGGAAATATGAACTGGAAAGACGAGAGGAAATGTGGACTGTCAGGATTAGAGGAAATATAATCAGGAAAGACGAGAGGAAAAATGTGGACTGTCAGGATTAGAGGAAATATGAATGGAAAGACGAGAGGGAAATGTGGACTGTCAGGATTAGAGGAAAGACGAGAGGGAAATGTGGACTGTCAGGATTAGAAAAAAATGAATGAAAAGAGGAAATGTGGACTGTCAGGATTAGTGGAAAATGTGAAAGACGAGAGGGAAAGGATTAGGATTAGAAAAATATGAACTGGAAAGACGAGAGGGAAATGTGGACTGTCAGGATTAGAGGAAATATAATCAGGAAAGACGAGAGGAAATGTGGGAAAGACTGGAAAGACGAGAGGGAAATGGACTGTCAGGATTAGAGGAAATATAATCAGGGACTGGACTGTCAGGATTAGAGGAAATAGAACTGGAAAGACGAGAAATACTGTCAGGAACTGGAAAGACGAGAGGGAAAAGACAGGATTAGAGGAAATATAATCAGGAAAAAGAAGGGAAAATGGACTGTCAGGATTAGAGGAAAAATATAAAGAGGGAAAGAGGAAAGACGAAAGACGAGAGGGAAATGTGGACTGTCAGGATTAGAGGAAATATAATCAGGAAAACGAGAGGGAAATGTGGACTGTCAGGATTAGAGGAATATGAACTGAACTGGAAAGACGATGGAAAGGGAAATTGTGGACTGAAAGGATTAGGATTAGAGGAAATATAATCAGGAAAGACGAGAGGGAAATGTGGACTGGATTAGAGGAAATATAATCAGGAAAGTCAGAGGGAAATGTGGACTGTCAGGATTAGAGAAAATATTAACTAGAAAGACGAGGGAAATGGAAATAGAGGAACTCAGAAAGACGAGAGGGAAATGTGGACTGTCAGGATTAGAGGAAAATATGAACTGGAAAGACGAGAGGGAAATGTGGACTGTCAGGATTAGAGGAGAAAATATGAAATACTGGAAATGTGGACGAGAGGGAAATGTGGACTGTCAGGATTAGAGAGGAAATATGAATTAGAGGAAAAGATGAGAGAGGAAATGTGGACTGTCAGGATTAGAAAGGAAATATGAACAGGAAATATAATCAGGAAAGAGAGGGAAATGTGGACTGTCAGGATTAGAGGATTAGAGGAAATGGACTGTCAGGATCAGGAAAAGAACTGAAAGACGAGGGAAATGTGGACTGTCAGGATTAGAGGAAACTGAAAACGAAAGGAAAGACGAAAGGGAAATGTGGACTGTCAGGATTAGAGGAAATATGAACTGGAAAGACGAGAGGGAAAAAGGATTAGAGGACGAGACGAGGGAAACTGTCAGGATTGGAAATATGTCAGAAAGACGAGAGGAAATGTGGACTGTATAATCAGGAAAGAAAGACGAGAGGGAAATGTGGACTGAAATTAGAGGGTCAGGAAAGACGAGAGGAGGACTGTCAGGATTAGAGGAAATATGAACTGGAAAGACGAGAGGGAAATGTGGACTGTCAGGATTAGAGGATTAGAGGAAAATGTCAGGATTGAACTGGAAAGACGAGAGGGAAATGAGGACTGTCAAGATTAGGAAAGAGAGGGAAATGGACTGTCAGGATTAGAGGAAACTGGAAAGACGAGAGGGAAATGTGGACTGTCAGGATTAGAGGAAAAATGAACTGGAAAGACGAGAGGGAAATGTGGACTGTCAGGATTAGAGGAAATGATGAACTGAGAGGAAAAAGACGAGAGGGAAATGGACTCAGGTCAGGATTGGAGAGGAAATATGAACTGGAAAGACTGGAAAGACGAGAGGAAATGTGGACTGTCAGGATTAGAGGAAAAATCGAGAGGGAATGAACTGGAAAAAGACGAGAGGAAAATGTGGACTGTCAGGATTAGAGGAAATATGAACTGGAAAGACGAGAGGGAAATGAGGACTGTCAAGATTAGAGAAAATACGAACTGGAAAGACGAGAGGGAAATGTGGACTGTCAGGATTAGAGGAAATATGAACTGGAAAGACGAGAGGGAAATGTGGACTGTCAGGATTAGAGGAAATATGAACTGTAAAGACGAGAGGAAAATGTGGCCTGTCAGGATTAGAGGAACTATGAACTGGAAAAACGAGAGGGAAATGTGGACTGTCAGCATTAGAGGGAAATATGCACTGGCATTATGAAAGTGAAACGTGGACCTACAAGATTAAGGGAAAATAGAGCATGGCAATATAAGATGCAAATATGTACGGGGAAGAGGAAACAATGTGTTGGCACTGGTATGGTGTAACATTGACTGGCCAAACTAAAAGTAAGGTAAACATATACTGGCAAGATTAGGAGGCAAAGTGGTCATGCAAGATTAAGGGGATTGTTGGCTGAGAAGATTAGAGAGAAATATTGTCGAGCAAGATCAGAGGGACTTTTAAACCGGAAAGTTTAAGTGGGATATTCACTAGCAAAACTAGCGGAAAAATGGACGGGCAAGATCAGAGGGAAACGTGGACAGGCAAACGTTTAAAGTGTAATCCTGAGAAGGCAAAAACACATTAAGGGAAGAATTTCGGTACGAGAAAATGGAAATATCTCAGACGTTTTATGTAAAATGGATTGGCGATGACGATTAGGATAACTCGGTGAGAGAATGACAATAAAAATAAAGTGCATTTGTGTAGGTATAAGATAATATATCGCTTCAAATCTCAACACCTCGGAAAATTCTAAGTACTTAAAAAAGTAAGGAAAATGAAAAATATTAAAGGAGAGAATAAAAGACAAAATTTAATCTTGAGAGAGTTGGGGAGATATACGATAAAGGATTACCTTGATAGTCAACAGCTGTAGGTATTTCCATGCGTTTAGTTTTCGTCTACACAGAAAAAAATCAGGAGAGAATGATAAGTGAGAAACAACTGTGAGAGAAATGATGCACCATGGGAAATTGGATAATCTCTGTTGCTATCGATCAATGAATATCCTAGTGCCTAGAATGAATATGAAGAAACCAAGACATTTTGAAGATATCAAAATTAAAGTACGATAAACATAGCCTAAGTTAATCGATAGTTTTTTTTTACCAATATCCATGCAATTTATTTTTCCATACGTAACAAGTGCAACGAAATGAAAACATATAATAATGATGAACGTGCATTTATTTATATTTCCTGCTCCATTTGTAATGTTAAGAGGGTTAAATCAAATTAAATTAGTAATTTTATGTGGTTATCTGCATTTAGAAAAAAAATAGTTACCGAGCAATATAAACCGTTAAAATTAGTCAGTTTCTTTACCCCTAAGTTTCTTAAATTGCAGTCTTATTTCTTTAAGCCTTTCATGCGAGGCACACAGATACGGTTGTCTATTAAATGATCGTCTATCTTCAACTTAGTCTTAAAATAGGCTTTAACGTAGCCGATTTTTGTTCTGGTAATAATATTTTTTTCTTTCCAGAGATATTTTCTTTTCATTGTTATATTAAACTCATCAAATCTTTAACATGATAAGGTATTGAGCAAAAATTGATTCATATGATATCAAGAAAATCACTGAATCATAGATACCAATGTCTAAAAATATAAAGGGAATGGATTAATTAAATGATTCATTGACCTCTATTTTAGTTGTGAATTCTTTATCTCTGATTTATTGGGCCGAAAATTGTTTCAAGACTTTTTTTTTTTTATTGGCTCTACCTATTAAAACTTTCTAACAGTTGCCGGGTATACTAGTAGAATTATAAGTGTTAATTTAGGGAATGAGAAGAGGGGGAGCAAAATGAGGGACGACCTGGAGAATATGATAATTTTAATTATCAGCAGTTATGAAATTGCAAAAAATTTATGTAGAGGAATAGATCACTACGAAGAGCAGCAGGAAATAATCGATCAAATATAATAATGTCTATCGAATTATCGTGAGTCTATAAACTTTTTGAAAGGAGAAGCTGAGACGATAGGGGGTCATAGGTTAGAGGAGATGAGAGTTCTGGCAAATTGTCTCATTTTAGTTGTTATCTACCGTGAAATTCTCAAAGAATCAATTTTGTACGGTAAGTGAAAGAATGGAAAGGTATAAATACCAGACAAGAAAAGAAGAGACGCAAAATTAATACATTTCTCAGCATTGGTGTAGCGTTCGTACCAAATATATAGGTACTACTACTATTTATATTAATGATACTTCTACGTACAGGATTCAAATAATAATAACAACAACTCCAAATTGTTAACCAACAAATATATATTGAATAAAATACAAGAAGAAGCATGAAATAAAATTGTGTTCAATGTAGATTAAAGAGAAGGGAGTTGTTTCCCTTTGACTGTAGATTGATTGTAATCAACTATTTGAAGAAAGTTCTCTTGTGAGATAAATGTTCCGAAATAATTGTTAGAGCAAAGTTTGCATGTGAAGAATGAATAACACAAAGAATACAATTGCTTGAAATGTGTTCTGAATAAACTGGTTTGAATCAACAAAGTTCTGGTTGATTGTGCTTGGCGAAAGGTACAGAGAGAAAATGTAAGTTTGTAGTTACGAAATTCTGTGTCTGTGTGGGCGTTAGAGTGTTATGAGAAAGATCATGGATTTGTGTTGACGACTAGAATCTTACCGGATCTTACTGGCGACTTGCGAAATGTCGCCCGTTTTAAGGAAAAAAGGTAGACACCCACGTAACCGCGTGAAAACTTGATCTTACATTAAAAATATGATTGGTTAAAAATTAACCAATCGCTACACACACACTAAACAGAATAGGTATTTTCAAAACCAAAAGAATCAATGGAAAGACTGCGATGGCTAAATTGTCCTATACAAAGGTAGTAGTAATTTATTAGCCCACCGCAGGCAAATAAAATAACTTGGAGTGTATGTGGGCGTGAAAAAATAGCAACCTCTCGGAAAATTAAATCGAATCCTTTACTTAATCCCCAGTGGTAGTTTGTTCTATTTTTTCTTTTCTATGCCTGTGGGATATATCTTAAGTATATTTCGCCTTAGAGTCGTGCTTTTTTTTTTCACAAACACGTGTATGTGATTTTCTGTACGACCCAACACAGGAATTGAACAAACATCATCAACAGAACCATCCCTTTAATTTTTTTGAACGTTTCAATTGTACAGGTCTATACCAAATTGTTAAAGGGGAGCTACCTGTCGCACCCAGTCATATTCATATTTCAATAATATTCTAAAATATTCTTCATGTTTTCCGAACAGATACAAGCCGTCTGTAAACGGAAAGTAATTGGACTAAGCCAGCACCAAAATCAGAAAGAATCTAGAGAAAAGGACGTATCTTTTTACAGGATTTATTCAACCTTTAAATGTAGACAATCCTAAGAGAAATAGAAGGCCAATCAGTATTTGTCATAATGAATTACTAAGCGTAGCGTAGACGTAGCACAAGGCCGAGATTATGGTACAACAATCAGCGTTGATCACAGCCGACTCTCTCGGTTTTAACTGCATAGTATACGCAGATAACACCGTGTTGACGGCAAACAGAGGAGGAAAACTATAGTAACTACTAGCAAAAGTAGTAAAGGAAAGTGGGAAGAAAGGACAAACTATCAAGTTTATGTAGACAGAGTGTATGTTCCTTGACAAGATAGACAGTCCAAGATGCGTGCTACGAACATGAGACACCAAAATGATGCAGGTATAGAAATATCACTACATATATATATATATATATATATATATATAAAGAAAATTTATGCATGTTTCATTAAATAATATAGATAAGGTGTGTCTATTTATTTTAAGTAAGTTCCTTTCATACTGTCTGATAAGCTTAATAACATTATCATTGATAGACGAAAGGAAATCACCATATTGATACATTTTTACATGCCTATAATTGATAGCTGAAGCCGTTGGGTTATACCAACGGCTTCCCATACTTAATACTTCACTCTCGCGTGGTCATGTGTGACGTCACATGCTGCGACGCGATTTTTGCTTCCGTGTCTCGTATACACGAGTTTCTCGTTGCTTTGAAACAAAAACGGACTATCATTATTGTTCCGTCCGTGTATAGTTTGATATATTGAAATGTAATTGTCATCTTTGATAATGGCTTATATAAGCCGAAATCTTATATAGAATTTAAACATGTATCAATATGGTGATTTCCTTTCGTCTATCAATGATAATGTTATTAAGCTAATCAGACAAAATGAAAGGAACTGATTAAAAATAGACACAACTTGTCTATATTATTTAATGAAACATGCATCAATGAAAATTGCTGCCTAAATATACAATATATATATATATATATATATATATATATATATATATATATATATATAATTAAGTAATTTATTAAGTCTAGAAGAATCCACAACAGAATGCAGAAAGCACTGGTCGGCTGTTTCGTCATATTTTAGGACTCATAAGCGCATCCACTACCGAGAATAGAACCTAGACCTTTACGAGATAATTATAATAATTTCTATATCGGTCCGAGTTTCAATTCCCGGTAGTGGATGCGCACTGCTGATGAGTGCCAAAATACGACGAAACGGCCGTTTAGTGCTTTCTGCATTCTGTTGAGGATTCTTCTAGAGTTGATGATTTACTTAATTATGATTAGCCAAATCCCCTTAATAATTTCTATCACTTGTATATCCTTGCTTAAACCAGCTTCTAATGCTGCGGATGGTGCGGTTTCGTGATAGACGACGTGACTCTTAGCGACGCAATCCGTTGGGCTAATAAACTTGAATGAATTGAATGAGGAATTTGTGAAGAGCGGCGTTATATCGAGTCTAGATAGTTACTTCTTCGTCACCGAGACCAGTTGGTATAGTTGGTATTAAGGTCCGGGTTCGATTCTCGGCAGTGGATACACAGTGCTTATGAGTCCCAAAATACGACGAAACAACTGTTCAGTGCTTTTTGTATTTTGTTGAGGATTTTTCTAGACTCGATAAGTTACTTCATTATGATTATTCAAATACCCCTAGTAATTCATATTGCAGACGATGGAATATGTGAAAGAAATTCGAATGCACATTGAAATATCGTATTCCAAAAGCTTACGCAAATTATTAAGAAACAGGAAAATATAAAAAGAGTGCTGAACTGCCATGTGATATAAATCTGCCTACATGAAATCAGAAACGTGGTTCTACAGTGGGATGCTGAGAATAGCATAAACCCTGCATATTAACAATGAAGACGTTTTAAGAGAAACGGGGACGAAAAAGACAATTTTAATTAGATTAAGAGCGAAATTATTCCCGGATACGGAAAGAGGTTTGGTGAACTTAACACTCACAGGAGATATTGGAGGAAAGTATAGCAGAGAGAAACGCCAGTTAGTTATACATAACCATCATGAGTAAATGGAAAAGCAGAAGATGGACTGGGAGGGAGATTAAGGGGGAAAAAACAGAGGTACATATAATAGGATGTTGTGGAGATCCATAATCGCCCACGGATACAGCAGATAAAAATAGGCTTCTACTTGAAAACAAGAGTCGACTGAAAAGTTCATAAGCTGACTATGAATGAGTGATAATAAAGCTCCTTAATCTTGCATATCCTATTGTTTCTTTCCAGGTAAAACTTTAAAGGTACCTCGTAGCAACAAAATTTGACATCGTGATTTGATGAAGTACGTGCAGAAAACAGTTTTAGCCCCTAAGGACATTCCTGCTGACAAGGTTGCTATATTAGGGGATGACGGTCCGTCTTAATCAACAGTGGGCAGCTGAAATTATTAGAGGGAGAGTGTCTTTAACATGACCCCAGGTCTGGATGTACTACAGCCACAACTTAAGAAAATATTGATCATGTTCGAAACATGGTGATGAATCACAGATGACTGACTATAAATCAAATAGCCAATGCTATTCGCATATCCAGTGAGAGATTTGATAATATTCTGCTCAATCATCTTGGCATGGCGATATATTCTACTCGGTGAGCGCCACGTTTTTTGACAACTGATCAAAGGCATACCAGGCCGATCATATCTTACATTGCTTGAGGCAAATCCAGTTGGTTTCCTTGAGCTTTTTCTAACCCAGGATGAGTGTTCTGTTCATCACTTTGAGTCAGAGACAAAGACACATATGTAGTGGAAACATCCTTCTCACCTGTTCCAAAGAAGGCCAAGGTCGTTCCATCTACAGTGAACGTGATGGCCTCAGTTGTTTCGGATGCAAAAGCATTGTGTTTATTGAATCTCTTCAAAATGGCCGCACCATCCATGGAGAATACTATGCCAACTTGTTGAGGCAGTTACAAAAAGCTATCAAGTGCAAATTTCCAGAAAACGGAGGAATGGTATCTTGTTTCATCCAATATTTTGCCTAATACGAGGTTCAAGTCGTAGTGTTACTGTTAAAAGTGTTATGATGAAAGAAATCTGTGACATGAATAAAAGGGGGTGCGTAAGATGGGAAGACGAGTAGGATAAGGAGGTTAGATAACGTTTGACCCTTGATTTGAAGAGGTTAAGCTTTTATTTTCAGAGAAGCATCCACGTAAATGTCTCTTCCAAAATGTAGCGCTTCATAGGGGAAATGTTTGCCTTACATTTTAAATATGAAGGAAATTATAGTGATTCGACTCCATGGAAGTGGCAAGGTTTTCTCTAGCTGTAAAGATATGAACTGGGAGACATAAAGAGTGGATCTCACCTGAACATAAGCCATAGGAAACCGCGATAGAATAGCCATAGAATTGCGACACTTCATTTGTGGGGAAACAAAGGTTAAAGAGTAAAGATTAAGCAGCTCCAGGCCATATATACTAGAATTACTTCAGTTTTGATATATTCTCATTCGTGTAAACATAGAATATGGCAAAAGAATCCAGCTAATTTCATGAAGGATTAAAGGAACCGACCATTTTTCCTGCATCATTAGTAATTATGTATATATATGAAGAGGCACGGTGGAGTAATGGATATCGGCTCGGAATTGGAGTGCCAAGATCGAATTCCAGTCGAATCCATTTAATTCACTTACTTGCTAATAACGTTGGGAAAGGGAAGAATCCTCATCTCCCTCCATCCCACAACCACCTATGCGTAAATAGCAAGACAGACCGGGTTCTATAGCCTTGGCAACTTGTCTATCGCAGAAAGAAATGGCAACCTACTGCGGGAAAAATATCTGCCTCGTTAGTCATATATCGTAAGATACATGATCACCTGAGCGTGTATTACGCATGGCACATAACTGACTGATATATGAGTTTAACTCGAGGTATGGATTGGAACTGAATAGAGGCACTTTATAGGCTTTAATAGAGGCACTTTATAGGCTTTAATAGAGGCACTTTATAGGCTTTAATAGAGGCACTTTAATAGACGCTCAAAGCCGGAATTCTCATTAGGAGCACAGAAGTTCATCGTTACTAAATATTGCTTATTTCCAGGTAAAATTACATCTGACTGTTCAAAGAAAAATATACACAGTATCTAGTAGCGACTTCCCTTGAAAAAAAAAAGTTTAGCCCCAAACAACATTCCAACTGATATGGTTGCTATATTAGAGGATGACGCTCCATCTTAACCAACAGTGCAACAGTGGGCAGCTGAAATGATAAGGGGGAGAGAATCTTGAAGATGACCCCAGTTCTGGATGTACTGCAAAAACCACCACTGAAGAAAAAAATCGTGTTAACAACATGATGATGGATCACAGATGATTGACTGATCAGTGATGCTGAAACAATATAGGTATATATATATATATATATATATATATATATATATATATATATATATATATATATATATATATCCAAGTATAGGATTTGTGTATACGGAATAAATTCCAATAACCAACAATTACTATTCTTAAAAGAGTGCTCAATACAGAGTAGGGCAGATAGCAGATATAATTATTTATTTTAAAAATATAACATGGGGTGCTGAAAATCTTCTGCTTGACAATTAAAATTTAAATGTATGGTCATTTTGTCAGCTTTTGAGAAGAGACTCGAATATATTCGGAATAATTTGGTATCGGTATTTTGAATGTGTGAAGCTTATTGGCACGAAATGTGGATTACTCGAGCCGAGTTCAGATTCCAGCCGATCCTGTTAGTTTCACTCCGCGTCAGTGTCCTTGGAATAGCATGACTTCATTTGCCTTCAAATCACATCATCATGCGTCCTGTAACCCAGTAGAGCTGCCACATGTACTGCAGCCGCGGTAAAAGCTGCGTGTCCTGTTCTATACGGCCTGACCGTGGCCAACCGTCTCCAGGCTGGTTTTAAATTCAGTTTTTTTCTTCTTTATCATTTACCATCCAAAGTTATAGGACCGTTGCTCCTGCTATTTACTCCTGACAGGATTGGGGGAAGAGATGTAGCAAACCTTTTCCAAGGGCATTAGCACAAAAGTGAAAGTAATGAACTCTAGAGGAATTCGAACTCGGGTCTCAGATTCTTCAATGAAAGTCTCTATCCATTATTCGACAGGGCCTCCACCATCCTTCAGCTGTTTGTCAAATATCAGCACAGACTACTTTCCTATGTCTTGAATGGTAGCCCGTCTGGAAGAAGAAAAATCTTTGAATTCAAACCTGAGTCGACCATTTTTCTAGCATCTACATGTGTCTCTTCTAGTGTCTCTATGGTCTTCACTACACTTATGTATAAAGACTATTTGTTGCATGTTCTGACTACATATTTATTTGGACTAACATTCCAAGTTTGTTCTCTTCAGCTTAGCTACTAATATGGGACTTAAATTCCTATTACTAAAATCGACGTTCAAACGTCACTGACCAAATTAAACATCAGTGATTAATCAGTGTGTAGGACTAAGTACTTTGAATTGCGATGCGAAGCCGGTAATTAGAAGTTCAGCCAACGGAAATTTAAATGGTCAATTAAGTTGATCAATGAATTTAAGTAGGACATGAGATGTCAGTGTAAATCTTACTACAATTCCCGAGATATTCAAATACAATTCTTTAAAAATATCAAATCTTTGAGAGAAACTTTTAGTAACAAGTATCCCTCAATATATTTTTAACTCAATTCTGCATTTTTTTTCTAAAGTATATTTTTCGCTTTCGTTTTACAGTAAAGTTATTTAAATAATTGTTCTATGCTACTAATATACCAAGTCACTAACCATTGGCTAAAATACACGCGTTTAGTGTTATTTTTTTTTAATTTTCTCGTGAATAAAACACGTCTCTTGCTGTAAATTTAACAATGTCACTGTGTCCCAAATGGTTTTACTGTTAGTATCCGTTTGGTTACTTATATATGCTCGTAGGTTTTTCATGTTGTATCAGTTATTTTAGAAGCTAGAGAATATTCCAATATACTTAAATCACTCAATAATTATACGAAAGGCGAGCAATCAGTATTGCGCCCCAAACCTGGTCAATGGTTTACTGAAAAACTGAGAACATTCTAATTTAGTTAATTTCAGCTACGTGTTTCTACGAAAAAATAGGACGAAAGAAACTATAAATTAGGTACAACGGCCGAAACGTTGTGAATATGGCAATGAAGATGAGGATAACAGTCCGAATAATGTAAATAATGCAAGTAATCTTAATACCTCATGTCAGACATATAGACTGATCCTCAAGAATGCCGGAGCGTACAACGGCCGAAACGTTGCGAATATGGCAATGAAGATGAGGATAACAGTCCTAATAATGTGAATAATATAAGTTTCCTAATAATTGCTTAAAACTTCTTTGTATTTTCTGTCAATACTATTATCAATATCACATCACAGGCTTTTTAAAATATTTTCTTCGTCTGTTGTGAATAGTATCCGAAATTCTACTCACTAGAATCTGTCTTATGCATTAATTAATAAGTCTACCATTCATTTAAGCAGTGAATATGTATCTCACATGTGTTCTGTTGTCTCTGCTATGTATTTAGTTAAAATCCAAAGAAGAATTTGCCATGCTATCGGTCCTGACCTAGCAACTCAGCTTCAGTTTCTTTCTCATGTCCGTAACGCAGCCTCCTTGTAGCTATAAATAGCAATGGGTAGGGCGCTAAGGCCACAAATCAGTTCTACTTTTTTGAGTTTGATCCTCAATTGCTGTTTTATTTTTCATTTCAACCCAACCAAAGCAGAAAACCGACAAAGCGATTGCTGACTGGGAAAAAATAAGAAAAGAAAAACCATTATTAAGAAACAAGGACGATAGCAAGGAAGAAAAGAAATCAGACATATTTATTATTCAACATATTTTCCTTCTTTGACAATAAACATAAATAATTGATGAATAGACATTATATAGTATTTGTGACAACCTATGATCACTTTGATCTACCCACCCCACCATCAAAAAAACGTATAAAAAGCAACCGGTTAAGCAATGAAAAGTATTAAATAGGAGGAGTCAGGTTAGTCGATTGCCCTCATCTTTGCCACCATATTTAGTACAACGTTTCGGCCGTTGTACCCTCCGGCCTTCTTCAGGTAGCTGGAATGTCGAACTGAACCCTTTATTTCGCTCACTAGTCAGTTTTTGTTTTTCGTGCCATGCTTAATGAATGACAGTTATCAGTTATCTCCTGTTAATTCCGCTCTGCAAGTTCTCCACTGTCTTAGCCGGGTATTGAACTCACACTCTTTGGGTCATGTCACTGGATCTAATTAATGCCTTTATCCACTGTGCTATGTGTCCTTGACGACAAAGATTAGGACATGACATCCATTAAAAACATGGCACTTGGAACTAGAACAGTCTACCCCAGTGAGCGAAATAAAGGGTTCAGTTCGACATTCTAACCACCCGAAGAAGGCCGGAGCGTACAACGACCGAAACTTTGTAATAAATATGGCGACAAAGGTGAGGAAAATATTCCTAATAATGTAAATAGTGTACATAATACCTCATCTCAGAAATATAGAGAGATACTGAAGGGCCGAAACGTTGTAATAAATATGACGACAAAGATGAGGACAATAGTCCGAATAATGTAAATAATGTAAATCTAATGATATTTGCGTTCTTTTAGGTTTAAGTAATATAGTTTACTAAGAAGAAATAATGTGTTAGTAATGTGATGTGAAAACCCTTACATTACAACTGGTACCTTTCCTTAATTTCTTGTAATGACTCTAGTGAGATGTGAAGTAGCCATACACACACTTACTAGACGGTCGAAGAGCCTTCAATTCCTCCATCGCTTCTTTGAGTGAAGAATTCTTTAGGAACGGGAGTGACGAATTATTTTCTTATTTGAGCATTTCATCCCAACTAAAGCGGGGAGTGACACTAGCATGCAAGTGGTTATAGAGAGTGAGGGCAAGAGTAAAGAGAGTTGCTTGAGGAAAGGATATAGAGAAGGACGGGGATCAGGATCAAGGCATCAGATGTCGATTGACATTACATTTGAATATTTGAAGATTATAGTTATCAGGAAATCAAGTAGAAGGAAGGGAGTTCCACTGTCGGGAAGTGCGAGAGAAGAAGCTGTTGGAGTAGAAGAGGCGGTTACATTTAACTTTCGACAGTGAAAGGGTGGGACAGAGATGCCAACCTAGTAGCACGCTTAAATTCCTGCAGTTAGGGTAAGAAGCAAAAGTAGCTCGTCATTCTAGTGTGGTACGAATTCGCAGTAGTCAGTCAAGTGTTGTGGAGTAGACAGCCTTCACGCGGTAATAGGCGAAAATTGCCCTTTTCAAAATTGTTTTGGTGTGGACGTATCCCTGAACACAGAAACTTTTGGACTCGTTGAACCTCGAGTCAAAATTGAAGTTGAGTGCTTTATCGAAAATATTCTTTATATTGTACATATAAATCAATAGTTCTTGATAGTTCTTATGTTAATAGATTCCAGCTGTGTCAGTGTACAAATATTGGATGTGAACAGTCTAGAATATGTGTTTTGATGTATTGAAAGATTCACAATGCTTTCACTGTTCCAGAATCTTAATGATGCTTTGTTTTCCAAAAATTATTATGTAAATATGTTTGCATTATTTTTTGCATTTAACAATTCTTATATTGTAGACCAGACAGAGCTCTTCCTCAACATACATGCGACCAGCATTTGTGTTGCAATTAACCATTATTCTAAAGTCATAAGTGCTTAGAATCTTCACTTCATATGTGTGCCCCTTTTTATTAGTTTTTTCTTAGTGTGATAGGGGGTATAATTAGGAGTCACCTATTAAATATTGAATTAATTGCACTGATTACAATATACCTTTGTGATCACCTAATATAGATTATATTACACTCAGTTGAGTCATTGAAGGATACAGACCGGAGGCAAGTGAATAGATTGCAGCAAACGGTGATCGATTACACTTTATCCGCGATTAGGAATGCAAATGAAAACACGAGAAATACAGGAAAATTATCGGAGCAACCCAAACACACGTCTAAAACAATTTTTGATGTTTGGTTAGGAGGCTCGAGCTGACAACTTTTCAGCACCGTCTTTTAAATTCATTGCCTTCATTAGGGAAAAGATAGTTCTGGATCTAAGTTTAATGATTTTTAAATTCTAAATACAAATATACTGATAAAATATAATAGAGTTAATTTAATTTGTCGTAAAATAGAAATTCGTGTCCTTTGGCAAAGTAGGCCCCTAATTTATGTCTTCAACAAATCAGTTTAAAAGAAAGACTTGAGAGAAGCTCGACTTTTAATTTAGAAAGGGATACATCACATAGAAGAGGAAGATACTTATTTTCACGGCTAGTTACTGTAGGCTGTGTGGAAGCCACCGTACCGAGTACATCTGAATACCCGACAGCTATGCAACATATTTGCAAAATTAGCGATCATGATACAGGCTTACTCGTATGTAAAGGGAACCTATAAAATCCGTGTGTAATCTAAAATACTTACAATTTTGAAGATAACGTGATATAATTAATCTATATGAAAATAAACTTCATCTGTTTATTTTTTTTATTGTTATTCAAAACAATGTTTATTATTAAAATTTTTTATACCTATTATTCTTTTTAGTTTTCTTGAATCGGATATTTTAAGAATTTTATCGACCAATGATTTCACACGACGACAAAATAAATTTCGTTCTTTGCTTGGCTGGGTTAATATCTGTTCCTGCTGTTCAAATAAAGTTTCGACATCATTACAATGCAGAAACACCATACAACAATTTCATATTCAAGTGAATTCAAGTAATGTTCTGTCAATAATGAACAACGGTCTGGAAGAGCAAGTGTAAATAAAGAATTTGTAGCAATCATGCAACAACATCGCATTCGTTTTTTTTAGAACAACATGACATTTTTTTATACCTTGTACAGATTAATTCCATCATTGATACTTAGAAAACAAGAATTATTTAAAACCGCACACGGATTTTATAAATTCCCCCTTCAACGTTACACCCATATAGATGTAACCATCTGGCGTGCCCACGCCTGCCAAGAGATAGAGGTCAGACAGACTCCTAGCGGCGACACCAAGCAAAGCGTGAAGTTGACTGCTAGCATTGGGTGCATAGGAACATCATTATACTATTTACATTGTTCGGACTATCATCCTCATCTTTGTTGTCCCTCTCAAAGTTCTCCACCGCCTTATCCAGGTATTGAACTCGTATACTTTGGCTCCTGTTACTGGATCTAACTAACGACTTTATC
The DNA here is from genome assembly GCA_903632075.3 of Acanthosepion pharaonis. Taxonomy (NCBI): domain Eukaryota; kingdom Metazoa; phylum Mollusca; class Cephalopoda; order Sepiida; family Sepiidae; genus Acanthosepion; species Acanthosepion pharaonis. Next base: position 2,305,658 of record CAHIKZ030001402.1, read on the forward strand.
CACTGTGCCATGTGTGTGGAGAGGGGAATTAACAGGAGATAACTGATAACTGACATCCAATAGACATGTCACGTGGAAAAGAACCGTCTACCCCATCGAGCGAAATAAAGGGTTCAGTTCGACATTCCAACCCCCTGAAGAAGGCCGGAGCGTACAACGGCGGAAACGTTGTGATAAATATGGCAATAAAGATGAGGATGATAGTCAGAACAATGTAAATAGTGTACATAACACCTCATCTCAGAAATATAGATACGAACATCATGATAAACGGAATATAGGTTAGAATTGCGGCGTCAGATAAAGGCAGTGATTCCCAATATTCTCGGGGAAACTGGTGATATTACTGTGTCAAGCTGGTTCCAACACGTCATGTACGACTCACTTTTACTGACTGATCACATTTAATGGAAACCAGCATGGGATTCACGTAACTATAGGTCATGGGAATCATCGGCTTCCCATCTTCAGAGTGCCCATTTCAACGACCCATTTTTATGCGATCCACGCATAGCGGGTGTCATACGTTACAGGGTATCTCGGGACAACGTAGCCCAAGCTCTCAACCAGGACACACCGACATCGCCTCTTGCACTTCACTTCTCACTTTCATCGATAGAAGCCTTCACTAGATATTGATATCCTGAATGTTGATACACAGTCTCACCAATGTTGCATTTTGGAATGTCCTGGTGACGAAATGTCAGTCCCATTAGCAGATATGGTCAGTACCTCACTCTCAACACTGATGCGCCTAATCAGCTGCACGTGACACGACCGTGCCAAACCTTTCCAGGTGATTTACTAGACGGAGAATTGGCAGGAATCAAGGGATTCACTTTAGAACTATCAATAACAAACAGCTTTCTTACCTGGCCTGCATCATCAGGGAGACGGAGAAAGACAGGTAATGAATTTATCGAGCCCGTCAGAGAGAAAAGCGTTACAAGAAGCTGACAGGGAATTCGGAATGAATCGTGAAGTATTGCCGAAGGCTCACGTGTCTAGTGATATCAATTGACCGAAAAGATTTTCCTATAGGCGTAAAGTGAGAGAGAGAGCGAATGAAGGAAAATGCGAGCGATGACAGATCGCACAATCTCTACCTGTGGGTAAGGTTTCAGTAGCGCCGCGCGTACCTCCTTGACCTCCGCAGGGGCGATGCGATGAAGGGACGATTCCTATTTACTTGAAGGCGATCCTAAGATACGTGAAATTGACAAAGATACCTTTTCCGGTGTATTGCAGCTTGAAAAGTTGATTCACAATGTAGTGCTAGATAGTTTTTGTCGCCAGAATCTATTTCATTATATTTGTAAGTCTATCATTCTTCCTGGCTTTGAATATTCCTGCTATGTTTGGTTTGGTGCTATTACTACATATTTAGAGATTCTTGATAAAATACAAAGAAGAATCTGCAATGTTATTGGTCTTGATCTTTCAACTCGGCTTCACTCTCTTTCTCACCGCCGCAACGTAGATTCTTTATGCCTTTTCTGTAAATACTTTCATGATAATCGTTCTGATGAACTTTCCTGTATGTTATCTAGATTTTATGAATTTAAGCGCAGTACTAGGTTGGCAGCTAGGTCTCATCATTTTACAGTTGAAATGGATAAATGTAACCGTATGGTCTATGCTAACAGTTTCTTCCGGCTTATTGTTTCCCAGTCAACTTTGATCCTCAAATATTTAAATGCCTTGTCAATTGTTATCTTCTGTCTTCTTAACTCTTATTCTTTTATTGTTTTCTCTCCTTAATAGTATATTTATCTCATATTCTCCAACATTCAGTAACCCTTTAGTTTTAGTGGCTTTATGTGGGTGAAGTGATAAAAAAATACCCAAATGATATATAATAATTAAAATAAACTTCGATACATCGCTTAATATAATGTAGATCGAATGCAATGAGCTGCCGAATGTTTTGTGAAGCTGGCTCGTAATTGTTTAGGTGTTTACGGCCTTTGTGCGTGTAGTGGTATAAGAGGGATAAACATCAGATGAAATCGACTTCGGGTATGTTGACGATCCACGCTACTTCATATAAAAGTTTATAAAAAAGCCCATTAAGTACGGGAATTTATAATAAAGGTTATTTCACTTGAGAAAACTATTTTCTTGTAAAGTTTTTTAAAAGTAAGATTTTATTAATTTCGAATGAAATTTGCTCAATCAATAAATGCCGAAAGTTTTCTTATAAGGAAAAAGTTAATATTGACATTACCATTTATCTACCTTTCCACCTCAAATACTGTTACGCTGGGGACGTATTTACTAACACGCCCTTTAGGGAAAAGAGTGTTGTACTCAGTGGTGGCATAATACCGATTCACGAGAACCAATTCTTAAATTTCTAAAAGCTTAGCGAACCGGCTGTTGGATGATCCGAAAATAATCTTATATATTAATAGCCGATGTTCTACGTAAAATTTACTTACGCTACGCCCGTGCGCGTGGCTAGTAAAACTCTAATACACACGCTTCTACTACAATAATAAGCAGCAGTCAGAGGGAAAAAATAAATGAAAGACATAGATAATTGTAGATGTGTAGAAAAAATAGATGAATGAAAAAGAGAGCGAAAGAGAGAGAGAGAGAGAGAGAGAGAGAGAGAGCGAGTTGACGAGAAAAGCTAAACCAAACAATTGAAATGTCGGACAGCAACAAATTCACTGAAAAGCGTTTAACATATCACTCTCCGTTTAATAAACATTTGACCTCGCCGACTATTGAGCGATCATCACTTTTTTTATTGAAGTTATAAATGTGGCAAATCTTCTAGTCATAAAGTTGATAAGTCTACCATTAGACCTTTTGGACTGCAGCGACTCAGTTCGAATGTGGCTGGGAAACTATAACACAGCTGATGACACTAGGGTCAAAACAACTTCTTTTCTTCATCCCTCCCCTCATCCTAAAAATACAGTATATTAGACATAATAGCTAAAACTATAGAAAAGGCAATTTCTCTTCATCCATCTGCGAACAATTTTGTCTTCGACGATTTTAATTCTCACCACAACACGTGGTTTAAAGATTCTAAAGTTACTGATGTCGCAGGTATTCAGACATTAATTTTTCAATTTGCCCAATCGCTTATTCCAATCGTGGGCTTCGCTACTCGTTTCCCTAGCAAAACCGAGAAGTAGGCTTCTCTTCTTGATTTATTTCTTACCTCTTCTTGTCGCTCTTGCCGAGGTTCGCAACACTGCCCTCTTGGTAACTCGAATCACTCTATGGTATCTATTGATATTTCGTTCCAACCATCTATTAAAAAATAAAAAAATAAAAAAAACTATTCATAAGTCACTTTTCCTTTACCAACATGCTGATTGGGACTCACTCCGTTATTTACTCTGTGAGGCCCCTTGGTTGGAGATTTTTAATCCCCCAAGAAAAAATTCTGACATTAAGGTTTCTTCTTGAGTCAAAGCCGGCATGGCCGCTTTCATCCATTCTAGGAAATACCAGGTAAAACCTCAATCCTCTCCATGGTTCAAAGCAGCATGCTTGACCGCTATAGCACAAAGGAACCATTATTTTCGGCTATACCAGCGGGACAGCTCTTCAAAATAAGTGCCTATTCATTGCTGCCTGTAATAAATGTAAGCGATTCCTCGAAGGAGCTAAGCCCCTGTTCGCTGAGAAAAGGAGGCACCAACTAACCTCAAACTTTCGTGATAACTCCCAGCCTCTTCAATCAATTTGACGTGTTATCATCCTCTGCTGATAAAGCTGAATGATTTGCCTGTAAATTCTCCTCAGACTCTACTCTTGACTCACCTGTAATATCCCTGCCTATCTTCCCACTTAGAACTGAGTCTCTGTTGACACATATGTATATAAACCCTCCCGTGTTTTCTACTATCATCTAGATCCTCATAAAGCATATCTCTGTAATAGTCATAAAGACGTGTGCTCCCGAACTGGCGCCTGTTCTCTCTAAACTGTATAATAAATGTTTCATACTTTCCTGTTTGCTGGAAATCACCATCTGTTGTTACACTTTTTAAGAACACTTGTGATCCGTCCGACCCTTCCGACAATCGGCTTATTAACATTCTACTTCTTTTTTTGGAAAGTCCTAGAGATTCTAATCAAGGCTGAATTGGTTCATCATCTCTCATCGCAGGGCCTTATTTCAGAATGTCTAAGATACTCAGAATATCTAAGCTATATGCTTTTGTTTCTCCAGGTCAACTCCTGATGTACTGATGATAATTACGGAAAGAGCCTATCATGCCCTAGATAAAAACAGTGAAGCCCGGGCTGTAGCATTGGACATCTCGAAATCCTTTGACAAGGCCTGGCATTCAGATCTTCTCTACAAGCTGAAAAATTATATATATATATCTATATATATATATATATATATCTATATCTATATATATATATATATATATATATATATATATATATATATATGACTCTCCCGTCGAATTCGACGCATGAGGGTCAAGCAGATCAGTTCCTAGGAAACCGACAGCCTGACAACAACACATGAGAATTGATTATTGTGGTGAAGGTTTCGTGCAGGACCATCCACACTTTTTGAAGGGCCGAATACAGAGACCCGGTGCACTACATGCCACAAGGTCCCCAAACGACCACCCGCAGGTTTTGAATTCAGAGTTGTCCTTCTCCTAGACGAGTTGCCATCCAAGCCTATAGAACCCAGTCTGTCCTGCTATTTACCCATAGCTGGAGGGAGAAGAAGAAGATTCATACCTTTCCCAAGGATATTAGCACGTAAGTGAATGTAATGGATTCGACTGGAATTCGTACTCGGCTCTCCGATTCCTTAGGAGCACGGTGGAGTAACGGATATCGGCTTGGACATATATATATATATACACACACACACACACACACACACACACATATATATATATATATATATATATATATATATATATATATATATATATACTCTGAGTTTCATGCATGATGCAGTAGTTGGGTTCTGATCGAAAAGTGATTATTAACACAAGCACTCAATGCACAGATTCTGGCATGCAGAAAAGTTATGGTGTCTTCGGACACATTTTTGAACCGGCCCAGTCTATTCTTGGACGGCCACTCGTCTAGATCATTTCGTACAAACGGGGATGACCCCCCCGCACCGCCACCAATGCTCCATCTTTTTGTCCTATTCTGTTTTTAATTTTCATTAATGAATATCTCGATAACATCAGCATTCAAATCTTGCTATCTACACTGACGATAAAGTAAGGCTGACCAGTCTGACAAGGCCGAAATGGTAGTCGAAGTCCAAATCTACATCAAATCCGTCGGTAACTAGTGTAAATGATGGCTTGTTAATTTTAACGCCTCAAAAACTAAACTTCTCTCCATTAATCATCAGAGATGCCCCACTCCGATTTCCATCAGCATGGCTAATGCTAACCTCCAGGAAAGTGGCTTGTTGCCCCTACTCGGGCTCATATTCTCACCAGACATGGATTGGAAAGTCTTTGTTGAAACCATTGTTAGGTCAGCTGCTAAGAATTATTTTATATATCTATAAGTCTACTACACGCCCATGCTTAGAATATTGCTTCCACGTATGTTCTGGTACCCCTGCTATTTACTTTGGGCTCCATGATAAGATCCAAAGAAGAATCAGCAATGTTATTGGTCCTGATGTGGCGGCTCGGCTTCAGTCATTTTCCCAAAACTGTTAGGTTACCTCTCTGTGTCTTTTTTATAAATATTTTCATGGTAATTTTTCGGATGCGCTCTTTTCTTTGGTATCTAGACATTTTGAATTTAAGCATAGGACTGTCTTGAATGAGGTGATACCGATTAAAAATAAAAATAAACAATTCTTAATGGAAATATGATGAGAAAATTATTTCAATCTAGAAATATCTCAATAAATAAATATTTTCTATTGAATTATAAAACTAATCCTTTTTGATAATATAAAGTGATTTAATTCCATTCTCAGATTGAAAAAAATAAACAGAATAGTTTTCTGAAGAATATCTGACTTTTTCGAACTGGTTCCTGGATATTTGGGATACCATTATTGTTTGTACAGTCTCAAGGTTTGGAAACTTGAGAAAATGTTTTCTTTATACCTTAGAAAGGAGAATACATTCTACATTTAAAACGTATTTGAAAAAAATAAAATAAAAGATACGCATTAGCTTTAAAAATCATCCAATATTTTGTCGCTAAAATATCAATCTAAGAGTTAGAAAAATGTAATTAAGATCTGTTTCTCGAAGAAGCCGTCGTCTAAATGTTCAATCATTGCTAATTGCATGTTGTACGCATCAGGAAAAACGAACCATTTAACATTTGTAATGAAAAAAGGAAAAAATATCTGCTTTCTAGAAGCAACTCTAATAAAATATGCAATATTTGAATGTTATAAATAATTTCAGCTCTCATTACCATTCGGCAATTTCAAATTTAGAAACTTATGAATATCAGTAGAATTGCGGTTATTTAAAGCAAAAAAAAAAAAAAGAAAAAAAAAAGAAGCTTTTCAATGTTTCGGCTTGAAGCGTTGCTGTTCATTTGTCTCCTGAGGTAATAACATTGAAACATAATGAAACTGTTTGCGAATTCTGCTAAAGGCAAACGTCATTACGAATGCAAATCTGTAATACAAAAGGAAGCAAGTTAATTGAAGTGACGATAGTGAGTAATGATTCAACTGATTACCTTTTTTTAAAATGATAATTATTATTTTAATTGAATTTCCTTATCGTATCACAATAAATAAAAATAGTTCTTCAAAAGACTGACAAACATCATGTTCTTAAGATCAATAAGCAAATGTTGGGTGTTCATTTGTCACTATGCCCGTCTGGTAGGAAGATTAGGTAATCTCAGCTGTAGACCCCTGCTCAGTCACATTACTGCTTATTCAATATATTGGTTTATAATGAGTGGAACTAATTTGCAGTTTTTTGGGGAAAGATCATAATTTGGCGCGAATCAGTAGTTGAGCAAGGCTGGTAAACTTAGAAGCTCGGCCGCAATGACTTTCAATTTCGTGCCGGCACGGTCATCACCGCTTTACGTACCCAGTTTCACTTACAAGGCTTAGATCCGCCGTTGAATGATCGTTAACGCTCGGAGTTATTTAAAGTGAAAGAGAATTAGACCAATTTAGTGTGTATAACGGACAATAAAAGAACAGGTTTCAGAGAGAAAGAAGATGTTTATTGGAGTTGCATTTAAATTTTTGAAGATTGTGGGGCCACGGTGACAAGAAACCAGATGAGAGTTCTATAGGTGAGAAGTGCATGAAAAAATATTAGAATAAAACTTACGATTACATCAAGCTATTCAACAGCAAAACGGTGAAACCTAAATGCTAACCTAGTTGTATGCTAACCTAGTTGTATGCTGTATATATATATATATTAATTATATATATATATATATATATATATATATATTAATTTTGTATATATATTAAAATATTAAAAATTTTGTATATATACATATGTATATATATTAAAATAGATATATATATAGAGAGAGGTGTAGGCATAGAAAAGAATATTGTATTGAGCGTTAGTTTCATTTTGAAAATCACTTTCAAATCATTGTCACTAGAACATCCGTGTGTTCGTCATTTAGGCCAATGGGAAATTAAACGAAGTAGAAAAGGAAGATGTCTGCATTTCTCAGTTCTTTTTATCTTTTAATAATTTTCCCCTAAGCAATAAAGCCACTAAGATGCTAGGGTTGATTGAGTTTTAAATATTATGAGATAAATACACTATTAATGAGAGGTGACAATAAATAACAGGAATTAGGAATACATCAATTTTAAATCAAAAATATTCTTTCAAAACTATTTTTTTTTTTAAATGTTGAAACTACCAGTATCTCCCGTTTCGTTCGCATGTGTGGACGTGGCAACATCAACGAACCACAGTCAAATGAAATCCTAACGGATGAAATGCGCCACAAAAAACTTTTTCCAATTTGTCATACTACTTTTCTAAATGCTGTTTGTTGATATATAAAATTATACAAAATTATATATCGTTATACACACACAGAAAAAAAGAGGAAATTAGAAGCCATTTCAAATAGAAGGATAGAATTATCTTTAACTTATATTATTAAAGACAATTCTATACTTCATGCAAAGTACGAAGGACAAAAGCGCATTGCGAAAATTACTATGCAAATATTACTACTATTACTACTACAAATACTACTACTAATAATATCAAAAACACTGAGAGGTGTTATGACCACAAACCAGACACAGTTACACAGAATAACGATGTAACTACCCTCTGTGACATGCCAATTCAAACTGACAGGAAAATAAAAGCCATCAAACCTGATATTATCGGAAAAGACAAGAAATTCAGGAAGTATATGCTTATTGACATAGCAGTAACATCTGAGAAAAACGCCTCCATAAAAACTATCGAGAAATTGTCCAAATACAAAGATCTGGAGATAGAGATTAACAGGATGTGGGGAATGAAGTCTGAGACTTTACCAATAGTAATAGGAGCACTGGGCCTCCTGAGAAAATGAATGAAAATTTTTTACCAACAGTGCCCCAGGTAATATCAGAATAAAAGTTGCCCAGAGAATCGCCCTACTAGGAACATCCCATATACTAAGAAAAGGGATTCCAATTAAATGACAATCGTTCTATTGGGCTTAAGGAGCGTAGTCTGGATACGGCTCTACAAGATACAAAGCAGAGAGCATAATACACAAACAATAATAATAATAACAATAATAGTAATAATTGAAGTGATATGTTTGGTCTGAATGCGAAGTACACCAAGGGCAGAACATATGAGCAGCGATGATGCTCTAAGCAAAATAGGGACTAAAAGAGATCTTTTACTTAAAATCAGAAAAAAGTGACTGCTGTAATGTCTTGGATTCATTATGAGGATTAAAGGCCTAGAGATTTTTATCACTCACAAGATAATCTGAAAGTAAGTGAAGCGAAAGAGTCAACAAATAATCTTTTTTTTTATGAATTAAGTACCTGAAGAAAGAAGATGAGTGACAAAGAATCAAAGGTTAGACTTACAAAAGACATAGTGGATGTCCTTGAATATTTTATGCCGACAGATACAACGTTTTTACTGAAATATATGTTTCTTCAACACAGGCTTTTATACGTTATATGTGTTCATCAGATTGTTGGCGAACAAGAAAGCACGCTCAAAACATCCCTGGTTGACAACTGAAAATATCCTTTTCAACCAAGTGAATTGATGCTTTACTAAATTAAATCAAGTAGGCTGGTTCCGAAACTGTATTTCGAAATTCTTCCCGCAAGCCAGGATTTTGAGATATGCATGTAGCGTATTTAAGTTGTGATAGTCTCTCCAATAACGCGCATGCGTTTAATGAAATTTTCCATTGTGCTAGAATTCTAAACACGTACTCAGAATCAGCATATTTAGTCCAAAATACACGATTTTACTCAAGCAGAGAAACCTTTGTTGCCCAAAGCCATAAACGAATTATAAATATTTAAGCTGTGGTGAAGGATAATGCAAAGCCTGAATCGTAGATTTTGTAAGAAATATTTATGTATCCAGTGAAACCATTTCAAATTATGTAAGAATGATTGGCAAAAGAAAAGGCAAGAGAAAAGGCTCTTTTTGAGTTCCACGAGAAAAAAGAAATGCTAAAGAAAAGAATCAGACGAATATAGGCTAGAATTATTCATGTTCAGTGGCAAAGAGTTCATCCATTTTTGCATTCTGTAATCGCTTTTGACAAAATCTGAATTTTGAGTTCGAGAAGGTGAATAATTGTTAGGGGTGAATATAAAAACATCAAGCTGTTCACGCTTCTTGAAGATTATGATCAGCATTTAACAGAACAATAGGGGTTTTATACACAATAGTCTTCCTCAAAGAGAAGATATTTATAAAAAAAAATAGAGAACAGTTTCAAAGTGTTAAAATAGTGCATCCTGTTAAATAGAAAATAAAAGTGTCTTTTTACAACATAGTACCAGTTGCCGTCATGTTTTAAAAGGGAAATTACGGGTATTGAATCAAATATAAACATTATACCAACTTGCCTTTCATCAAGCTTCTACACGGCAGAGACCCGATGCAGTCAGTATCCTCAAACCATGCCTCCTTAGAACAAAAACCCTCCCTCCTTAGTTCTCTAGTAAGGGCTGCCGGTTAGTTGGAATCTCTGAAACAAAGGATTCGCTCATATATTTAAGAAGCGAGGCGAACCGATATTACACCTTGATCCCGGATCAGCAACAGATTTTGGGCAATTATTGTCCTTATTACTAAGTACACATATCACTACTGCTTAGAAAACAACTTTGTGCCATATTGTTACAGTTGACTTGCGGATAAATATTATTATATATTAAAAAATCTGATGAAATTAATTCTGTGACATAAAATACAATTTTACTTTATATAATCATCAGTCACAAGTAATGAGATAATCCGTTGTTATGATAATATTGTCCACGGTAATAAAACATGTGCCTCATAGTGCTATAACAGTGGATGTCTTTAGTAAGTAGAGGAGATCAAATTGTTAAATTGTTTATATTCACTCATAAAGTAGAGAAGATCAAATTGTTAATACATTGCTTTATTTGAACCTAAGTTTTACATGTGGAAAATATAAACAATGCGATTGCATAATTGTTGATACTTGACTAATGCATGGAATAATAATGCAATACAAAATGTACTTAGAACAAAATGTATTGAAACAAGAAAGTGTACACAATATTTACATATAGTCTTTTGTATATTCCTGGTAAGACCGTTCCTGGAGAATGCTTTGACTGAGTCGCAGTCGGGCAGAGTCTCTGGTTGAATCTCTTGATTCCCCCCTCTCTTCCCGGTACCAACCATATTTATATGGTCGGTACTCCACTATGCAAATTAGGTGGGTCCTACCACAACAATAATAGAACTTTAAATGTAATGTTAAATTTACCTGAATATTTTTCAGTTTTAACGATTAACAAAAAGACAATTATTTTTCTACAAAAGGATTACTTATATAAAATCCGAGATTATTCATCTAATAATTTCTATGACAAAATTACTTTCCTGTGATTAATATAGATCTGAATTTAGAAGGTCATTTTTCTGAGATATGATTGTTTGTGGCATCATTTACCAAGGCAGAAAAAGAAAAGAAGGAAAAGAAAGGAAAGGAGAGGCGAACACCCAAAGCGTGGATGATAAGCAGAACACCACGGCTAAGAGACAATGGATAAAGGATATTTTGATAAGTAACAAATGGCGAAAGAGTGTCATTAAAATGGCAGGGAAATTCTGAGTGGATAAAGGAATCGGGTGTGTTCTGGCGTCGGGCTGTGTTATCTGGGATACATAAACAAACCGCTGGTGCGGGAAAGCATCTGATTAAGCAAACCCCAGACGACTAGCCAAAGAAAAGTCCAATTGAAAACGTTAATTTTGATAATTGACAAAACACAGGTGAAACTACAGGATTTGGATAGATATGAAAATTAATTGTGTCAAAAGCCACACACGATGTGTCCACTGACCGATTTCTTTCGACGGAACATCTTTAGCCTGCGATAATAAAACTATGTTATCAGAAATGTGTACCGAAAAAAATGAATGGGAACTTAGAAATGTTTCTCTTCGAGGCGACGGTCTGGCCGTGTTAAAAAGGCCACCCATTCTGATAATTAGCGATATGATGACTGACGAAGCCCAGGTGAAGAACAAGAGTTATGACCACCATCGTTCGTATTGTTCTGTTTGCGGCTAGAGAAAATGATAACTGCGATTAAAAGGAAGAAAAGGAAAAGAAAAAGATTTTTTTTTTTTTTTTTTAGTTAAGCAAGATATTTTTTTTTTCCTGAAACAAAGCCGCGGAATTGTCCACGCCCGACTAGACATCATTGGTCGAGTGTTGATCACGTGAGGCAAGGAGGAGGCTGTCGCCGCCCATCTAGAGGATGGGTATGAGAGGTTGCTACGAAGAAGTGGGGAGCCCCTCTGAAGTATGTTGAGAAGGTGGGAGTAAGAGAAGGCTCCCCAAAATGGAAAAAAGTGGAAAATTCCTAACCAGAAATAAAAAAGGTGGATATGTATTTAGAATTATCGAGGAACCCCCGGCACCGACAAACCCACCCGGTTTTGGTCGGCGTCCATATAAGCGAAGTCGCAGCGAGCAGAAATCAGTTTGAGTTGCAGTTGAGTTCGAGTTGAGTTCCAGTTCGGTTCGAGAGACTTCCCGCCTCGCAGATAGCTGACCAAGATTCGCGCAAATTCCGGACTCCTCTTCAATCCAAGAACAATTAATTTGAAGAGCGACTTAGATCCAGACCACCAAAATAAGTTTTTTTTACTTTCGTCCGAAGACACACCGAAAACCAATTTTTAAAGAGCAAACAACTTGAAGCGTTAAAACTCGCCTAACGGAAAACAACGTGTCACAATCCATAGAACGGGTCGGGAAATAGACGCAGTCCTATGTATCCAACAACTAGACATAAAGTTTGTTATCCTTTTTTTTGATACCTTGAATTTTTGAGTTATCATTTTATTTCTTTTATGCATATTTGTGTGGTGTCACCCCCGTTGAACTCGATTTGCATTACGGCCCCAACTACTGATTGATCTCGTCTGCCTAAGATCAATTCACAGCATGGGTAGGTAGACTGGAGATCAATGCAGTTACTTTGGTAACCAGGCGTTGGAAGCGAGTTGGGTACGACGAGGCTGATATCGAATCTAACCAGATTCCCATCCGAATCACCAAAATGTTAGAACGTCACATTTGGGTGCCGCGACCGATACCAAGCCAGTTGGTCGTCACAGGACGAGACAACACGACTGACGCGACAGGCGGATGTCACGTTTGGAGCGGCGACACCCGAACGGAGCAGCGAGGAGCGAGCGAAGGCTGTGTTTAGGAACGTCGCAGCTGACGCCGCGACCAAGGTCGTCACAGCTGGCGCTGCGACAAGGACGTCACAGTTAAGTTCGTTTCTCAGTTGTTGGTCTCTCAATGTAGCAATTTGATAGCATTGATTAATGGCTATATTTATTTGTCTTCCACGTGACGTGTACCTTCATTCATTTCCTCAACCTGGCTAGGTAGGTTATGCGTCGTTTGCCTCTGTCCCTCTTGCCTTCAATCTGTTCTATGCGTGTCAAGTTTTCCAAACTTTCTTTCTTCATTATGTGCCCTAGAAGATTCAACCCTCTCTTTCTGATGTTAAATATAAATGTCCTTTTTATTTGTTTCTATTTTCTCTAAAACTTCGTCGTTGCTCACATGTTCAGTCCATAGTATTCTCAACATCCTTCTGTAGAACGATATTCCTGTTGCTTCAAATATCTTCATCATCTGGGATGAGATTGTACAACATTCACTGCCATATTGGAGGACTGATATTGCGCAAGAGTACTGTTTTCTTTTGTTTCTAACGAAATTTTCTTATTTTTATGATTTTAAACAGTGAAGCCTATGATTATTTTCCATTTTGATTATCAAATTTAATATTGGAGACAGTCGGGTCTGTTTAATCCGGAACCTAATGATCCGGCAACTCTCATATTCCGGCATTTTTTTTATCAGCTACCATTAGTTCATTGAGTGATTACAAGGTCAGTACCACAGGTTGTTTAAAACTTTCTGCAGGAGCCGACATAAGTAGTGTGATGTAGTAATAAGGTATTGTTTATTTCTTATTTACCTATTGAGGATAGTATATTATTTTCTTTTTTATATAGATATTCTTAAACTTGTTTTTCATGAAACAATTAAAACCTTGTTTGTAAACATTAATTATTGATTGATTTCTTTTTTAATCTTTTTACTAACTCTAATAACACAGCAATATATATGCGGAATCAGTTGGCAAGACTGTGTTTACACTATGGCGCAGTCAGGAGTATTTTCTGTCATCATACATTTTCTGTGGTGGAGGAGTATCATGGTCCTGAGGCTCGCAGATTAAACAGATCGTTTGCATACTGATATATATATATATATATATATATATATATATATATATATATATATATATATATATTACTTGTCAGCTGTTAATATACCACATAACACCCTTGAGAGCTTAGCCTTGCAGCGGGTAGAATGGAGATCAACGTGTTTTAGTGGACTCAGCAGATTTCAATCTGCTTGTTTGAATCATCTTCAAGAATCGAGAGCATGATTTAAAAGGTCAGCCAATTAACAGAGATCTCAACTCACAATCCTCACTCTTGTTTCATATGGCCTCCTTTGTAAATCACTAGTGGGTCTTAAATGCCATTTAAGTTTATCACACAAAATTTTATAACTGAATGAACTAAGCTGTCATATCCTCATACGTCGTAACCGACGGTAGAGTCCATTATATATATATATATATATATATATATATATATATATATATATATATATATATATACACAAAATTTAATAGGCAATACTAAATATCTTACGTTACTTGACAGTGCCAGATTAACAGGCTTATAGAATGTCTCAAATTTCAACTTAATTTCTGATTATTTTTATCGCAAATCTCAGATTATTATATTTCTTTAATTAAGCGATTAAAGTAGTTAATTCAATAATCAATAATTTTTGAAACACTATTCCCAGAAAAAAACAAACTATTCTCTGATGAGGCAAGTGTTAATATGTTCCACAGTAAAAAAAGTAATGAGATCAAATACAAAAAAATCCCTGTTTAATTGTTTACTGTTCCATTGCAAATATCAAAAAAATACATGGTGCGAATTCTAATGCACTACAGATATCAAGCGCTGATATGTCTTTGAAAACAAGGCGTTAGTGGCAAAAAACCAATAAAACGTCTTTAAATGTATCGATTAATATCATACTTGAAAGCATATGCATTGCTTAAATATAAAAGAAAGCGATCTCTCTTCCAAGATATCAAATCGGAATGGTTGATTAGTATTCAATGGTTACAGTTGTTTGCAGTTATGAGCAATATTATATAACAAGCATCGCTCCCACCCAAATCATAATTTTTACAAATATAATGAATTAAAAAATATTTGAAGCTTTTATTAATTAAACGCCTTATAATAGCCATAAACCAATCATCTTCAAAGCTAGTGCTTCATATCTCGGCTAAGCTTTACTGAACTAATACGTCTAATGGTTGAATCTATAGATTCTTCTACATGAAGAAATCGAAGTAAAAATCCCATCCGTAAGTTGGTTCTGAGTGCATTTAAATCTAGGATAATTAAAAGTGGCTGATATATCTATGCACACTATCTCCACAAGATTCAGTTCAGTCCAAAAAAGAGTAATCCTGTCATATATAGTCTGAAGCTGCCCAGTCCTCACGTTCCAGTCTCCAGTTCAAAAGTGTTTTCTCGGCCTTGTAGATGAGGAATTATTTTCCACTATACAACCTCTTTCCTCACCGATGAAACGTCGGAAGATGCTCGCTATTCTATTGCTACTTCCATGGGAAACTTTTTGAGGAGCTACATTCCTTGGTTGCACCGGTACAGATTTTTACATCTAGGATCCGCCAGTCCATCTACACCGGAAGTAATTGTTTCCATTCATTTCTTATTCTATTAGCAAGAGAAAAAACCTGTTCTCCCAAGATAGGATGTTTCCCTAATCATTAGATTCTTAACGTTTACTAATCAAGGATTAACCGTTATCTTTCTTAGATGTCATAATAAACTGCATTTCTTCACCTATTATGTTCATACAACAACTTTATTCAGTAATCTTCTAACTTGAGTCTCTTTTGGATATTCTATTGGGTGAAAAGTTAGCAAAAAAAAAAATTGCGTTCACGCATTGCTCCGATTGCTATAGTCAGGAACCAAATGGTGATAACGAAAATATTTTGATTTTGAAAATGTATTGTCAGTGGTCAGGACTTAATGAAGGTGATAATAAGAGATACTTTTTTCTTTATATGTCTATATCTCTGAGATAAGTTATGATTACTTTCATTATTTACAATATTCACATTGTTATCTCATCTTCATTGCCATATTCACAACATTTCGGCTGTTGTACGCCTCGGCATTTATGTCTATGATTCTCTATTTATCTGTCTATATCTCTGAGATGAGGTATTATGATTACTTGCATTATTTACATTATTCGGATAGTTATCCTCATCTTTATTGCCATATTCACAACGTTTCTCAACGTCTATGTCCCTCTATATATATGCCTATATCTCTGAAATGAAGTTTCTGATTACTTGGATTATTTACATGATTCAGACTGTTACCATCATCTTCATTGCCATATTCACAACGTTTCGGCCGTTGTATGCTCCGGCCTTTATGTCTATGTCTCTCTATATATCTGTCTATATATCTGCGATGAGTTATTATGATTACTTGCATTATTTACATTATTGTTTCGGCTATGTGTTCTAGAACAATCTACCCCGGTAGACGAAATAAAGAGTTCGAAATTTCAATCATCTGAAGAAGGCCGAGATGTACAATAGCCAAAACGTTGTGAATAGGGCAATGAAGATGAGGATAACAGTCCGAATAATTTAAATAATGCAAGTACTTTTTTTCTTTTTAAAATATGTCATATCCCTTCAGACGTGACTTTGATGTCAATAGATTCCTTTTCAATATTATCGGTAAAATACTGTGTCTTCTTGGAGAAAGTAGAATGTTTTTTTCGGTTTGAAATTCAGAGTCTTCTTCCATTGTTTAGAATGTCTACCATACAAAGCAGACTGTTCAATTGTTTAACCAATAGCTGTTGAGATGAGAAGGATTGATACATTTCTGAAAGAGATTAGTGCAAAAGGGAACACAATTTACTCGGCCCGAATATGAACTCGGCTGTACGATTCCACTTTCTGCAGCTCTAACCATTACAATAGCCGCATATCAGAACAGAATAATGCTGTGTATGACGCAATTTTATTGCTTATGATTTCACTATGATAGATCATGACAATATACTTTACTTTAAGTTGGAACTGGTTTTACTATACAAATTCACTGGAAATAGTACAGAGAAAGATTGATTTGTTATTTTAAGGTTTATCTACCTTTTTCAGGTTATTTAAATCTAGAAAATATTTTTAGATTTTTAGATTTTTTTCTGGTGATAATAATGATCTATATATAAAAAGCTCATCAATTGACCCATAGCTGTGTTGCGAGGAGGTTGATTCATACTTTTACGAAGGGAACTGCGCTATAATAATGCTTTTCAGAGAAAATTCTTATCATTTTACCCATAGTTGGGAAGAGGAAGTGAATATAAGAACCCGATCGGTATTGGAACTCGGTTCCCTGATTTCAAATTCCGTGTCGTTATCCATCGCACCACACGCACATCCAAACAGAAAATGTAATTTCCTCAAGGTCACCCATGTAGGTGCTGACTAGGCTCAATGTTACTTAACTTCAGTGATTGTACGAAAACTGGTCTTTTGATATGATACGGCCGTAAATCTAAAAATAGTAAAAACTTCAAAATATGTCAAATGTTACTGACAGATTAAGATTATTATTATAACGAGAATTGGTTAAAAGGCAATGCCTGTCAATTATTATTTTCTATGTTAAAGTTAATTCAGTACAATGCTCGAGAAACATTCAAGATTATGCTAAAATAGTGATGAGAAAATGATGTTTTATTTTATGAATGACAGGAGGTGGTATGAATGAAAATGATACGGACAGATAATTATTGGCCTTTAAATTTTAGGAGGATAAAATTCTCCTGTTCAGGAAAGCATTCACGCGTGTGTCTGTTCCATAAGATAAATGTACTTGTCAAATAAAGAAAGAAAGAGATTTAAGATTAAAAGCAAAGAAAGGATACCAAGTGAACATGAAGGAATATTTTAGTGCGCCCATATGGCTACCGAATGGGACAAAATGTCAAGTGGATTTACCGGCAATACCGTAAAAAATTGCTTATGCCCTCCCTCTGCGAGTAACGACCTGGGCACTTTCCCGAAGCAGAGGGACTGCCTGTGAGGATGCCCCTAAGCGATTTGAGCCACCATTATTTTCAAGTTCCCCAGAGGAAGCGAGGAAAGCCACAGAATTTCAAATCTTATCCTTATCTTGATTTCTTCCTTAATCAAACTTGTTATTCTACATTTAAAAGAGAGCAGGTATACTCACCTCGTAGAAGCATTTTTACTGCTTTCATAGCTATGTCTGAATTGCCTTTTTTTTTTTTTTACTTTACCCTCATTTGTGAACTACTTTTCTCTGAAAGTCTCCTTCATGTTTCCAAGACGCTGATAGCATGAGGTTTCCATTTGAGAAATGTAACTTGAATGAGAAAACCTGTTAAACGATACGTTTTCACCTAGCTCGATGTTTTGTGACATTTAAAAACGCTCTCAAATATTCGGAATTGATAGTGTCGCCACGGGGCATAAACTCTATCACTCAGATATCTTTCAGGTCAAAAGATTCAGCGGTCGTCATTTTCCCTGCAGAACATTCTATCTTAAACCATCAACGGCTGGAAAAACTTAGGGCGATCGTGCAGGTCAAACGGATAAAAACTAGAAATATAATTTTTAATGGATAGCTTTTGTTTTTTTCGCTTTAATTATATATAGAATATATTAATATGATATTCTAAATCTTAGATTATAAAAGTACAGATAAATAGAAATAAACGTTAATTTGTTAAACTTGCTATTTTTAATAGGATGATATTCGTTGAAGCATTCCATGCACAATGGAGTTGTATATTCTTCGCTCTTAGTGGTCACCATTTTTTCTTTTTTGTAATATGCATGCAGATAGATCATTGTCATTGTTTTGTTCGTGCATTACTCTGGAAATGAGATAACCTCATGAATCATAAAAAAAAAATAAATTCATAACTCCCAGAGTTTCCAATAAGTCATAAAGCAATGTGTCCCGTATTACTTAAACATTTAAACTGCTGATATCCACTGATCACCAATAAAACGTTTAAGGTGTAAATCTAGGACCACTTCATTATTTTGCTCAATCTGGGGAAACAAGATCTTATTTTATGTGACGATTTTACGTATGAAAGTGCTCTTGCATCACAAACACCTTCTCCCGTTTTATGGTTCTATCAGCTTTCTGGAAATATGCTTTACACAAATCATTGAATACAGTGCAGGGGTCGGCAACCTTATGGAGTGAGAGAAAGCTATGCAGTGTGTTAGAAGAGGGCCATGATATGAAATTTACTATAATAAATTGTTTCGACCCCTGACAGAAGACTGCCTTGGTCTGGAGGTTTAAAAAAAAAACAACGAAGTTAATGTTATATTATTTAAACAATTTTCCTTATTTTACTATAACAAGATAACAACTAACACAATAAAAAAATGCAAATTCTTTACTACAAATGAAATACAGTTAGAAATGGTAAATTATTTAATGAGACACTTGTTTCTGCTTATTGGTCGATAACTTCTCAACATCAGGTCAAATATTTGTCAGCAACAGGAACAAAACATCATCCAGGTTCTCATCACCCAACCTTGTTCGAAAAGAGAGTTTAGTCTATTTCATCTTCAAAAAAGTTGTTCACAAGCATATGTACTTCCAAATAATGATACCAAATAATAGGATTTTATATTTTCCGCTTGAATAAACATATTTCTTGTAGAAGTCAGCAGTGGATTCGCAATTACATTTTGATTTTAAAAATTTGTAGCATTGTAAGTTGATTAACTCCAACTGATATGTTTTTGCCACTTGCTCCACAAATTAATTAAATAATTTAAGTCCAAGTGTTAAAGTTGGCGTTCAGGACAAACATCCTTCGCGGGCTGAATGTAGCCCGGGGCTGGGGTTGCTGACACTTAGAATTGACAATTGCGATGAACTGTACGCTATGCTATACTCTCGTGAAAGTTTCAAGGAATTTTCCAAGGGGTTCTTCTATCACTTCTAATAGGAGCATCAGATTGTTCGGCCTTAGCATCAGCAGCAGTCGAAGTACCATAAAGTTAGCTTCTCCTTTCTCTTGAAGAGTGTCTTTTAATCTACTGGCACATCTCCTTACATTAAGTGTAACGATTCCATAAAAACACCGGAATCTCCTGCGAATACTTGCAGTAATTTCTAAATCCCCCCCATATCCGACAACAATTGTCACCCCTTCCCACCGTTCTTATTTCTTAAACCAGTGAACCTTCTAGCTCCCGCCATTTAATCAAAACCTTAAACCCATTATCCGTAACTATTCAAGTGCCCTGATTTATTATATTCACTTATTATTCCCCTCCGTATCCCTAAGTGTATTTGTGAGGTTATTTTTTGTTTTTTTCCTTTCTTATTTCCGTCGTATCGTCCTCAAATCTTCTTCTATAGTACCGATATCTTCAGCGAAACCCACTTGGAAGCAGTTATGTCTTCCTTGTTAATGTCTTTTAGTCCTGTGGCCTCTGCTGCCCCTAATATGCTTATTTTTACCAAGGCTCTGCACAACAACTGTCCTGAAAAGCCACTACTACCAATCTCTATTGGTTCATAGTATATATTTCCATGACTTCTGCAGATATTGTTTGACCAGTTCTTGGTATTTGGACCTCTTTCTCTCAACTGCGAGTTTAATTTATTATTCCCATGACAGAGTTCCAAAATAATGCATTACATCGTGTTGTCAGAGTGCAATATCAAGTCTGGTCGGAATGATGCTACGGTTATGTATCTGGTGAACATCAGCTGGGTCTTTATGTCCACTATCAATTGCCAGTCATTTGTGGAAGATAACAGGTCTGTTCTCTCTCCATCTCTCTCTCTCTCCGCTGTTTCTGTATCTTTGCTCCAGTTTTGATGAAATTAATCTGATTCATCCTCCTTCCTAGTTAATGCTTACGTGTTTATATAGTCTTAGTCATCGCATTTGCTATTGCTTTAAGGGCTTGGTCTTGGCGCCAACAGTATCGACCATGACCCAAAGCTTTTGGACAACTACTAAAGATGTGTTGTAAAGTTGCTTTCCTTGCACATAGTTGGCAACTGGTTGTCTCGACTTTTCCCCATGAAATGCAGGTTAGCTGGACTTGGCAGGACATCATACACTGATCTGATAAGAAATCGATGAACCCTCGGTAAAATCCGACCTCCAGCACTCTGACCAGGTAATTATTTTTCTGTCAACGTTCCCCCATTTCGTCCAGGCTCGCCCGCACGGACATCTTGGATGAATTGACATCTTTGCTATTGGTAATATTGGTTGGGAACTGGGAACAAACAACACCGCAGTGTCAGGAGTCCTGTATGCTCTAAGCAACCTGGCATACCGGCAAGCACAACTTTCTGAACCGATGTGTCAATGCAGCCATTTCTAAGAATGAAGTTCTTAAAGCATCTTGATAACAATTCAAAAAATAACTTATTCTTGGTGTTCAGTAGGGAAATGATGTGAAATTTGTCCTTCGGGATCGATACACACTCAGCGAAGGCCCACTTCCCCAAGAACTTGCCTCTCTTTCAAATGACATTTAATGTTTTCCACAACTATTGGAGAATTCCTGTACACCGCTTATGTCATGATGTAAGATAAGCCACGGTTTTGGAACTGAGGCGGATCTGGTTGCTCACACAACTTGAATTTCATTCCAGGTGGGCAAGCCGGTGTCAAATTGGAATCAAACGGGTGTTTATACCCAACCCATGCTCTTTTGCAGGGTCACTAATGCAATTTCAAAGATAGTTGTTAATTTCTTCCACCGATGCCTTCAGATTCCCATTGCGTTTATTTCCTAGGAATGTTCTTACCAAGTCAAAAGGGTTGAACAGGAAATTGGCTCGCTTTTTTATTTTTCTTTCATTCTCCTCTTATGCCACTCAACACGCCGGATAGCTTTTAATTTCCCTCTGAGTATTCCTCGCGGCTCCTTGAAAGATTGAATCTCATCTATCCTTATCCTTTTAAAAAATAATTAAGGGATCTTTTTTCTTTACTTGATACTTTAATTCTGTTCGCCCAACGGTAGGCTGTATAGGGCATCCTTGTTGACGGGGATTGGCGCCAAAAATCTCTCTAACGCCATGATAATGATTATTGACGTTATGAAATTTAGCAGTCTATTTCCTTTGTCTATTTTCTTTGTAATTTTCATTTCGCAAATGAGAGTGGCAAGAAATTGCCATGCCCCCTTGTTGTTATACATATATATATATATAATTGAAAAAGTTCATAATTACTAGTACCTGGCAAGTGTACAGAGACGAATCTCTAACGTAGGTAATACGAAAACTTAGTAAAACTTAGTAATATATATATATATATATATATATATATATATATATATATATATATATATATATATATATATATATATATATATATATATAGAAAATGTAATAAATAACTTGAATATAATCCGAATGGATCATAGTAATATAAAATATTAAAACTGATCAGCAAAAAGAACTTAATGCATTTATTATTACAGAGCAAATATTAATTAACAATGAAATACAAACAAATCTCATGTAGGGGAATCTCTCTCTTTCAGTATATATATATATATATATATATATATATATATTGTAATAAGAGAAATTAAATGTTTAGCTTTTCTTATACACATTGGGTTTCGCAGAGTTTACATTCATATATAAAAATATATATATATATATATATATATATATATGTATGTATATGTATGTATATATATATATTCACACACACACACACATATATATTTTATGTAATTCATATATATGTATAATTCATACATATATCTTTCATATATATACACTATATATAATTAATATATAAATATAAAATTCATATATGTTTAATATATATATATATAATTCAAATATATATGTAATTCTTGTATTTGATATATTTCCTCTTTTTATTTTATTTTTATCGATGCATTTTATTTTATTTTAAGGTAGCGTTTTTTTTTAATTAAGCTATATTAATTATCTTTACAGACCATTTACTTAAATTGCATGCATAAAAAATAACGATGGAACGAAAATATATTAAATACTTGTCAGATTTAATTATTTAAGTTATATATATATATACATATATATATATGTATATATATATATATATATATATATATATATATATATATATATATATGTATATATATATATGTATGTATATATATATTTTCAATATATATTTTATATAATTATATATAATTTTATATATACATATATATATATACAATTCCCTATATATATATCAAATTCATAAATACAAAAAAATATATAGATTTATATTACATACATGCATATATACATATATATATATATATATATATATATATAATATATATATATATATATATATATATATTTTATATATATATATATATATATATGTAAAATTTATATACATATTTATATATATATTTAATATACATATATTATATGTATATATATATAATACTTATATATACATAATTCATATATACATATAATTCATTTATATAATTCATATATCATATATATATATATATATATATATATATATATAATTTAATATATATAATTCTAATATATATAATTTAATATATATATATATATATATATATATATATATATATATATATATATATATTAAATTGCATCGAAATTCATTTTAATCTTTTCTAAAGTGCAAATAACATTTGGCTACTGAGGTAAAATCACGCCAAAATACATTTTGTGAAAGCTATGATTTTGACTCTCATGAGTCATTATCAAGGTTGGGATGGAGAAAAGAACATACGGTTATTTTAAGCTAAAATTTTATTTTAAATGTGCCGCTATAAATTTTTTAAAGGTAAATCCAATGTAGTGAAACGTAGTAAATTATGTAACGGAAACATATAGAGTTAACATGTAATATTGTTTTATATTTATTCAAGATGATGAGGTTTGAAACCTTAATTATTTTTATTTATGAATAGTTGAGCAATTTGAATGTAAATGGCTAAAATAATCTGTTAGGTGTGATTACACGGGACCGCTGAATGTCTTGCTGAGATCCGCCGCATTTGATTTAGCTTTCAAATAAGTTATGGCGGCCCTTTTATAATCTGCTGCTTAAAATACGTTTAATGTTTTTTTTCTCTTTTCTGACTCATGGATCTACTTAATAAATATGAGAGTTGCCAATTATATTTTGATATTTATAAAGTTAATATTTTTGTGTGAAACATTTTACAAAGAAGCACTTTTAATTTAAGCGAGTCACTATAAAATCATTTCCTTAAACAGTTTTTGAAGAATTTTTGTCCAAAGTAAGCAGTAATTATATGTAATTATACATCTCCAATTTCAACAGCTATCAATAAACTTAATTAGCAATGTTTAATTAAATATGAATAATTATTTTTGTAAGAAAAAAATATTCACTACATCTTATGTTTAGATGATTTTTTTTAAATTTAAATTATGCGCGGTTATTTAAGTCTAGCACTATTATTGCAGAATGCAGATAACTGCTGTTGTTAGAGACGCTTCGTCTGTATCAGGCATTTGAATAAACTCTTCCCAATTATATATATATATATATATATGTATATATATATATATATGCAGAAAAATGAGACAGAAGGGAAGGGGTTTTATAATGTCACGCGTTTCGCCTTTGTCTGCGTCTACTGATCACTATGAAAGACAAAATATTTTGGGGCGGTATTAAGGCCGTTATTTTTTTTGAAATTTGGAAATAGATTTGTTATATGCATTATTTCGTCTACAGCATTCCTCTGCTGTTGCATTTATGATGATTTGTGAATTTATATATGAAATTAATCTTAAATTTATCGTCGGAAATATTGATATCAGCGGACTTGCAATGTATTCTCAGACACTTATCTTAAAAAAGACTTCAACGCACTGAAAATTCACAAATCTGGCAATAATTTCAACATAAATAACAGGCATACATTCCTGTTTGATATATATATATATATATATATATATATATATATATATATATATATATATGTGTGTGTGTGTGTGTGTGTGTGTGTGTGCGTGTACATATACACACAAAAACTCACACACACAGATATATATATATATATATATATATATATATATATATATATATATGTATGTATGTATGGAATTGAGGGTGGTGATACGAATAAAGATTTCATGGTGAAAGAATGAAAGCACAAAAGGAAAAAATACAAAAAAAAATAGAAATTTAAAAGAAGGTTACAATGGAAGAAAAAAAAACATACGAAAGAAAGAATGAATGAAATAAAACGTGTGAAAGAGAAAAAGAAAAGAAAACATACACACACGCAGACGCGCACGCACACACATACACACACACATATATATATATGTGTGTCTGTGTGTATGTGTGAGAGAGAGATAGAGAGTTTGCTTCTTGGGTGTATTTGATAATGGCTAATGGAAGACGAATGCATTCATATACTGGACAATTTTATATTGAAATATGTTCTGGAAACTAGGAAAGAGTCCACTCTTATACGGACAAATTACCCCCTAACGTAACCCCCTACCTAAAGTGGCCCCCAGGCTTTGTAAAAATAATGTTGACAGATCAGGTTAGATAAACAATGATCAGTTAAGAAGGTTATATTCTAAGAATATCTTAGTTGTGGCACAAGGCCGAAAGCATGGGTCGACCATTGAGGACTGATCTCACTACTCAGTCGTAAATGTTCTCGCGAGAAAAGCTTGCTAACTATTACATCACGTCGGGATGCCCTAACAACGGTCAGTTAAGTGCTTCAATGTATACAATGTCATTTAAAAGTGAAGTACATATGTATGCATATATTATATATTTTAGGTTAACACGTCGACTGCCAGAAATCAATTACGCAATTTGACCGCGAAATATAACGTTATAATAGCCTAGTTAAGCAATAATTTACTTATATCTTCAACAAAAGTCTTAACATTGTTTTCAAAGAAAATGTCTCACTACGCATAAAATTATTGATGGCGGAAGCAAATGAAAATGTATCTGAAAATGCCAAGTATGAGATCTTAATCGGTGTCATAATAAAAATTTCAGCCATGAGTTAAATCGTGCTTAGGAATCAATATGATATATATATATATATATATATATATATATATATATATATATATATATAACACATTGATTGCTATATATGCTAAATAATGTGTGTGTGATGCATTCCGATGAACACTCAAGGTATGAAGATGAGAGCTTTAAGATTTATATTTATATATCTAAACGATTAACTGTGTGTGTGTATATACATATGTGTGGGGGAATTATATAAAAACATGCGCACATATATATATATATATATATATATATATATATATATATATATATATATATATATATATAATATATATATATATATATAAACATGCACAGGCATATATGTGTGTGTTTTATGTCGTGTCTAAATTACGCAATATAAAATTGCAATATTTTCGTGTAATCTTGGTAAATATATCTTTTAATATATGATATAAGCGTTATTTTTTATTATTGCTCAATATCTGTGTGTATGTGGTATTCATTTATATATGTGTATACATATGTGTACACATATTTTTGTGTATATATATTATATGCATATATATATATATATATATATATATATATATATATATATATATATATATATATAATACCAATTGGTAATTGGTAGGGATAATTCCAAGGAGGAAACCAATTCAAAAACAGCTAAATGTAATCAACAGAGCAATAATAACACTATAAACACTAGAATTTATAGATTATCTTCGAACAAAAATCTTCATTGAGAATACAATAACTTATAAAGAAGCCCTCAATAACAGTAACTTCAAACTAAATTTCTTTTACCTGGAAAGCTCGCTATACAATACACCTAATATAAAAAGCAGAAAAAGAAAGACAATATGGTATATTTCACCTTTCTGTAAACTATCTAATATAAATATTGCCAGATATTTTCTACATTTCATCGACATTTTAATCATAATAACGCTTTCCAAATTTTTCAGTAGAAAATTTCTAAAAATCAGTTATTCCTGCACTAACAAAATACATAATATTATTAAGTCACGACCTGTTACAAAAATATTTTACGTTAGCAACACACGAGAAACAAGGTTCCATGTAATTGTAGAAGTGTTGCCAACACTCCACTTGGGGGTATCTGCAATTCCGAAAGTGGAGTATCCCAAACTACAATTTTTCCGAAAGAAAACATCAATGATAAAAAGTATATTAGGGATATCCGCTGTGATTGGGAAACAGAGACTTTACAATTACCGCTATTCCTTCAGTAATGATTCATTAAGATACCAAACTGCTCTATCCAAACATTACTAGAAACATAAGATGGAGGCTACGTCTCACAGATTAAATGGCATATTATCTGTCAGTCTCAGACT
The DNA here is from genome assembly GCA_903632075.3 of Acanthosepion pharaonis. Classification (NCBI taxonomy): domain Eukaryota; kingdom Metazoa; phylum Mollusca; class Cephalopoda; order Sepiida; family Sepiidae; genus Acanthosepion; species Acanthosepion pharaonis. The sequence continues at coordinate 2,332,963 of CAHIKZ030001402.1, forward strand.
CCCAACAACTTTCGAGACAGATGAAATCTATGCATACAAGAGAAATTATAATGATTAAATATAAAAATGCTGTCCAATTATTCAATCTAAGAAACGAAATTATCTTAAAGTGTAGACACAAGAACAGATTTAAAATTTACTTTGGAAGATATACACTTGAAGTGTTCATTCTGTCTTATATGGGTGCTAGCCTATATGCATACGTGTATTCACATATTTGTATATGGTCATTTATGTGATTGTCTTGCCTACATCATTTATAATTTTAAATTATTAATTATCTTTATATCAATATTTTTGATAATATTATCTTTATTGTTTTCATTTGTATCTATATTCTTCCTTCTTTCCTTTCTTTTCTTTCCTTTCCGCCCTCTCCCTCTCTTCTCTCCCCCTTCTCTCTCTTCCATTTCTCTCGTTTCACGGTGATAGAGAAATATGACGTAATGCCCAGCGACCAGTTCAACAGTGGTAGAAAAATGACTTAATGCTCAGTTATCAATTAAACGGTGGGTAAACACTTGTAACTATTTTTGCATACTAATTATTTGCGAATTTTGACTTATGAGCTCAGACAGTAAGGTTAAAAGGAACGCAGGACTGAAAGTGTTAAGGAAAATCGAAACAAAAGACACATATTTAGAATCATAGAGACAGCTGAAATTTATAACGATGTAGGATGGCTTGGAGAATTTCATACAAGCGAAAATATCAAGGCAAACGTGTTAGTGGGATAGTGAGCAGCAACAGACTACTTAACCTGATGTTCTTGTGTAAGTGGATGGCTGAACCTTAGTAAAAAGATAAAAGATGCTGAGAGCTACAAATGGCAGGAAGTGGTGAAATGCTACACTATTCATGACAAACTAGAAGACCTTTCGGACCACAGTGATTTTTACGTTCATATACTTGCACATATACACGAAGTGGATTGCGCGGTGAAATTTTAAACACTTACCTTTATTTTTTTAATATGCATTTAGGTAGTCTAGCCAATGACATTTTATTTTTGTTTTTATTTGTATCACGAATTTTATTAAGTATGATGCCATTACAGCCTCAGTCCTGTTATTCCAGTTCACCTTTTAATATCATTAAAGCAAGACATGGGTGATCGTCACTGGTGCCGCTTGTCCTCCACTGGGCCGAGCAGGATGTCTTTATCGAAGCCGGCTCGTCGTATCATAGTAGTAGTATAATATAGGAAGCCACTCGTATTCGAGGATACCCGTCTACAAGAGCGCCAAGCCAATCCTTATTACATGACGCTTGTTCCGGCGCATTTGTGTTTATTCAACGCCCACGGAGCTCACTTGTGGTTTATACTGCAACTATGCTGAGCTTTGTTACAGAGCGTTATCTCGCGTAATCAACAATTTGAACAAGGCCAGCACGCTCACTGCCTCGGTTACGATGACTTGTGACTTTGTGCTAGCACAACAATCGACGCCCTCCGCCAAGTGTTCCGTCTACCCAATTTCACTCATAAGGCTTGGGTCAACAAGTGGTATAGTTTTGCCAAAGGTTCCGCACGCTGGGATCAACCCGCTATAATCAAGTCTCCTTCCTGACAAATCGACCATGGCGAAATGCATACATTCTAACCACTCGGCTATGTTTTGCTGCATCAACAGCAACTGGAAACTAGAAATCGGCGGGTATATTTCTAATTCGCTACAATCAGTTTAACATTTGTGGTTGGCCACTCGTATTCGATGTCTACTATTGCGGCTATCCAATCCCGATTACAGACACTTGTTCAGGTGCATTTGTGTTTATTCAACACCCACAGGGCCCACCTGTGGTTTATACTGCAACAATACTGAGCAGACCTTTGTTACATTTTCAGGGAAAGGGTGTGATCAACAATTTGAACAAGACCAGCATAGCTATCGACGGCCTCCAATTGTTCCGTCTACCCAGTTTCAACCACAAGTCAACCTGTCGTATGGTTTTCAATCACTTTCTAAAGATGCCACATGCTGGGGTCGCCCTCATCAAGAAGTCTCTTTCCTGACAAATCGACTATGACGAGATTCGAACCCGGGTCTCATGGTCACAATGCGAACCTTCTAACCAGTCGGCTACGCGCCCATCGTTGCATAATATGCCCAAAGTAAAATACTTCCCTTAGTGTCATCTGCTCTCTCAACACTTACCCTGTTCTGAGAGTATCCAGCATCCACTTATTTGTGCCTCGTTGCCTTAGGCACTCAAAGGACACTGTCATATGTCAAGATCTCGGAAGCATCTATTCGCTGTCTTTCCCTCTTGGCAAATTCTAGCAATGGCGAAAGCAGTGGCTCGAAGTAATTTGAACTTTAGGCTGATATGTATATTCCGAAAATTCCAGATGTTTGCCATTTTTGTAGTAGATATTGTAGCTATTCCTGCATTCTTTTGATCTCTTACATAGAGTTGCCCTGGTTGCTGGAGCCCAGTTACACCATCCAGCAAGAATTGGCTGTGGTTCTTGTCAATCGCTATTAACTTAGTCTTTTGGTTTTTACCAGTCAACTACGCTGGGCACTGAAATTATATACAATTTGTAGTAACATCATCAGGCGATTCTTCTAGATCGAAAAGAGGGTCGTATCGTCAGCCAACCGGATGTTATCAATGTTCTACCCACCAATCTTGACTCCAAGTATCTTCCAATTAATCCCGCATAATGTCCTCCCTATACGTGAAGAACAAGATCGATGATAGGATGCAACATTGCCTAACAACTCTTCCTAAAGTAAACCACTCTATTAAACCCATGGATGTTCGTACAGCTGATTCCTGATGTACATAGATACAGCTGATATGTCTGTGTTGTTCTACTATGCAAAATATGCATTGTGATTGTTTTTCATGTCTCTTTCGATATTCACTCTTTTAGTAAATCTACATATAGACCGTTGGGATAGCAAGGGAGATTCTTTTCGTTTCATCTCTTATACTTGGATCTCCTTTTCTTTTCCTCTCTTATACGTGGATTTAATTTTCTCTTCCTCTCTCATACATGGATCTCCTTTTCTTTCTTTCTTTCTTTTTTTCTTTCTTTCTTTCTTTCTTTCCTTTTAATTTTTTCACGTTGTTTTCATATTTTTGTTTCTTTTTTTATATTTAAGCCATTGAAAATATATATTTTTTTAATGCTTTCCTTTCTTTATATCGACAAAAAAGTCCGCGTAGCATTTACGGAATTTTAACCTTTCTATTGGTTTACCTGGTCTCATATTATGAGAGAAAGAACGTATGTATGTAACCACAGAGAACATAATAAAAGAACTAACCATATTCGTTTGTTCCACTAACTCTAACCCTCGTAGCTAAAACACGTCACGCTTCGTACACCGGGGTGAACCAAACTATTTGGCTTTGCATTCCATTAGTGAGAAGTAAGCTCCGATAAACCGCTGAATTTTGGAACTGAGACTCAAGTAGATCCTTTCGCATCCACTAGAGTTCATATCTCGTAACCTGTTCACATCTAGGCTTAACCTTTATGTTTCCCACATATTCTTCTACTCTGCACGTCTTACTTGTATCTCCTACTGTTATGGGGCCCACCCCTTTTTCATACAAGTGGACTCGACCGGTGTGGACTTGGACTGCTGCCCTTAAATACCCAGAGTCAGTCAGAGTAATGAGAGCAGTGATTGTGATTGAGTTGGAGGTAGAGTAATAGTGTGAGGTAACCGCTTGTAGAAGTCACAGTTACAAGCACGTAGACTCTAAGGAAGTCCTACTTCGAGACTGAATTTACCAAACTGTATATATATCATTATTGCTACTAACCGCTTTTCTGGATTTACTAACAGTATTACCAATTGTATTAGTGTGTAAATACATTTATTTGTTTTATTTCATTCCTGCGTTTGTCATTCATTGGAGACCGAATTTCACCTCGGAATCTACGACACTTACCGCTCAGACAACACAGTCTTTCAGTAATCGTCTACCTCGAATGGATCTTGGGGCTTGTATAAGTTTAACACTAGTAAAAATAGAAATAGTCAAGGGAGTCTTAAACAGGTTTCGCACCTTATGCGTAAACCTGTGTGTATAATATTCCCAGAAAACTAAAGATCATTTCTGTTTCATTGAAACTTCGAGATGCAAATTTAATATCATTTAAATTTGTACACGATATAAATTATATTGTATTTTGGCAGTTATTATTTGGATAATTACTTTTCAAGAGTAGGCCTCGGCTTACTTCCCTCTCTTCCTTACTGGTGTGGCAATAGACTGCTCTTATAAATCTAGAAAATAGACTCATTCGAGTGGGTGGTGAAGAGTAATTGATCAAGATTTTCCGTTCTATGCAGGAGTATTTAATAAACCTCTTCTTTGTTTTCCTTACCACGTCTTCTCTTCTTTCGATACTCTCTCTAACTACGGCTTTTCCTGATTCTCTCTTATTTTGAACAAAGACAACATTACAACAGTTAATATTTTGCTCGTCCGTATATCATGGAAACAGGTACTCAAGTATACACATTTGTACTGATGATTTGAATATGTTGTATAAATGACAGTTACTTTCTTGTAACAAGTAAGATTATCCGTGAAAGATTATGCTTAAATGGAAACCTAGAATAGATCCTAAAAAAGGAAATGTCGCAAGACAATCGCTACTTTATAACTATTTGCATGGCAAAATTTCTGACGAGATGTATTTTTTTGTACTATATGTTCAGACTTTTAAATCCTATTCTGGTACGTGGTTTTCTCGTTGTCTTTTCTATAAATATCCTAATTATCAGCTATTTCGAACAAAGACAATATTACAACAATTACTGAGGTAATATTTTTGCATAGATTTGATGTTTAAATTTAATGAGGCGAAAATGTTTTCATAATCTGAAGTAATCTAAGGGAAGTAATTCATTATTTGCTATTTCACACTAAATGAGAAGAAGTAAAGCCCGTTTCATTCTTATGCTATTTGCATCATTATTACCAGTACTAATAACCAGCATTTGAGCTCAGATGTTGATATACTGAAGATAGTACGAGCCATCTTGAATACTAATTGATCTTTGGTTGTTCTTAGTAGATTTTTATTTGTAAATTTACTTCATGTATTTATCTACGTTTCAATCTTTCTTCTTTTGTTCTTTTCCTTCTTCTTCTGTAAAGCTTTTTCATTTAATTTGTTTCGGTTTTCGATTAAAACTTTCAATATTTTATATATATTAATCACCACAGAGATCCTTCCCTGCCTCCATTAGAATATCAGACGCACTACTTCTCGAGAGCACCTTTCTGCGGCTTCTCGGTCTCAAATTGTCTGCTGACTTCAGATGGAACAAATACATTGTGTCAATTGCTTCGTCCACCGCAAGAAAAGTTGGCTCCCTGTGATGCGCCAGGATATTTTTCTCCGCGGAATCGATCCTTCACATCTACAAATCAACCATTCGCCCTTGCATGGAGTATTGCTGCCATATATGGTCTGGATTCCCTTCTATTTGCCTCGGGGTTCTTGATAAGATCCAGAGACGGATATGCATTGCAATTGGCCTTGATCTGGCATCTCGTCTGCAGTCGATCTCTCACAGACATGCCGTCGCCTCTCTTTGTCTTTTTTACAAATACTTTCATGGTAATTGCTCTAATGAGCTGCTTTCGCTGGTTCCCACGCTTCATGAATTCAAGCATCCTACGAGGCTGGCATCCAGCTCTCATTCTTACAGTGTTGAAACTGTTAAATGTAACCGTCTCTTCTACTCTAATAGCTTCATATCTCGCACTTCTCACCTGTGGAACTCCCTTCCCTTTTACTGTTTCCCTGATAGGTATATTCTCCAACTATACAAATGTAATGTCAATAGACATCTCCAGTTGCCTTGCTCTATCCACTATCCCTCTTTTCATACTTTCCTCTATCACTCCTATTTGCTCTCGCTCCAAATCTTGTAACCCCTTGCCTGCTAGTGGCTTTTAGACTTGCTTGGGGAGAAATGCTTAATATATATACATATATATATATATATATATATATATATGCTTAAAATATATATATGTATATGCTTAAAATATATATATATGTATGTATATATGCTTAAAATAATATATATATATATATATATATGTATATAAGAATATAAATATTATATATTAAAAAATATATATATATATAAATAATATATATATAATATATATATATATATATATATATATATATATATATATATATGTGTGTGTATATATATATATATATATATATATATATATATATATATATATATATTTCCTTTTCTGAATCGATGCTCTCTCCTTTCCTGTTTGAGAAGAAAAAGAACATTTTCTTATTGCCGTGGACTAATCAATCTGTTTTCATCATGTCAAAAGCTTACGTTTCATCTTTTTTCTTTCTTTCTTTTTTTAATTGACATGCCATTTTGTTTCTCTCTTCCTTTGCATCCATTGCCTCTTCGCTTCTTTCTTACCAAATTCTCTTTCATTTTCTCTCTTTCTTCCCGTTTCCCCTCACTAATGTTTTCTTTATTTTCGCTCTACTTCTTTGCTCTCCCTCTTCCTTTCAGTCTTTCGACTGCCTTCTGAGTGAGTAACACAAAAATATGCACAACAATAAAGAATCGCATATGCTACCCTCTTGCTTGATCGATCACTTTTTCGGTTATCGATTAATCGATATACTTTGATTAAACTATCGAATTCGCAGGAAATTTGCACAGGCATTTGGATTTTTTTTTCGGAAAACGAAAAGAAAATAGTGTGCAATTCTGTGGGTAATTCAACCTTTTGTGTAATATGTGCATAAGACCAAAGGAATAAACATGTGTAAGTTTGGAGAAAAAGAAAATGCACGCACGTCTTTACTCATATAAAGAGATGTGCGGATAGGATCATAGAAAATTTAACAACAAATGGCATAATCACACACAATACACTGGCATACACACACGCATCTGCGCACATCTCTCTCTCTCTCTCTTTGTTTCCCTATCTTTCCCTCTCTCCATACATACATACATACATACATGCGTATATATATATATATATATATATATATATATATATATATATATATATATATATAGAGAGAGAGAGAGAGAGAGAGAGAGAGAGAGAGATAGATAGATAGATAGATAGATAGATAGATATTAAAAAGAAGAAAGAAACCGCAAACATTTTTGGTTGTAACGTGATTTTTTTAAAAAATATATATTACATTTTATTTTCCATAATTTTGCGGTGTAAGTTCTTAGTAGAGTGTGGAATTGGTTAATAACACCCCACGAAGATTTCCAGAAAATGAAGCAATCTTTTCAGTATCGTTTACAAGATTTAGTGAAGTGGGTTTTGATATTTTTTCCATATATTTGTTCATACCTTTTTCTCTAGGTAAGCTAATGTTAGGGTGGCATATATTGGTACCATTTTTGTTCCCATTGCGGTACCTAGGGTTTGGTTATAGTTTTTGTTGTCAAATTCAAAGATATCATTGTTTAGAATTAGGTCTATACTATCGATAATGAATTCTTTAATGAATCTGGAATGTAGTGTTTCTGGAGGTTTTTCCATCGAGAATGAGAATGCCTCCTTACCTAATTCATGGGGTATGTTGCTATAGAGGGCGACTAATGCCAAAAGTTGCCATAAGTGTTCCCGGATCTACTTTTTGTGGTATGGAACTAAGGAAGTGAATATCGTCTTTGATGTAGCTTTTAATCTCCTTAGTAAATGGTTGTAGTATTGTGTTTATTAGGTTACTGAGTTTGCTAGTTGGACAGGTTGGTCCTGTTACTATGGATCTGAATGTAAGGTCACTGGGGTTTGGGATGCTAATATATTCAGATTTTTTGTTTGCAAAAATTCTTTTTTTTCAATCGTGAATTTTTTGATAGAAATTGCTTGTTTTTGACACACAGTTTATTAGGAAATTCTTTTCTTTCTTTGTTAATAATTTATTATTTGCTGCACAGTTTTGTAATTTTTGATATAATGATTTTGTCTGTGTTGGTGTCGATTAATTTGTAGTTGTTCTTGTCACAAGTGTCTCTAGAATTTTTGTTTTATAGTACGTTTTGTCCATGATCACTATAGAGCTGCCTTTATCTGCTTCTTTTATAATTATGTTACTATTTCTTCGGATGACCTGTAACGCTAGTGTTTGACTGTATATTAAGTGTTTGAAAGGTTTGGATTTTTCTTGTCGGTCGAGGTTCCAGAGTTTTTCAAAAAATATGTTTAGCTCATTAGTATTATTATTTTTGTTTGGGAAGAAATTAGGTTTGTTTTTTTTACTTAAGATTCATCTGTAATGTGTTCGTTATTAACATTAGCTTACCTAGAGGAAAAAGATAAAAGAATTATATGGTGAAAATATAAAAATCCACTTCACTAAATCTTGGAAACTATACTTAGACGATTGTTTCATTTTCTGGAAATCTTCATATTAACCAATTGTACACTTTACTTCAGAACTTAAATTGCAAAATTATGTAAAATAAAGCATAATATATTTTTTTTCTCTGCTTTTTTAAAATATACACTTTTCTATCGTGGGAACAACTATAACCTCTTTCCTATATATATATATATATATATATATATATATATATATATATATATATATATATATATATATATATATATATATTTATATTTGTGTGTGTGAAAGAGAGGAAGAGAGAGAGAGAGAGTGATAAAATTTAAGGATACTTTATATTTATAGGGAAAAGTACTCCATATCACGGACAGAGTCTATGTACATAAAAAAGTAAATAATTATATAGTGTGTTTATTTGATGATGTTGTTTAATTATTTTTTCATTAAGTAATTATGAGTAAGTTACTATCTATTTTAATAAGTGTGGGATTTTTAGATAGAAATTATGGTTGCTTTTATTTCAATGGATGACTAATGCATTTGACACATTGTTGTTTATAACATTCCTTTTATGTTCATATAAAGCAGTTATATATAAAAGAATTAATATATATATATATATATATATATATGGTCATGCACATAGATGTCTGTTTAACTGTATCATATCTCATCAATATGGGTAGATATCGGGTTGCTTCAAGGGATCGAAAGTCTACCGATTTGGCATCAGTCAGAGATCCTAGCCATAATCTATCGGCGCACGGCATGCAGACACACACACATATATATTTCCTATATATATATATATATATATATATATATATATATATATATATATATATATATATATATATATATATATATATATATATATATATATATATATATATATATATATATATATATATATATATATATATATATATATATATATATATATATACATATATATATATATATATATATATATATATATATATATATATATATATATATATATATATATATATATATATATATATATATATATCTGAACCTCTCTCCAGATCTAGATAAGGTCAGGCAATTCTAGACAATAACCGCAAAGAAAGGAAAATACACCGGAAATAACCCTTTTCATTCTGATGATTTCTATTCAGTCACTGACAGTATGTCATAAGAGACGTAAAATAACTTGTCAACTACCTGTAATTCCCCTGAGACAAACAGTCCAGCGAAACTTCCACCGATTCCATGTAACCTTAAAAGTATCTTCCTTGTTATCTCTGATTTAGGCGGCTTGGCTTTTTCTTGTGCTTGTCTCACTTTCTATCTTAGCCTATCTATCTGCCTGGGCCTCGGACACCTCGACATGGTGTAATGGTTAGAAAGCTTGTCTTGCTAGATCAATTACGACTGAGTAGTGAGTTCGATCCTGGGTGCTATCGGCCTTGTGCCACATCTAAGCCGGGCTTAGAAAATCACTATCTGCCTAGGCCTTTGTGATACTCTTCCAAATAACGGCTACCTTACAAGCATCGGAAAGTACAGAAGAGTTGAAGTTGCCACAGTCCGTCTACTTTACGTCAACAGTTATATAACACATCAGGTCTATCACGTTAAGATCTGTCGCATCACGTCAAGTTTATACCACATCAGGTGAAAATTCAGAAGCCGCTACACTCTATGAGGAAATAAAATATGCAGTTCAGAACTTCCTGATCGATATACACCTGATGAACGCCTGAGGGCACAACGGCTGAGACATTGTTATAATAACAACAAAGGTGAGGCTATGGTCAGAATGTAAATAGTGTAAATAATCATAATACTTCATCACAGAAATTCAGACTGGAATTACATGAACTTACAAGAAAAATTATCGTTCATTTTTTTTTAATGACTTGTCTTTCTCTGTTTGGTCGAAATTATTCTACATAGAGAAAACAAGACGAAGGCGACCCGCTAAATTTCAATACATGCTCTATAAGAGAGTAAGATTCTGTTATGGTCCGGTTCCTTGTACCACGGGGATAGTCATAGGGAGAAAAAATAAAGAAGAACTCGAAGGCGGATATGGAATAACACTGATATATTACAAACAGGAATATATACAGAGAGGTACAAAAGTGTTAGTACGAACAATCAGATTTAGTAGTAATTGTCTGAACACGACTCTGTTTCGGACTGCCTCTGACTCGACTGACTGACTCGCTCTGACTGACTGACAGACTCCTGACGGACTTCACTCCAGACTTCAGACTGAACTCTAGACTTCAGACTGAACGGTATTTAGTCACTCCTCACGAGGGCATCATGTGGCCAAGGCCGGTTTAACGTGGGATCTCGGAGCCCGTGGGCTCGGCCAAAAATATGCCCTTTGATCCCGTATAAACGGGTTCAGGGTCGGTTTACCTCCCCGAAACAGACTACGCTCTTCGGCGTTGCCTCGTTCGGCTTCCTCCCCGCCCGAATAGCAGAGAGTTCAACCGATCACCAGGTCGTCCGACTTCAGACTGAACTCTCTACTTCCTCTTGAGGCGCAGTATTCCGTATGGAATAGTCCATTATGTTCTTATGGGTAAGGTCCCCTAACAGATTATGTAACTGACTTTGTACGCAACGTGGACGTTGGTGCCAGAAGGACAGTTACAACAAAACTTCAGACTTAAATATATGTAAGGTTTACAGAAAAGTCCATAAAAAAAACGAAAACGATTTAGAAATGGAAAGAAAATAGTGATGGCACTTACAATGAATCTATCAAAAAATTGATGTCGTTAAATTTGAGATTGTTGACGATAGACTCAGTGTTGATCATGATACGGGGGAAACTGAAAAATTGTTTGTAGAGAAAGATTTTATACATCTCAACCAAAAATACTGTTGGCTGCGTGGTCAGTGAGTGTGAATGGTTTACTTATGAGAAAAGAGTAAATATGCTATGACCATCTGGATATGTGGTGGAAGCGGAAATTCGACTTCTGGATGTGCAGATAGAAAATCTAGAAGAATTATGAGATATAATATTAAGGCATGAACCCAAATCAGGAAAAAGTAGCGCTGTTTGGAAGAAATTGAAAACCACATCCCAATTTGAAGAAATCATTGCAAAGGAAATCATGTAGAGGAAACTGTCCTTAAAATGTTTATGGGTTGCTAGCATTAAGTAACGTGTCATCGTGACAGAGGCTTTAATCATACTGTCTTACTTTCATCAATTGGCGATCACACAAGATTATTCGCTCTCTCCCACCAACTGTATGTAGTCTGCACGCTATAGTTGCAGTATAAACAACTTGTTTGTACTGTGGATATTGAAAATCAGACATCTGTCTGAGCAGATATTTGCAACAGGGATTAGCTAGTTACCCCAGCAGACAAGCCATCTTGGAATGCTATTACGTATTAATGTAATCTGCTTTGTCGTCTAGGTCTCTTATACTTATCCATTTATCTATATATCGTTTTAAAGTTCTGTTTTTCCAGTTTCATCTGTTCCGTGAAGTGTTTGATAATATTGATTTAGTTTTATAGGATATAATAGTACTGTTGAATATCCTTGTCTTTCCTGTCATTCAAATCTATATGCCTATTTATGGAAGTCTCACGCTTACATGGAGCTAGGAACAAGCTCGGACTTTCCCTGTTGTGACGCCTCAAAGTGGTGGAGACACTCAGGATCTCACAAGTGTTTATTACCACATTTATCCTGGCCTTAGATGCATATACTATTTCTTGCCAATAAAAACCACTTTGCCAATTCTTTCTGTCAGTTTGTCGATAACCGTGGCTTTTGATTTTATTGCAAAGGAATAAATTCACTGTTATTTGGTTGGTGATAAGTGTAGATTCCAGATGTGTTTATATTTTGAACAAAGTAAAGAGCGTTTCATTAAGATGGATTACATAAAAGGGTATTTCATTACGACGGATTAAAGTCATCAGTAAATAAATCAGTGCTATTGGTGAAAATTTATTTATTTCTCTATGCGATCATGTTATTTAAGTCATGGAAAGTATGTGTAAAAAGTAATATCGTCAAAATGTCCGTCAAATCTGAAAGAAAAATTGATTGAACGCTTAAACTTAATTCACATTTAAAATAAGTCCAAGTTATTGGAACACCCTTTAATTCTGGTGAATTATGGAAGTTTAAAAATTATTTTCTCAGAAGGTTTCTTTTATTTCTTCTGAAACTTACAAAGTAAAAGAAACGAACAGACAAATATAAGGAATATTTACTTACAACATTTACTTACTTAAATATTTTCTATTTGATTATATAGCTATAATCTTCAAATATTCGAACGTAATGTCATTCAACATCTTGTGTTGCCTTGACCTTGATCCCTGTCCTTCTCTTAATCCTTTTCCCAAACACTCGTCTTTACTCTTACTCTCACTCTCCCTTACGTGCTAGTGGCACTCCCGCCTTTCTTGGGGTGATTTGTTTAAAAAAATATTATTATTTTTCCATCTGAATCATCAATGAATATGAGGTTAGAATACGTTCCAAATTTTTTTGGCAAATATCTTCGGAAAGTTATAAAATGCAATCCCTACAGCCAAGGGGTTAAAGAGTGGGACAGAAGGGAAAAACAAAGTTTTTTTTTACAATTCGATCTAAAACATAATGGATTAACGTGCTCCAGTCGGTCAACCCCATAAAACACAGAAATGACTTAACCGCATCGAAAAAAAAAATATTTTTTCTCTCTCTAACTTCAGAAGAAAAAATATTTTTTTTACTTCTCTCTCTTTCTCTTTCTCCCCCATCTCTCTCTCTCTCTCTCTCTCTCTCTCTCTCTCTCTCTTAGAAATGTTTCAAATACCTTTAGAGAAAAAATGGAAGACTAAGTTTTCTATCAGTATTTCTCTGTCGGTATCATATCATTATTATCTCGCTGGTCTACAAGGCAACAAAAAGATAATTCGGACCTGGGTTCGAAGAAATCAAACATTATATATCTATTCTGTCTCTCATTTTTCTACTTCTACAGTCTTTCGACATTTCAATTAAAAAATGATCGCATTGCCAGACGTCCCGACGAGAAAGAATATTCAATTTGAAATTCAGTATCCTTAAATCTAAGAATTCTATGCAACTCTTGCAGATATAGTTACATGACGCAGTATTATGTAGATGGATTGGTCATGCTCGCAACATAGTAGAGTCAGTTTGCGAATCGAAATTCTTGGCCCTCATCGCGAAAAATTCGCAAATGCAATTAAACGGAACCGAGGTGAACCATAATTTTATAAAGAACGTATTTTATAAGCTTTATCGCTTTCTACCTCTAAGTCTTCATAAAGATTCTAAGAAAAAGAGAGAAAGTGAATTATGTAACTTTGTCAAAAAAAAAAAAAAACAAAAAAAGCAAAGTGATGCGTTATCAGAAAAGAGACGTAACTCATTAGTGTTGGAAATAGCATTATTTATCACCAAATATTTAAAAACAAAACAAAACAAAAAAAAAACACGGCATTTGTGGAAGATTAAAGTATGCCACGAAAAATAGTTCACAAAGAATATTTTCCTGAATTCCTCTTCGTAAATGTATAAACCAAACGCGTAAAGCGAGAGTAGAATGTTACATTTATTTATGAAAAGTGATTAAGCTTAAGATTTTTTTTTTGACGTGGAACAAGACGACGATATGGTACACTCAGTGAGGATGTAAATTATTATTTTATTATTGCAAGTGCATGGATTTAACGACCTGAGGAGTCTTTCAACTGGTCGGAAACGGGAAACAGAAAACGGAAGGTGCAGTTAATTAGAAAAGAATTGTAAGACGCAGAACAAAATGATTGCCGAATCATTAAGAGACAGTTTAAATTACTTGGACGCATAATGAGGACAGTAGGCTTGGAGAATTTGTCACTCACAGGGTATACTGTAGGTGCGAGGGAAAAAGAGAGTAACCTTCATGACGATGTTGTAAAGGGGTGTTCGAATAACTTCCGATTTTAAATGTGAATTAAGTTTAAGCGTCTAATGATTTTTTTTTTTTTTTTCAGATTTGGAGCACATTTGGACGATATTATATTTCAAATATAATTGTTAAATAACATGACTGAATAGAGAAATAATTAATTTTTTACCAATATCACTGATTTATTTACTGCTGACTTTGATCCGTTTTAATGAAACACCCTTATATATAATCCGTCTTAATGAAGTACCCTTTATAAATGGATGGAAGATCATAAATTGAGAGGTATAGTAAGGAGACAAATATTACTTAGAACTACAAAGGATAGGAAGATGTGGAGAACCATGATCTTCACTTTCTGAAGGGCAATGGTACATGAAAGAGGAAGTTAGATGCGATATTTACTTCGGGGATGGATTTATATCTGTTCCAAATTTACTTACCTAGAAAGGAATGTAACGAACTCGGCCTGATTTCTAAATCTGATCTCCCGTTTTTAATTCCGAGCCGTTATCCACGATACCACCCGCACATCCACGCTAGTGGTAAATACGCCAAACACGAATTTCTATTCTTGGTGATCGTAACAGGAAGACACTATCTCTATCTGTGACAAATTGCGCAAATCCCGTGAATTACAAATTTCGGTTATTGTAAGTTTCTACGAGCCAACACTTCCCCAGGAATGACCCTGGCTTTTGAAAGATGAATTAGTCAACAGTAGTATCAGTTTCTGAATTTAGAGTTGACATTGCCCTATACTGCTTGCCAAACAAGGCTAGGCACCCGAGTCTGCTCTGATATTGAACCCATAGCTTGAGTACAGATGAAATGGATTCATATCGTCCCAAAAGGTATTTGTTAAAAAGAGAATTAAACGAGGCTGGGCAGCCAATTTTTATTTTTGATTTAATAATCGTTGTAATATTCGCGCCTGCGTGTTTGGGGATTTTCTTTTTCTTTGTAACATGTCCTATCAAGAGATCCTTTGTAAATCTCCACAACGTTTGTCACTTTGCGAATCCTTCCATATCCCTTCCGACAACCATTCACACACAAGCATGTCAAGAGCAGGAGGTCCGCTGCAGTCAGTCTTAGCTGGTCAGAGCTTTTCTAAGCTAGTCTAAGTTGGTTAGAGCTTGTCTAAGCTGGTCTTAGCTTGTCTAAGCTGGAAAGAGCTTGTCTAAGCTAGTCTAAGTTGGTTACAGCTTGTCTAAGCTGGTCAGATCTTGTCTAAGCTAGACATAGTCGGTCATACCACCGCTAGTAACAGACGTCACAGAACGGTGGGGGAAGCAAAGGAGATAAGTCACCGGCACGGAATAGACACTACATCTGTCACATCCTTCCCGATAGGAAAAACCCACTTCTACTCCTCTGACAATCCGTCCAGAAGAATCCTCTGGGTGGGGGAAGTCCCTACCTCCGATATGTCCTCTTATGTCATCAAACTGCAAAAAAATGTAGTATGTCACGAAAGCAGACGACTGACACAACAAATTGGAATAAAACTAGTAGAACAAGACTAGCAAATTATACATTTTAAGTAAGATGAACGTATTGATAATAATTCATTTTAACTTTGTATGGCACAAGGTCATAAGAATGAGACACCAACTGAAGATGAGTCACTTCGGTGAAAATTTTCTATTCACAGGCAATGCATCACCAATTTGATGATAAAGTAAAACAATGAATATCGTTACGGGCTTGAATGCTTTTATCTTACGACTTTGTGTACGGATTCATTTCATTTTCTGATCGTTTTATTAAATGATTGCAACAAATTTTATTTGATTTGTTTCTTTGTACTTGCTTGGTTTCTTGAAATGATTTAATCGGAGGAAAATTCGGTACTGCTTATAATTACAAGTGAAACTTATTTAAAGTCATCTGCGCTCTGCCAAACTCAATCTTTACAAAATCGTCTTGCCATACGATCTCTGTTTTTCTGTAATTATAACCAACTCTGAATTTCAGTTCTTGGGCTGGCCTTGAATCAGAGTCAATTGCGTTTGCTTCTTATAATATAAAATAAATCAAGTGTGTAGAATGTATCGAGCGATATATCATATGCAGGTTTTACTTCGTTAGGTAGTAGATTTCAGTCGAATATAACGATTCAAGGCTAAATTAACTTTTTATATTTATCAAGTTTACCTTGGCCTAAGGCCAAATATGGGTAAGGAGACAGTATTTCATCAAACTTTTGATTAAAAAGCCAACATCAAAAATCCTTCATATTATATTGGATCTATCACTGACCATTGGCCTTGATGAAAATACGCATATATCTTGATTATGAGAAAGGTTTGCTATTAATATTTGCTTAGCTTTGCCTCGTACAGCACATGGCCACAAAAATATATCTGATAAAATTTAAATTCCCTATCTTAGTAACTCTTTACTTGAGCTTGTTAAAAACTGTATCAGAAGCAATTTATTTATGTTTCTCACAATTAACATACTCTAGCATAGATAAAAAATAATAGGGTATTCTGTGAAGATAGAAGTTCACCTTGAATAAACACTCATCTTCTACATAAATTAATCTTGCTGGATATGGATTCTGTCATTAATTTTGTAACGAAGTCATTGAGGCTTGACATTTTATATTTTATTCAACTCGTGATATCCTTATTTACTCTCGGTCAGTGTGTTATTGAGCCGCCCTGAGGGTCTCATTCAAAACGTAAACCTTGAATTTCTATGCTCTCCAAGAGTCTCTTTTTATCGCCTCGTTGGTGTACACGAAATAAAGTATTTTTTTCTCACGCTTACAACCCAGCTGCAGCTGCTCCTGTCACGACAATCTGCATTCGTCTGCCGGGAGGTCACCTCAGGTCGACCCTGTATCTGGATCCTTTGATGGTCTTGTCCGATACTGAGTGAAAAGTCGATTCTGGCATGACATGGAATGAGAAACATTAAATTTTGGTGACAATTTCGGGGCTAATATTCGCTGACTTATGACGTCAAACACTGTACTAAACGCCTATAAATATTAAGCTTAATTATTATTATTATTATTACTACTACTATTATTATTAGTAGTAGTAGTGGTAGTAGTAGTAGTAGTCGTAGTAGTAGTTTATGATCATAATATTATTAATGCATTTATGGGGACGTGTGGTTAGAAGGTTCGCTTTCTGACCATGAAACCCGGGCTCGATTCTCAGCATGGTCATTTTGTTAAGAAGGAAACTTCCTGATGTTATCGGTCTGGAGGGTTCGATCCCATCGTGCGACACATTTTGAAAGTGTCTGAAAAGCGTTGTAAATGAAATTGGGTAGACGGTACCATTGGGTGACGCTGATAGCTAGCAACGTCCGAATTAAGAAAATACATTCATCAGTGGTAACATCTAAACTCATATATCGAACTGGTGTGTGTATGTATGCGTGTGTGCGCTCTTGTGTGTGTGTGTATGTGTGTGTGTATGTGTGTGAAAAAAGATGGAATGAGTGGTCTGTGTAAACGAGAGTATAATATGTGTGTGTGTGTACGCGAATGAGTGCGTGACAATGCTTTTTGTGAAACAGATTGACAGCTGTGAGAGAGAAAGAATGTTGTGAGTAGTGTATGTGTGTGAGACAATGGCGCATATGTGTGGTGGGTTAGTGCTTTGTGCCTTTGCGTCCGTGTGAGAGAGTGATATATATAAGTGGTGTGTATGTATAAGCTAGGTTGTCTGTATCAGTGTAGGTATATGTCAGTTTTGGCGTGAGTGTGTGAGATGTAAGATGCTGTATGCAAGATGGATTCGGTTCCACAAGAAAATGTAAATTCTTGCCAATATTAGAACTGACCTTTTAAGCCTAAATATAGTCTATAGTGTTCACATTTAGTTTTACCTGGAGCAATTCTTCGCCTATGCTAAGAGCTGAAATTAATGGGTTTTACTTGCCTTTAGTTGAACTTTCTTCCCAGACTATTTATGGGTGTAAGTTCGAAAGGGAAGTCACATGGTGAGCATCCTACTCGTTTAGGAAGAGGAAACAGACTATTTTCCAAACAAAAATACGGTTACCCTTACCTTATTTGTTTTTCTTGTTTCATCATTGATTGTATCGATAGATATTGTAATCGATTACCCATTGATGAATATAATTTCGGTAACAAATAATATTCGATTAATATACGAGGTTTATCCAAAATATCAAGACTGGAGGTATATGAAGAATACTTCAACAAATATCAATTCCGAATCTTCTTCGGAGTAGTCCTATTTCTGAAACCATACATTTTATGCAGTGTTGTTTCTATTAATGGAAGCCTTCTTGGAACTCCTTTCTGGGGTTTGCGAGCGGCTACCTCACCGCATTTTCTTGGATTTCCTCGACGTCTCATAATCTAAGTGGGATTTGATTTTTAAAGAGAAAAAAATCGTACAGGGCGAGATCTGGAAATATGGTGATTGTCTAACCTGAGGAATATTGTGCCTGTCATAAAACCGTTGCACAAACCATGGTCAATTATGGAACCGCAGTATTGTGTTGATATGACAGCACATTACACACTTTCCTTCCAAGCATTGCTATAAATAGCAGACGTGAACTAGGACGTTATAACTTACTGCGCACGCACAACATATGTCAAAGTCAATCTGTACCAAGTGGCTTCACTCTGCGTACTTTACTCCGTTACCATAGCAATAGTCCTGATATTTTTTTATTAAAACTCGTACACAATGACTCAAAGTATTACTGTGTTCAAGTCATCCCTGGTCAGTATTAGTGATTCCCTTTACAGTGTTCTTATTGTAGTCTAAGCTTGCTTGTTGGACTGCAATTTCATTTTCACTGCACTAGGCTTCATTCAACAGCGAAGAATATTATAGCTACACGCCGCTTCTTTTGAGCTGCACGCGGTCGCCACAAAGACTGAAGAAAAGATTTTGCTCGCATCACTAGTCACATTTGGAATCTGTCTTTGAGAGCATCAGTTGGTTGCCGTATTTATAAAGGTCGTTTACAATGCCCACTACTTGAAAACAAATGATTAGATAAAGCAAAAAACAAATAGATCAAAATCAGCATAATAACTGGACTTGAATAATTCAAACAGTTTGTTTTAAGAAAACGAGTATGTTTAAATAAACTGTAATATTTCAAGCTCTTTTCATAAATGGCTTTAAAGCGGGCTTATTTGAAATTTTATATTAGTTAAACACGAATTCAAAACGTTTCAAACAAGCAAAAACTATTTAAAATCGAATATTTTTTTTAAATCTGTTTTTATGATTTTAATATTAAAACCCAGTTGTTCGATCAATAACAGGTTTTATGACAAAAACAAATTACAACTTGCACAATCTTTACTCAACGTTAGAAAAAAAAAGAAAAATAATTTTAAAAAATGAAATATTGTGGTAATTTTTTTATTTTTATTTTAACTGAATTATAAAATGTAAAAACATATTTGTGGATTTCCAGAGTTGTGTATGCTGAACGGTGATTTAATCGCAATCTATTCGTTTCCCTAGTAATTCTGACGGACATGTTTCCTTACTTGATCTGTTCCCGACTTGAAAACATGTCCTCTTGACATATGGGAACACATGTCTACTAGGCAAGCAACTCATAATTAATTTGTAACCAGCAAACTGGGATTCATTTCGTGTCTTTCCTGGCGACGACCGTCAGAGTTAAAGGTTTAAGTTTAATCTTCCGAATGTAATTGCACCACTGAGGTTTCGAAGATCTCGTGACATCAAAGAAATACCAAATAAAATTTTCGAATCTCTTTGGTTTACTCTAGCCTGTTCAGCCGTTTTAACCCTTATCAATTCTTCCATCTATACCAACATGATAATCTGGATAATAACAGACGCCTCGTTGTATACGCTAGTAATGAATGTAAGCGTTTTCTCAAAGAGTCTAATTCGCTGTTCGCCGATAGAATGAGACACCGTATGGCCTCTTACAAATATGGTTCTTGTGATAACTGGCGATTCCGTAAAAGTGAGTTTAAAAATAAGGGTAAGTCATCAACACCTCTCCTCAATCAGTTCGAAGTATTGTCGTTTACTGCCGATAAAGCAGAAATCTTTGCTCATAAATTCACCCCAGGCAAAACAATAAAGCTATTACGACTCAGAGAATATATGAGAAAAAGAAAAAAAATAGGTATTAAGAAGACAGAAGATAAGGATTGACATTGCATTTACATTTTCGACAATTGTTGACTGGAAAGCAAGAACTCAGAAGAAACTTCCAAAAAACGGGTGTGAGAGAAAATAAACTGTTAGCAAAGAATTACGGTTACATCAAGCCTATTCAACTGTAAAAGGATGTAACCTTGAGTTTCGCTATAAGCAGAAGATTTCGCTACCTGCTTCTCACTCGTCCCGGAATCGCGTCAATTTATTTCACCAGGAAACCAATCTAGTATTGAGCTTTTTTTTCCTCGTTTTTCTTTTAATCGTTTCATCCTAAACAAAGCGAAAATGCCACTAGTACGCAGGGGTTTTCACAGAGTGAAGGTGAAAGAAATGACTGCGTATAGCGGGGGAACAAGGTAAAAATAAAAGCTGAACGCGGTTAAAGAAGAAATGTCAGACCAGATATGACCAAATATAAAAACAATATTCAATGTTCTAAATATGCAAGATCGACTCTGGCAAGAAAAAACCTGGCACGGCTCAGTGACACAACTTTCCTTGCAGTAGATACAGCGATTGATTCGATGTAGTCGTTCATATTCAAGCAAGTGGAAAGCGTGAGACCACGAAGCCGCAATGTGTTTCTTCCATGAGTTTATCATCAGCCATGTTGATGGTTGGTAGGAAAGTTCTATATTGGTTAAATTAGACCATTTTCGCTTTGGTGGCATTAAAATTGACGATCCATTTTATGTACCAGTTAACCTTTGATTGAAGAACATTTTCAAGAGCATTGTCCAGTTTAATTTTGTCAACTCTGACGGATTTGCTATTGAGACGGGTGTAAATGGTAGTGTCATTAGCATAAATGCCTACTTGGGAACTGATGACACCAGGAAGATCATTGCTGAAGATCAGAAAGAGCGTAGGACCAAGGGTAGTACCTTGGGGGGCAACTGCGTTCGTGTGAAAGGATCTGGAAGCGTGCCCGTTCAAAACGACCTTCATTTTACGCGATTTGATAGGAACAATTGGATTAAATCAAACAAACCTCTAGGGATTACGCTGAAGACCGGCGTGCTAAACCTTGTCAAATGTATCCGAGACATCGAGGGCCAAAGCTAAAGCTTCGTTGTTATTATCAAGAGCTTATAAAATAATTTGATGAGTGTAATATCCCCCCAAAACTATCACACACAAATATAATATATATATATATATATATATATATATATATATATATATATATATATATATATATAATCATTCATACAAAAAAGTAGATTAGTAAAGTTAATGATATAAAATGGCGAAATCCCTTCGCAAACAAAATTTCAATGTTGCATTAACCTACAAATAAATTTTGTAGGTTAATGCAAATATCATTAACTTTGCTAATCTACTTTTTGTATGAATGATTCATTGTAATATAAATTGAACTGCACCACATATTTGATATATATATATATATATATATATATATATATATATATATATAGTTTAAAAACTAGGAATTTATTGATTTTAATTTTATTAGTCTCTAAGGCCCTTTCAACCAACATCTCATCAGGAGACAATCGTTGGGTCATTAATTAACGAAAAGAACAGTAACGAAAATAAAGAGCAAAAAAAAGGGGGGAAACACGCTAAAATAACAAACAAGTGTATATACTTGTAACGAGGGGAGGGGAAATAACGTGTAAATAAATTAGCGAGGGACAGTTGAAATAAAATATCCCCCCAACAGATTAAGGGACTACACAAATTCTTTCTGCCGGCAGAGAGAAGGTTTCCTTAATCCTATACAGACTGATTCCAAAATCTTCAAAGATTGTTGGAACCAGACGTATGAATAGTTTTAAATGAATGATTTTTAAATGATATATATATGTATGTGTATATATCTGTATGTATATATGTATGTGTATATATATATATGTATATATATATATATATATATATATATATATATATATATATATATATATATATATATATGTGTGTGTGTGTGTGTGTGTGTGTGTGTGTATATATATTTACATATATGTATATATATATATGTATATATGCATATATTTTGGCTGCATGTTTTCATTAAGACATGTTTCGCTGTACAGTTTCTGTCTGCTCATTTTCATTAAGATTCTTTCACACACTCGGATAAGTTTTTTGATATCATTACTGGAAGACGAGAGGAAAATCCCATATTCATACATTTGTTTTATTACCAAGTACTTTCGGCACAACCTGATGACATGGACATGTCAAAAGTACCTGGTAATAAAACCAATATTTTCTCTCATCTATCAGTAGCGACATCCAAACACGTAACCTATGTTATGAAATGATCTTAAAGAAAATGAGTAGACAGAATATGTCTAAACTATACAACTGAACATTAATATATATATATATATATATCTGTGTGTGTTTGTGTGTGTGAGTGAGTGTGTGTGTATCTATATGTGTGTATGTGTATATATGTCTGTATGTCTGCATATATATGTGTATATATATGCTTATGTATATATATGTATGTGCATATATATGTGTGTATACATTTACATATATATCTATATATATATATATATATATATATAATATATACACATATATATATATATATATACGTATATATGTGTGTGAGTATACATATATGAATGTGTATATATATGTATCTGTATTTATATACCTATGTGAATATATGTATGTATATATGTATATTTATATAGATGTGTGTATATATATATGTATATGTATGTGTATATATGTGTATATATATATATATATATATATATATACAAATTCATGAATTATTAACACATCATCGCTAACAATTCAAATCATATACAAAAACCTCCGAATCCGTTATGAATGAAATGATCCTTGTTTCCATAAATTTCTGCCGTATTAGTTCTTATTTTTATTTCGGAGGTTTTTGTATATTATTTGAATTGTTTGCGATGATGGATTTCTCGCCAATTAAATCATTAACCTTTGCTTTTGTTTTTGTGTTAATAATTCATGAATTTGTAAATTGATTGCACGTTTATCGTTTATATATATATATATATATATATATATATATATATATATATATGTGTGTGTGTGTGTAGACATATATGATTCACAAAAAACAAATAAGGATTGTATATATTTATGTAGATAACAAGGTGTATAATATAACAGAAAATACATATCAACCAGCCCGTAATGTCTCTAGTACTAGGCCTACAGAAATTAAAAAAGGGACTGAGAATAGGAAGGATTGGAGAAAGGTCAAAAGATGAACGGGATTCAAGAAAACAAAAAGACACATACGAATATATCTTGTCATCTGAATCACACAAAGACAAACTAGAATTATTATACACTTAGCTCCTTAACGCAATATTTACGTTACCAGAATTTCATTCTTCTTTTTCTCCATAAATGCTTCCTTTTTTCTTTTAAAATGTATTTTTTCTTAGAGGTAGATATAGAGAATTTATCATCAACTCAGTGTCGGTATTACAGTTATAGATCGACATCAATGTTTTCTACTCACGTCTGGAAATATAATACAAAATTAATATATCCGAAGTGACAAGAATGTATTATGGCGATTGTGCAGCAAATATAATGCAAGTTGATAATATATTATGACCATGCATACTTATCTTGTCTGGTGATTCTACGTGTCGAGTTGCAATTTCAACTTCCAGTGTGTACTCCGTAAAGTTGCAACTGAAAATAACTGGTTTCAAATGTAAATCAACAATTATTTATCTTTTTTTTTTAATTGTACACCGAAGCAAGGCGGGACTGATATTAGGACTCAGAGAGTTAGTGGGAGTAAAAGTGAAAGAGAAGACTGGAATTAAAAGGGCTGAGGAAAGGAGAAAAAATTAACAGGATTCAAGAAGACAAAAGGCACACACGAAGACATATCTGAATTACACATCTAAATTACACAAAGACAAACAGGAGTTATTATACACTTAGTTCCTTAATGCAATATTTACGTTTTTCAGTTAATCTTGATATCCGTTAATTTCTTGACTTCGGACGGCTATAAATTATACTAATGTTTGTTTAAAAAGCAAGGGAAACATGATTAAAAAAAGGCAAATCAAAGAACACAAAATAAAGATATCAGATTTTTTTTCTTTTTCTCTATATCTAAATTCTTTTTTTTTTAAACAAAAATAATTTCACTATAGGCAAGTGGTAATACCACAAGTACACAGAGTCACTCCAGCGAGTGGAATTGAAAGAGGAGACTGACGGTTAATCAAAACAGGTCTCTCGTAAACTTTAACTCTGTGTTCTCTCCAAATCCGTTGGCATCTGCGTGATTTGAACACACCGCTGTTAAAGAGTTTTGTTATTCTGTAGTTTAATTACTATTCTTATTATTGAGATAACAACAAATTACAGCTCCTAAAGGAACATTCTAGACTAGTATTGAATAGAACTGTCACTGAATGTAATTTGATGCGATCAGCGATGAAGAGACGTAAATATATTCCATTTATGGCAATCTCATCGCATTCCCTAAAGAAATAAGTTATATATATATTGAAATCCTGTAACTCTGCTGGAAAATCATCTGCAGATGTCTATCGCAAAAGGGAAACCTTAGGCCGAGAACAAATCTAAGAATTTAGATAAATTCGATCCACAGATCGATATAGATTTGAGGTTAAAAGAGGGTCAGAATACTTAAGGTAATCTAGGTTGCAGGAAACTAATTTTATCATTTGCCAAAGAATCGATCAAAATTTTCTACGTACCGAGACAATCGACAAAACAGGTAATCTATAAATGCTTGAAAGACAAAATCCTTACGCATCTTTATACAAAGAACTCCGTTGTATATATATTAGACCGACATTTGCTTCGTTTTGTATTTATAAATCTGAAATGTGTTTGGCACAGTCGATGCGGAGCTAAGTTACTAAAATAATAATGTTATGCGAGAATATTTTTATAATCATAATTATCTACTGAAAATAACGTTTAAAGTGAAAAAGTATGACTGATTAATAAAAAAGAAAAATCCATTATTTCTTTAGAAATCAATTTGTTTACGATTGGATACGAAAGTGAGCAGATAGGAAAGATTTCGTGGAGTCTATGACGAAAAGGATTCACTTAAAGTCACGATTCAACCGTTGGCGTTCGAAAAAAGGTTCAGCAGCAATGAACTCTGAGAGAAATATTGTAAACGTCTGTTTTCGGTGCATTGATTCTAACTGCAAAGATTGAGTTATTCTGATACAAGGTCTGACACGTGAATCATGCAGTTAATATGGAAGTCATTAAATTAGTAACGGCCTGCCATATTAACTCTTTGAGATTAAAGGCAGGAAGTCTCCATAAATTTACAGGAATTTTCTTAGTATTCTTGCAAATTTTTCTTGTGAAAAAGGTGAAACATTTGTTAGAAAACTGATTTTCAAGGTCGGCAGCACTTCCCTGTGTAAAAGATTAACACAACGTAATTTAATTCCTTTGTTTTCTTCCAATCTCATTTCGTATTTTTACAATTTTAAGCTAATCATAGAATATATCAATAAATATGAGATATGATCTGAAACACAAAAATAACCCATTCAAATCTGTAAACCTGTTTTGTTTTTCTTTTTTTTTCTTTGTGCAACACTCTCTTATCCTCTTGAAACTCACTTTCGAAAGAGACTCGTTTTCCACTTAAGACCTTATAGATGAATATCCGGTTTGTTCTCAAGCAGACTTCCAGTATTACCGGGTTGTAAAGACTCCAACCAATAGTTCTCTAGTCTTCTTGAAAGGTCTCGTTTGTTGTGATATTTCAGTTGCTGTAAATTGGTCGGAGCTATGGTTCTCACCCGCCGTCACTTATTTTACCTTTAAGTGTTGATTTCAATACCGTGGAATCAATTTGAAATTCTTTCGAATATCTAAATCAACCAATCTCGATTTTAACGTTTTTGGTGCGATCACAAGTATTATTCACTGCCTGAGCTTTTCTTGATTTTCAGTTTTCTTAATTTCACATTCAGACGCGGTAATGTTTTTAGTTTTATTTATTTTTTCGCGATCTTTTCTGCAAGTGAAATCTGATTAACCAGTGAAAATCAAACAACACAAAAATAAAAAATAAAAATCAGAGAATCTGTTATTTTTTGGAACTTTGAAAGAACGTGTCGTCTCTCATTGACTTCGGACGACCATAAATTATACTAACGTTTGTTTAACAAGTCAACTGAAAATGAAACCTGATTAACCAAAGAAAATCAAACAACAGAAAAATAAAAATACCAGAATTTTTTTTTCTTTTTCTCCATGTGTCTAAATGATTCCTTTTTAACCCTTTTCACCCTATGCTAGGCGGTAATTCTAATATTACACAGAGAAGACTGAGAATAGGGAAGGATTGAAGAAAGGACAAACGATGAACGCGTTCAAGGAGATATAAGATGTTAAATTCATTTGTTATGATATTGTTGAAATGTTTTAGTCGGTATTGTTAGGAGACTGACGGTTAATCCAAACAGGTCTCTCATAAACTTTAACTTTGTGTTCCCTCCAAATCCATTGATATCGATGAACATCTATGAACATCTATAAACATCTATGAACTTCTATAAACATCTATGGATATATATGAACATTTATGAACGTCTATAAACATCTATGAATATCTATAAACATCTATGAACATCTATGAACATCTATAAACATCTATGGCATCTATGAATATCTAGCACATCTATCAATATCTATAAACATCTATGGATACCTATGAACATCTATGAACATTTGTGAACATCTATAAACATCTATGAATATCTATGAACATCTATGAACATCTATAAACATCTATGAACATCTATAATTTGGCAAGTAGTATGTTTCTATTGACGATTATTACATAATGTCTTATCACTTGCAAATGCTGATTGATCTGTGCATCACAGTCTGAAATTCTTTTTGAATTTTTCGACATTCTCTGCGTTTTACAATAGCAGAAAAACCCAGGCGAGACGTAGAGTGAGAGAGTTACACGCCCACATCTGTAAGCTTATAACCAGAGCATTATCTAACTCTTCGCCCAAGGAACGTTTTCAGTTGAAAAATGACATCTCTCTCTCTCTTTCTCTTTCTCTTTCTCTCTCTCTCTCTCTCTCTCTCTCTCTCTCTCTCTATTTCTCCCTTACTCATTTTCTCCTTCAAAACAAATATTAACCGTTTCTACACATGGTATTTACTTTTTTTTTTATTATCACTTGTGGAAACAGATTTCACAACGTATAATTTTGATCACGGGCTTTTTTTTCTAAACTGTACTGTGTTGCCCCTAGATGTTGATCGTTGAAGCGACTAGAAACAAGGTAAGATAGTATTAGGTTTAATACCTATAATTTATAACGCACAGATCCTCTACGTTTCCGTTTATAAGCAGGCAGTGTCTTCTCAAGACTTGGATAAGCATCGCTGTCGACTGCGTCCTTTCTTTTGTTACTCTCTGTAAAACTTTTTCCCTTAAGATGTCAATTTTTGATACTTGTTTCCCAATCAATTTGATCAAACATTATAAGCAAGTTACTCGCTTTTACCTTTTGCTCCCCTTGACTCCAGTGTACCTGAGAGTGTTAAATTCCTCAAGCTTTCTTTCCTTATAAGGTGACCGAAATATATCAGCAAACTCCTTCCGATTTTTGTAACTTTCTTCGTAGCTTATATTTTCCAGAAAACTGCCACAGTCATTTGCAACAGAATAAATATTTCTCACTTGGTGTTTTGATTTAACAAAATATTGCAGAATCTGCTGCCATATAAGAGAGTCAATATTACGTCACAGGCCATAAATCTTTTGTTTCTAATATAAAAAATAAACGTTAGAAATTATGAAACGTGCAAAAATCAATAATTTGAGATTGGATGCACAACAGAGTTTTGATGAAAGATTTCAAATCTCTGAGCATACGTTGTGAATTACTGGATATTTGCAAAGACTAATTTGGAAGTATATCTATAACAATGTGAAAAAAATTCGACCGTAAAAATTGAGAAGAATCTCTCACAGATCCTGAATAAGAATAAGGATATTTCACACTGAATAGATACAGACGGCATCATCAACGTTGCCCAATGCTGTAACAAATATCGGGTCTCCCCCAAATTTACAAAGTTGGTATCTCATTGTTAGTGGCAGGGGTTCAGCATGCTACCTGCTGAGCAAATTTCGAGTAGAAAATCATTGTTTTTTCGCGTCTTTCTTGACTTCCATATGTTTTGTGAGTGTCAAATTCTCCAAGCCTTCTTTGGTTATTATGTGTCCTAGAAATTTCAACCATCTCTTTCTAAATTCTAAACAGAACGATGCTGAAAAATGCAATGGACTGAATATATGTATAAAGACATTTTATGGGATAATAAAAAAAATGGAGGCGGTTATACACCAAGTATACTCGCCTCCCTTTTCTCATTATCCCGTAAAATGTCTTTATACACATATTCAGTCCATTGCATTCTCAGCATCCTTCTGTCTCTTTTTTCAAGTTTTTAGAGCCAGTATTAGAAAAGGAAAGCGGGTAGATCTCTGGACAATTACATGGAAGAAGACTAGATATTTAGTCTTCGGGAAAAAGATGCAAAATTTGTTATAAAACTAATTTTCAAGGCAGGCAGCCCTTCCCTTTGTAAAAGATTAGCACAGAATAATTTCCTTTGTTTTCTTCCAATCTCATTTCGTGCTTTTGCAATTTTAAGCTAATCATAGAATATATCAATAAATAAATAAAATCAGAAAGACAAAAAAAAAAACATTCAAATCTGTTTTTTTTTCTATCTTCGTGCAACACCCCCTTATCCGAATTCTTCTTCTCAGAAACAACCCTGCCAAATCGAAAGCCAATCATTAATCGTTTTTTTTTTTCTCTGGGAAGAGCGGTCCTCTTGAAACCCACTTTCGAAAGAGACTCGTTTTCCACTTAAGACTTTATAGATGAATTTCCGGTTTGTTCTCAAGCAGACTTCTAGTATTACCGGGTTGTAAAGACTCCAACCAATAGTTCTCTAGTCTTCTTGAAAGGTCTCGTTTTGGTGTGATATTTCAGTTGCGGTAAATTGGTCGGAGCTATGCTTCTCACCCGCCATCCCTTATTTTCCTTTAAGTGTTCGTTGTCTGTGCGGAATTGTCGACTTGAGCACAATCAACCACAGAAAGCTATGCTTAAAGGCATCAGATTAACTAGTGTAAAATCCGATCGATCGGTTTATAAGAGTAATTTCGTGGTGGCAAGGAAAAAAGACGCGGACGAGGAAAGAGTTTAGTGACTACAGCGGAATAAAAAAGTTACTTTTGTTAAAAAAAAAGATTATAGAAAAAAAGATATCTCGTATTCTCAAGAGAATCAGAAAGTTATTAAACAAAAACTTAAAAAAATAAACTCTGTAAAGCTTAATAAAAATAATGGGTTATAGTGTTCAAAGAAAAAATATATTTTATAAAATACGGGGCTACAGAATAACTACAGAAAATGGTTTTAACGATAAAAAAAATTGAAGCAAAGTATGAAAAAGAAAAAAGACTAAAAGAAGAAGAAAACGAAGAAAACAAAGAAAAAAAGAATGAGGTTAAAAAAGAAAAAAATAAAGAAAAAGATGGCGAAGAATGAAGAAGGACAAAATAAAAATAGAAGGATGTCCGATCGGTGCGAAGATTATCGGCACGAAAAGAGGTTTTGGTGAAAGCGAGTTCAAATATCGGCCGAATATGTTACGTCAGTTTTCACGCAAATGCCTTAAGCTCTGGGTTAAATAGAGGATATACTTGATTCTCTAACCTTGGCTAGCAACCTGTCTAAAGTCTAAAATCCAAAGCGTAAACACAACGGGAAAAACTCCTCTATCTTTTCCAAGAATGTACAGCAATAAGGATAACAAATTAAAGAAAAATATGGCAGCCATATTTGCCTGCATTACGAAGGGGAATGGCAGTTAAAAATGGAGAAGAGGCAAAAATGAGGGAAGGAAGATGAATAGAAAAAGAAGCAAAATAAGGAAAAAAAAGAGAAAAGGAATGAAGAAAGAAAAGAAAAAAAAGCGGTTAACTAAAGAAAAAATTTAAAAAAACAGGAACTGGCAGGGTTGATGAGGAGGCAAACGATGAGACACAGCACAGAAAGCTGTGGAGAGTCATAATCGCGAAAGAAGTAAAAAGATACGGCACATAAAAAGAAGATACATTAGTGGCCGTAATAGTAGAAAAAGTAATATTAGATGAAAAAGAAAAAAAAGAGGAGGAGAAATAGAAGAAAACGAGGTAAAATAGCAAAGAACAAAATTATAGACAAACACGAATATTTTAGCAACGATAACAGAATTAAAATATTCCAGGTGATGACATCAATGAGATATTTTAATAGAGCATTTAAATAACGCTTTAAAATAAGCAGCTAAAAATTATTGTTTTATTGGATAAATACATAGTACACATAAAAAGAACTCCTTTGAATTTTGTAATCTGATTGGTTGATAATATGTCGGTTTTTATGTAATCACCATCATTTTTTCAACTAATCGCGACTAAGCTACTTTTAAACACCGAAGTTGTTCTTTACGAAACTTAGCATAGAAAACACATTTCCTTGTAGTTCATATTCTCATTTAATATTTCTGCTTTACTCACATGTTCAATGTAGGTAGTAAATAGACTTATAATGATATAACTGATAATTTCTTCTATTTTATGCGTTGCATGTTTTACTTCTGTCCAAATCGATTTTATTCAAATTTCTCGCAATTTAATTCAAACAAAACAGATATCAATAAAAAAACACAGGAGCAAAAATTCTAGCAAATACAGGGTGTCCATAAAGTTCATGTGCACTTTAAAAATTTATAACTTTATTTGTATTTGCGATAGAAATAATCTGTAAAAATGTTATAAGTTTAATGTACCTAGTTTTAAGTATAGCTAAAATAACTAATGTGATTTCAGGCATTACTGTAAATCAGCTGGCAAATGTTTTTCGTGAACTGCAAAATCGTATTACCCTTTGTATTGCTAATGATGGAGTACATGTGGAAACTTAAAAATATCGATTTACTTCTTTCTAATCCTTTTTACAAATTATTTCTATCACAAATACAAATAAAGTTCTAATTTTTTAAAATGCTCACCAACTTTATGGACACCCTGTATATTTTATCTTCTAATGTTCACGCAATACAAGACTTCAGCACCACTAAATGCGAAATGCTAATGGCTATGATAATATAACTGTTTTTTTACATTCAGCATTATTCGCCTATTACTATATTTTGCCTACTGCGCAGATTCATTAACCTATTTTTGTTCGATAAAATGTGCCGGATCTTCATGTAGTTTCTTCACAAAAATTGGTTTAAAACAAAGAATAATATTATTCTAAATTAGTTTTATGATAATTCTTATTTTATCTGACATTTCTAATTATTGTTAGGTACATATGATTGTATTTAACATTCTTATGGGGTCGCAATCGCCGAATGTTATTGTCAAATTGTCTTATGTTTGTGGTGTGTAGTCATTTCGCAACTGAAATCGAACAATGAATTGGCAATTTTTTAAAGACTTTCTGTAGTTGCGCATAATACGCACCCCTAATTTTGCGTATTATTTTTTAGAAAAAATACATGAGAAATTACGGTAACTGTTTCGTTATACAAGTCTTACATGGCTGGTTGGGGAGAAGTGCTGGATTCATGCCTTTCCCATGGATATCTCTACGTAAGTGAATATAATGAACCAAGATGGAGTTAGAACTCGGCTCTCCGATTAACAATTCCGAGCCATTATCCATTACATCACTCGCACATTCAAGCTTACAGCACGAGACATTTTCAAGCGGTCACCGATCTAAATACTGACTAGGCTCAACAATACTTAACTTCGATGATCGAGCGAGAATAATTTTTTTCAAAGAAGAGGGGGTGTAAGTTTATGAGGTTAGGGAGAATAAATAATGATTGAACCTTCACTTGAAAAGTTTAATATTGTAGTGTTTAGAGGAGCATCAAGGCTGAAGTCTTTTACACAGTGTGGCAGTTCTTTGGAAAACAAACGTCTGCGGAACTTTCTCCTAACATTTGGACATGTATGGCAAATTAGTTCCTCTGTTTAGTTACACAAGTTCACATATTTATAGCTAGCTACAACCACGGTGTCAACTGACATAATGTTTAGACATTTATAGCTGCTACAACCAAGGAGCCAACACACACACATATTTACTCCATATTGCAATTGTAAGGAGGAAGTTATATTCTGATAACCTTTTCCACCAAGAAAAGCTACTTTGTGGTACAGGCAACAGTGTGGATTTTACTCTGAGAACTACAATCTTAACTTCTTCAGATCAAACGAGTGTCGTTAATTATCTTACTTTGCTTCACAATATTCAATTTCTTCAACCTCTCTTACATTAATGTCACGCAATTTATCCTATAAAACTCTACCTTGAGCCGAGCACTTGTTGAACTATAGTAAAAAATCAGATTATGATTCATTATTTCCATTCATTATTTCTAAATATATCGATATATTTATACTTATAAATATTGATGCATATTCATTGTAATTTTCTATCCACGCTAAATGCTAATGTTTTAATAGTTCGTTTATAAAAACTGTTTCAGAAAGTCAATCACAATATGTAAGTTATTTGAGGGCCGTCCAAATACGAACAGAAAACGACACATTTCTACTCAGTTATAAATTATTTTATCATTACTTAAAAAGTCTCTATGATGAATATTTTCCCTTTTGTTTATCCAAAAAGTTTCAAAATTTCGACCAGTCTAGTCTACTGCCCTATGTATATTCACAATTCATTACGAAAGGAAGGACATTCTTTTCAGATTTTGTTGACAATATGAAAAACCTTAAATTTATTTCCCAGTAATGTGAGTGACACGGCATTTCATGACAAAAAGTTTGATAACCGGTTAAATTCATTCCCATTAATGTGAGCCACGCAACTGCTTTCATCTCATACTGGTGGTTATGCCTTTATATGCAGCATACTCTCCAAACATATCACTGCTGATAACACGCTGTTATTGAATAGAGATTCATTTTCTTATAAATTGCTCAACTGAACGAGACTCACGAATTGATGCAATGGGTCGTTGTGGTAAGGATAAAAGCACAACAAAGAATATGCTTATTAAATTCAATAACAGTTGGGATGATAAGAAGACTTCCTAACAAAAAAAGATACGTTTTCTCTTTTATGTTTCAATTGGCTGCTACCTAAGCAAGCCTTCTGCGCTATATTGCGTCAGTTAATTGCAGATTTATATTTCACTTGCAGTTGAAGACAAGAGAGATGATAAAACTTTTTCCGGTTATCCACAATTAACTCCATAAATAATAAGTTTTATTTAATAAGTGTCCCAAATCATAAGACCAGGATACTGGCAATTCGGATATACTAAATGCGAATGTATTTCCATTTCAATGAAACACTTCATGATGCTCCACCTAATAACGGAAGAATGCAGCGATTACTACAGCAAGAACGAATCATATATTTATTGTGAAATATTGTTATAATTCTGCTTTACTATTATGTATTATTGTTACATTCACCTATAAACAAATATCCTTGGGAAAGGTATGTATCGGTCTCGTCTCCCCTCATCTATGGGTTGAATAGAAGGACAGAGTGGTCCTATAACCATGGCTAGCAATCGGTCTACCGCAGAAAGAAATGACAGTTTAATGCGGGAAAATCTTTTACTTTACAATCATGAATCGAAAGAGATATGATCTCCTAAGAGTGTATCACGCAAGGTACTTGACTGATCTATTGTTAATCTAACTTCTACTGCAAACAAATATCTTATATTGAAAAGGGATGAGGAGGATAATGATGTACAAGGATAGAAAGAGGTTTAAGAAAATGACACGTGTTCTTACTGGTCCTATTCTATTTTTACAGTAAGACAATTCCAAGCGGACAAATGCATACAATATTGCACATCCAATAGGCCCAAGAGCCACTCAAGGTTACCGAATAAAATTATTGTAGGATTGTTCAAGAAGTGCATAAGAGATACTAATTATGGAGATATCCCGGATCGATAACGGTTGATCCTGCACTTGAAGACGTTACGATGGTGGTGATCAAGGAAGCATTCTTTCAAGAGTTTGTTCTGCAGCGTAATAGTTCCGAGAAAGAAGATTGCTGAATAGAACTTCCTTCTTACCAAATGGAATACGAAGGCGATGAGAATGAATTGACTCGGTTTATTTGGTATGGCGAGTTCTAACTGTGACTGGTGCAACTAAAGAATTAGCTCTTTTGAATATCTGACATAAAAATAACAATAAAGTAGCCATAAATTAGCAAGGTTTTCTCTATGAGCGACAAGGTTGAACATTCGATTTTTGTAATTTAAGATACGTTGATGATGAACTGTTGATAATAGAACCAGGAAAAAATAACTGATAAAAGGCAAGTAATGAAAAGCATGAAGAAAGATGTATGAAGACTTAGAAAACACAACGCCTGGTCACATTAATACAGGCACAAAAAAACTAAAGATACATGGGAATAGCGAATGATGCATTCGAAATTCTAATAAAAGAAACGGTAATATATAATCAGAAAGATAAAGAAAATATGCTCATCTCCGTAATATCAATCATCCTATATAGTCTTGAATGTCAGACAACTTCCCCACTGGTAATTCAGGTAACAGAGATATTAGTCTATAGTAGGATACTAAGAATGACATGGACGGAACATGTGAGAAATGAGTAAGTTTTAAGGGAAATACAAACAAGAAAGACACTTAGGCTTGAAAGCAAGAAGTGACAGGAAATTTTAGGACACGTAATGAGAAAAGACATTTTGGAGAATTTAGCACTCAGAGGACATACTGAAGACAAAAAAATCAGGAGATAACCAGTAATCAACCCGACAAGATGTATAATAGGGTAATACTGATTAGTTAATGCTAAATAACGTAGTATGTTGTGGAGAGCCACGAACGCGCATTTACCTGGTAAGACCTTAAATGAATCTTCTTTTTCTTTTACTTTTTAGCCAGGGTGTCTTTGCATATCAATTCCAGAAAGATGAACCAGATTTTACTAAAAATAAGTAAAATCATTTAAAGATGCTCGTGACGTTTTGTGTTACTATAAGCTTTCTTGGAACCAATATCTAAGCCCCAAATATCTTGCATATGATGGACTACGATTTATCAAAGACTTCGTAAATGTAATCAATAAGGACATTATCTTCCAGAAGAAGAAAGAAAGATCAAAATCCTATAGATATCAATGACAAGTGACGTACAAAAAGATTGCTGGTGGTTTGATATGTCACCTACGTTATAAGCAAGAGAGGGTCACCTTCTGAACATTTTGATATTAAAATGAATGAAAAGAATATAAAAAAATTGTAAATAAGAATGTAAAATATTTTAAAGAGTTTGACCGACGTTGCTGAGAGGCAGGAGAAAAAAAAGGTCTGCAACTTCATTTTGCATGATGAGAAAGAGTAATAGCCAACTGGCGACAGCCATATTGGCTCTGTGTAATTCGTTTGAATAACGTGCGCATGCGTAAAAAGAAGCAAAGAAGCACCACTCGTATGCTTTGCTCGTGTCAGGCGATTGAACGGAAACATCTGCTGCCATCAGAGAACACTTCCGACATTCAAAAAAAAATGAAAAGGGAAGAATTGGAAAAAGTCCAGAAACACTGGGGAATAGTGAAATTGCTTTGCTTCACAGCGAAGAAATCAACAACGAAATAAGATAAAAATCGCCGATGACAACAAGGAAAAAAAAGGAGGGAAAGGGATAGAATAGATTTGCAAGAGAGACAAAGAGGATTTTTTTATAAGTTAAAGGAAAATCAGTCCGTGAGGGAAAAATAACAAGAAAACGGATGACATGAAAGAAAAGTAGAAACGTCTAGGATAGACATAAATGAGGAGAGCAAAAAGAAGATGTAAGGAAAACGTGAAAATGATTAGGAACTGGTGGAGGAGAAAAATTCCGTCAGCTATTTGCAAAAATGAAGAATTAGACGAAACTAAGCAAAATCTTGAGTGAAATGTAGCTGAATGATGAAAGAAGATGGGTAGTATAAAATGAGAGAAGAAGAAGAAGAAGAAGAAGAAGAAGAAGAAAGACAGCGATGGCGTTGAAATAGATTAAGAATAAAAAAATAAAATGCCAAATGTGAGGAAGAAATTACAATACTGAGACAGTATAAAAAAACTGAAGAATAAAACGAGTCGGAAATCAATGATGATTGAAGCAATGTTGAAAAAGAGAATAAAGAATTATCTGAAGGGCAAGAAGGAAGAATTGAATAAAAAGCAAAGGATACAATAACATTAAAGCGTCGAGATAAAAAACGATGACAAACTCTTAAGTTAAAAAATTGGAAAGGACAAAATTGAATGAATACAGAGAAAGAGAGAAAAAAGAAAAGAACGAACAGGTGATGAAAAGAATGTAAAGAAGAAACGAAACCGTGAAGAATGAAAAAAAAAAAAGAAGTCCAGAAGAAAAGGAAGAAGAAATCCTACAATAAAAATATAGATGAGGACGAAGAAGATATGGATTCGAAAAATGGCATAAAAATGAAGCGGAAGATGAAGAGTCTGAAAAGCGAGGGAGGGTGAAAAATTTGGTAAAAAATTCTTTGAATCTTGCAGCAATAAAACAGAAAATAGATCAGAACAAATAAAAACGTAGCAAATAAATATTAGAAGTAACATCTTAATTGTACAATCAGCGAAGTCTAAAGATAAAGAGGAAAGAAAGGGCTAGAATAAGGAGAAAGGAGGTGAAGGATAAATAAAAGAGAGTAAAGAAAGAAAGAAATCAAGAATGAATGAAAAAAGGGAAAGGATTTGGAAAAAAAGAGAATAAGAAAAGAAAGAAAGACAGAACGAAATGGAAAGAAAGAAAGAAAGAAAGAAAGTAAGAAATGGAAAGAAAAAATAAAGAAAGACAGAAAGAAGGAAATGGAAAGAAAGAAAGACAGAATGAAAAAAGAGAGAAAAAGAAAAAAGAAAGAAAAAAGAAAGAAATGCAATGAAAGAAAGAAAGAAAGAACGAACGAAATGGAAAGAAAAAAACGAACGAAATGGAAAGAAAGACAGAAATAAATAAATAGAAACAAATAAATTGAATAAAAGAATGCTGAAATGAAAGAAGATAAAAGAGAAACGAAGGAAGAAATGAAGGAAAGAAACAACGAGATCAGAAATAAATGAACCAACAAAGAAGAATAATGAAGAAATCAAAGAAGGAAATTAAAGAATAGTCAAGCAAATAATAAAGAAAGAAATCAAAGAAGGAAAGATAGAAAAAGAAGGAAAGAAACAAGAAAGAATTGACAACTGAAATGCTCGATACGCTGTAAGAGGATCGAATGAAAAAAGAGTTGCCAGACAAGAAGAAGAAGAAGATAGGAGAAAAAGAAAATGAAATCGGATACGCATAAAAGAAATTGTCAATCAATGAAACAAATAACGAAGATTAAGAAAAGGTGAACAGGAAGAAAATATAAAGAAAGAAAAGAAAAGCAAATCCAACCGGAAGTAGAGAAAGTCAAACAATAGATAAAGGAAGGAAGACAGAAAGACAGAAAAAGTAACAGTATAACCTTTATCCGAAGTAAATGTTACGTCGAGTAATAAGTAGAACCAACATTGGCATTTTTATTTCTTGAAATCATTATTTTATATATTTTTTTCATCAGAAAATTATCGTTT
Organism: Acanthosepion pharaonis; assembly: GCA_903632075.3. Classification (NCBI taxonomy): domain Eukaryota; kingdom Metazoa; phylum Mollusca; class Cephalopoda; order Sepiida; family Sepiidae; genus Acanthosepion; species Acanthosepion pharaonis. The sequence continues at coordinate 2,371,103 of CAHIKZ030001402.1, forward strand.
TTGCTGATGAATGTCGATGATAAATGGAACCTTGACGGCAAGCAAGAATGGCGGAATAACAAAACGTGGATAATAATATCCGAGCATTCATATGAGATTTTTCTATCTGAACGAAGATTAGTAATTGTCCATAGAAAAATCGGTAAGAAAGAAATAGTTGAGACTAACAGCAAAAGAGTTTTAAGAAATGAAGACTGCAGCAGAAAATACAAAAAAAAAACCCAAAAAAAACAAACAAAAAACGAATTAGATTACTTGTGCGTGAAATAATAGCGCCATCTGTTGAAGACAGGGGAGATAATACGAAAAGCCCGGATGGCGACGATGTAATGGGAACGATGAAATCTGGTCATGAAAAGAAGAGAAAACGATAAAGAGAGAGGGAGAGTTAGAAACGAACACAGAAATTGGAAAGAGTAGAACACCTGACCAGAATGCAGTGGTTAACAACCAAACTTAAAAAAAAAAACAAAAAAAAAAACTATTTATACTGAAGTAAGTATCATGGCTACTGAGTGCTTACTATATATGTCAAATTATGCTAGCCTTAGAAAATGAAACCGTGTAGTTTCAGTAGTAACTGTTTATTTCTAACCGGCGCCATTAGTTGTCTTTGAAGTCAAATTAAACACTTAACATTTCAAATACTATGCAAGAAGGATCACCGTATAGTCTGATTTGTTTTGTTCACGTTGAATTTATAGAAATAAATTGATTAAACACACAACAATAGGAATGGATTTAAGCAGAGATGTGTGTTCACAGTGAATTTATGTAAACTAAAAAACAAAGCAATCCTAAGGGGATTAGATGTTTACCAGTATTTATTATTGATAGAAACAATTAAACAAAAACATAACATATGCAGATGACTAAATAATGACAGATACAAAAAAACTGCAAGGAACTGTTATGCAAGATACTAAAGGAAAGGTAGAAAAAAAGACTATTGTTTGTAAGAAGGCAGAAGGCATGTTCACTAGCAAGAGAATCAACTCAAATGTAAGCTAGGAATTAGAAACGTTTGGGAAGTGTTATATGGACAATCCAATACAGAAATTCGAAGGCGCATTAGAGTAAGGAAAGGTGCTTTGTAAAATTCAAGCAAATAATAAAACATAAGAAAAGTTCGGTCTATATCTCTGAGATGAGGTATTATAAACATTATTTACATTATTCGGCCTATTTTCCTCATCTTTGTCGCCATATTTATTACAACGTTTCGGTCGTTGTACGCTCCGGCCTTCTTCAGGTGGTTAAAATGTCGAACTGAACCCTTTATTTCGCTCACTGGGGTAGACTGTTCTAGTTCCACGTGCTCAAGGACACATGGCACAGTGGATAAAGGCGTTAGTTAGATCCAGTGACAGGACCCAATACGTGGTTAAGGCAGTGGAGAACTTTCAGAGGGAAATTAACAGGACTGACATAACTGGTAACTGACATCCATTAAACATGGCACGTGGAACTAGAACAGTCTACCCTTGTGAGCGAAATAAAGGTTTTAGTTCAACATTCTAACAAACTGAAGAAGGGCGAAGCGTACAACGGCCGAAACATTGTAATAAATATAGCGACAAAGATGAGGACAATAGTCCGAATAATGTAAATAATGTCTAAGAAGGGTTCGTTCGAAACAAAGAGAAGATTGCTGAAATGTTATGCTTTACCTAATTTCTTATATGCCAGTGAGTGTTGGACTGTTTTCTCACAGAGGAACAGGATTCTTGTCTCAACAGAAATTTGCTTCTACAGAAGAATACCGGGAACATAATGGATGGAACGTGTGAGTATCGAGAAATATACAAAGAAAATGTAAATAAGTAGGACACTTATAATCAGAAATAGAATTTCTGAGATACACAATGAAAGAAGAAGTCTTGGAAAACTTGACAAACGCCGTATTCGAGGCAATTGTTTTATTGTCTGATTCGTTTTCTCCGGCTTAACCCGATTTTGTTTATTTACATTGTTTGAGATGTTGTCCTTATCTTTGTTGCCATATTCACGACGTTTCAGCCATTGTACACTCCCACCTTCTTCAGGTGATTCTGATATTGAACTGAACTCTTTATTTCGTCCAGCGGGGTAGATTGTTCTTTATTTTCGTCCAGCGAGGTAGATTGTTCTTTATTTTCGTCCACCGATGTAGATTGTTCCACGTGCCATGCCTCTTCCGGATTTCTCGGTTATCTCTCTTTAACTCAACTCTCCAAGTTATTTGTCCATCTCTGCAGTAGCCAGGTATCGAGTTCACATCTCTTTGGGTCAAATCGCTGGATGCGACCGATGCTTTTAACCACTGCGGGTTAATTAAAGCCGTAAAATATGTATATATTTCAGGAATTTTTAGAGATAAGAATGCTTTAGTGATACATGTTTTACTAATTAAAACATAGCTGAACTGAAGAGGTGGATTCCTATCTTTCCCAATATTATTTGAGCATAACTGAATATAACGAACCTAACGGGAATTAGAACTCAGTTATCCGATTAACAATTCCGAGTCATTATCTATAACGCCACCCGCATATCAAATCTATTATTGGTATTCCAAAGTGATCGCCCATCTTGTTAAGTCTGAGATCAAATAAAAGACATCTTTATCAATACTCATTTTCGAGGAAGTTGCGAAACCAAGCAACCATTTCAAGATATATACAACTTAGATATTTTTTTCCTAATATCATCAGTGGACGCAAAATCACGCTTTTCTTAATGTTATGACGCCGGTTATCATAGATATCGATAGATTATTTTCATTTATTATCCATGAATTGAGTGATTGTCCGTTACGTTCCCTTTGATTTTTGAATTCATAGCAATCCTTCAGTGTTTTAGTAAATTTCTTTCATATATTGATAACAATCAGTTCTTGATAAAGGTTGAGACATTGATAAAGGTTGAGACATTGATAAAGGTTGAGACATTGAAACATAAACGAAGAAAACAAAAAAATGAACTTAAAAAGTTCATTCAAAATTTTAATCCTGTTATACAACATATCATTCGAAAACTGAAAAACATAATAAAAGCGAAACAAACCAAGTATTTTATATCTATCTATCTATATATAATGAAACGGACAAAGTCCGACAATTATTTTAAGGTATTTTTATACATACAAATATTTAGGTAAATGCTCTGTTTATAATAAACAGTATTAAACAACATTTACCTGCCTGAATGTCCGAGAAATTTTCACAGAAAATATTCGTCGTCCGACGGGAATCGAACCTGTATCCTATACGGAACCATAGCCTGACTTGACGTTAACCGTTTGGGCCACAGAGGAGCGTTCGGTTGTCAAGGTCGATTTTACTGTCTTTAAACTACAATCTTGATTCTCTCACGTCCATTCATATCTGCTCATGGCGTATCCAAATGTAAACAAATAACGTCACACATTATGAAATGGACAAAGTCCAAACGCTCCTCTGTGGCCCAATTGGTTCTCTCCCAGAAACTGTAACTAACGTCGGCTCAGCATAGTTGCAGTATAAAACATAGGTGTTTTCTGTGGGTGTTGAGAAGACATAAATATGCCTGAGCGAGCCTCTGCAATAGGGATCCGCTAGCCGCCCTAGTAGACTGGTATCCTCGAATGCGAGTGGCCAGCTATTATTTGATATATATATATATATATATATATATATATATATATATATATATATATATATATTATAAATTAATTGATTTAAAATATTTTTCTTCGCTACACAGTTCTAACCATGTTTCAAAAAATGGAAGCTGAATGCTCCGAATTTAATTTTGTAATTAAATTAAAGACATTATTTCCATTTCCTTCTCAAGCGAATTTTGGAGTAAGTTAAAATTACTGGGTTTTAAAGAGACAGCAAAAATCATAATTCACGTTTCCAAGGATACAGAGAAATCCATTCAACCAGACAAGAGGTGTTTGCATGTTCATTATGGCTGTATTTTGATGTATCAGATATTAGTTACGTTTTGGTAGCGGGTAGGGATGTATTTTTCAATGAATTCTGACATCCGTTAAATGCATGTCGTCTGGATTTTTTTTTAAAATCTTATTGTTAACGGCAAACATTCTTACGGCATTTTTTTCTATTTGTATATTTAAAGATTTTTGGGGGGTGTTTAGCTTAGAATACGTTTTATTTAACTACGATTTGAAAAATATTTTCACTTTTAATTTTTAATATACTATATTTTTTTAAGAACAAGTAAATGTATTAGAATCCCTTACAGTATGTAGAGTTATTTTCACATCAAGTATAAGTATGTATATTATTAGGTAACATTTTTTTAAAAATTATATTTAAATATCATTTAAGTACAATTTATGACAATGAGGGCAAAAATAGCTAATTAATTTCACTGATTTAGTAAACTTTTATTTTTTATATAAACCAAGTAATATATTTTCTCATGTAAGTACAAAGGACATGGGTCATTCAATGGCTTACATCTTCTAGCTTTTCATATTAATTTCATTTTTCTGTAGGTGTTTTATTGGATTCATTTAAGTGCCGGTAGTACTTTGAGAGAGGTGTTTAGGTTAGAATACGTTTTATTTAACTACAATTTTAAAAGATGTTTAGGTTAGAATTCGTTTTAACTCCAATTTTAAATACAAGTTATTTTAATAGACTATTTAAAAAAAAAACAAAAAAAACAAAAAACAAGTAAATGTAATAGAATTACTTACAGTATATAAAATTATTTTTTCACGTTAAATATAAGTATGTATATTACCTGGTCGTACTTTTTAAATTTATTTTTATTTTAAAATATTATTTAAGGAAAATTTTTGACAATGGACGGCATAAAATAGCTATTTCATTTCTCTGATACAGTAATTTTTTAATTTTTTATAAGTTTAGTAATATATAGTTTATCATGTATGCCCAAAGAACATGGGTCATTTAATGACCTACATATTCTAGTTCCACGTGCTCAAGGACACATGGCACAGTGGATAAAGGCGTTAGTTAGATTTAGTGACATAACGACGACGATTCACCCCACTTCCATAATAACACCAATACACGCAATCTACATAAACCTAAAATTTTAAAAAAATAATCAGTTTGTCTGACGATCGCAAAAGCTTGAAACCCAGGGTGAAAAAAATCACATCAATCCAACCATATATATATATATATATATATATATATATATATATATATATATATATGGGTGTAGAGTTGGTATATTTTTATGATTTTGTGTAGACATTTAATTTTTGCATTTGTTAGGTGTTTTTTTAGTAGATTTAATCATTTCTCTACGATGACGTTTGTGTAGAGAGATTTTATATCTAAACAAGCCATATATTTGTTTTTAATGTTTATGTTTTTTAATTTGTTTTGGAGGTCGCCTGATTTTTTTTGTGTGTAATGGACTAATAGTGCCGAGAAATGGAGTTAAAATTCTGCTTAGTTTGCGGGCTATTTTATGTGGAGCGCTGCCTATCCCTGATATGATAGGTCTCATTGGTATATTCGGTTTATGCGATTTTGGTAATCCATATAATATGGGTGTTTTTGGTTGGTATTCAATGACCTTTATCCAATTTTTCATAGATGTTATCATCGTTAATGAGCTCTCTCATTTTCTATTGATAAATATGTTTATCCATGATTACAATTCCTCCGCCCTTATCAGAAGTAGATATATGGATGTTTTTGTTGTTAGTTAATTCTTTCAGGGCTTTGATGTATCTTCGAGGAAGTGCGGTGTTGTTCGTATTTTTTGTGTGTAGCTGTGATTAGGCTCTGGATATAGCCTTTGGTAAAATCGGAGTCATTGTGATTTTTAATTATATAATCCGTGGTGTCATATTTCGATATTCCAGTGGCAAATTTCTGACCAAAGCTGAGTGCTTCTAGTTGTGTATCCGATAGTTGGAATTTGGATAAGTTTGTTATTAGGTCTTTTCTGCCGACATTGGACCATTTCCTCTTATTAATGAGTTTATTGAGTTTGTTTTGTAAAACACGGACTTTCTTATTATCATTATAGTTGATTGATCTTTTTACTTCATTCCGTTCGTGTTGCTGTAGGGGACTTCCTGTCATATATGCCTTATGGTAAAGAATGACTTCTTTTTCTTCTAATTCTTGTATTGAATTGTTTAAAAATTCATGGGCAACAAGGAGGGAAAATATGGTGCGACGATTTGATAGCTTGTCTGAGCATTATTGTCTTTTCTACAGATTAACTCTGAGAAATTTTATATTTTCGACATGGAAAACAAAAACATCCACACAGATGTAGTCAGAATATAGAGGAAACAATTAACATCCACCAATTCATATAAAAAACAAGAAAAACTTTCTTAGAAATTGCGTTGATGAAAAAGTTATTCCTCAATGCTGAGTTAAGCTAGGATATTTTTCCACATCATTCGTAGATACAAGTTTTACCGCCTACAAATAATTCATTGTTTCAATCAGCGGAATATTTTATCAGTAGAAAATATTAAGTAACATTATGAATAAGAACAGGAAATCAAAATTTGTTAAATTCATTTAAATAGTATTTTTATAAATTGTAATCAGCAGTATTTTAATGACTGTAGCCAGACTGAAAGGCAAATGTTCACTTCCACATTTAATTTTATCGATATATGTTTGCAAGTCCTCTTTCAATCTCTTTATTTCTGAATATTTTACCATTTATAAAATATTCTATTGAAGGACACTATGATAATTTGTAGATAGTAAAGAATGCATGTCAATGCATCTACAACGTGGAAAAGATCCTGTTCTATCGATCTGTGAATGATGTTGAAGTGACCTCCGACGGATACCATTTTTATTGAGTTTGCTTTTTATCTCTTATATTGTCATACTCCTGAATCACACCTTTGTCGGAATATACCTGCAAGATGGTCGAAAACTTTAATACCGCACTAAATAAAGTGAAGACTTCCGGTAATGGATTTCAGGTTGCCATTTGACAAGGATGTTACTTTTGACGATAAACATTTTTTTCTATTGACATTCAAAACCCATATTTCCTCACCTGTAATAATTCGATGTAAAAAAAAAGACGTTCAGCATTCCAGGTAAAAGAATAGAAGTAAAAGAAAGGAACGTTGTGCTCGGGTCCTAAACAGAAAATAGTAATGAACGTAACTTCCGTTCTTTGCAAGTTTTCAGAATTTACTTAAGATTTTCATGGAGATTTGAACATGATTTATTTATGTTACAGCAAGAGGCGGTTACCCTCCTTACTATTATAAATTGATTGATCCGTTCATGAAAAGTAGTTCTGGGTAAATGTCAAAAAAGCTAATACTTATTTATATTATTTATATTGTTCGGGCTATTGTCACCTTTAATGGCAATAAAGATGAGGGCAATAGTCCGAAAAATGTAAATAATGAAATAATTAAAATACCTCATCTCAGAAATATACACAAATATTGAATATAATACTATTGCAGTGACTTGCTTCGCTGAATATTGAAGACGACTATCACGCCTTGCCAGACGTCCAAAACAAAACATTTGCCGCAAATTTCTGGTTCGTTGACGTGGATCAAGTTCCAGAGACTCATTAAAATTTCTTCATTCAAGGTGCGTATTCTTTCTGACTGCGTCTCATCGAGTATATCATGAACGACATTTTTAATGCTTTTAAACCACATCTTACAGGCCCGAGTCTTAACTGTTTCCTCACATATTGGACAAATATTTTCAGTGCGTCTATAGCAGTAGAAACATATCGGACTTTATACAGAAATAAATGGCGAATATAATGTAATAGCGCAACACCTTTCCGGCCGTCTAAGACTTCCAACAAAGTTGAAATGACCGTTTCAATCCAAAGCTAACCTTACCCCACGTTGTGATTTAAGTTTGATCATAAGGTAGCCAAGATCGAATCGTCTCTGGTATCTTCGTGATGGGCGGGTCTAAGCAGGGCGAAGACGTACAGGGAAAAAATAACACTCGACTGAATTAAATAAAATTAAATACTGTTTTTATGCCAGTCTTCTGTACAATAATTGGTTTACATCAAAGTTCGCACGAAATTAATTATCAGCCCAACCCGCATCTAAATAGGAAGTGATATTATCATTGACTTTGGTAAAGTTTGGTACAAGGCTGAAGCCAGAAGCATTCGTCGGCAGATAATCACGTGAACCTGTCTCCTGTCTCTGGTCTCGTCTCCGATTCTTCTGCCTCTCTTCTCCCTTGTGCCTAATTCGCTCCGTGCATTCGTATTTATGGACATTCGTTCAAACTAGCGAATAAAGAGAACTCGATAATTCTGAGGAATTCGCTTCTTCCACTCTCCCATGTTATTGCCTCTCCCTAAATCTCCTCAGTGAGCGTGGATAGCTTATCCACCCCCTGCTGGTATTTCAATTTTCGACCAGGGGAATCAACTTCAAATTCATTGTTTCCGAAAAATGAAATTTTCGCTTTACAGCTTGCATTTTCAGCTGTGTGTCAATCAACATTGCCCCCTAAGTCTGGATCACCTTTCCATTGTTAAAACCGCTTGACATACAATTCAAGTCATTTATGTGAGAATTAAATCCTGAATTCTTCCCAAAGGTTTTTAGCATTAACCCTTCTCGTTTTAGTGTCTCTCGGTACATAAAACTTTCTTCCGTTTTACTGCGGCAACGACAAATAGTATCACAATCATGTTTTTAATGTTATAAACCTTCATGGGGTTAAATCATGAAATGCATCATAGACGACAATACTGGATAGAATACATGATAAAAAAGTTTTACGCGTATTTTTATACTTTTGTCGTGGTGGATTGTGTCATACTTCAGACCGGTGGAAAATTTAATTAGTTGGCGAACACCCTAACACTGTGTGTGTGGGGGTGAGTTGGTGTGTGTATATAGGCAGCAAATTCTGTTGTGGGCATTTTTGTTTAGATAAATTACTATATGATGACTGTTTATTTTCATCTTAATCCTTTTATATTCATGAATATGTGTGACGTCGTCCCCCGGTCGCAGCGCCGACTGTGACGTTCTATCCTGATCTACCACGGCGCCAGTGGTGACGTCCCCAAACAGCACCAATTGTGACGTCCTCGCCGCGGCGCCAGCTGTTCGCTTCTCGCTGCTCCGTTCGGGTGTCGCTGCTCCAAACGTGACGTCCGCCTGTCGCGTCAGTCGTGTTGTCTCGTCCTGTGACGACCAACTCGCTTGGTATCGGTCGCGGCACCCAAATGTGACGTTCTAACCTTTTGGTGATTCGGGTGGGAATCTGGTTAGATTTGATATCACCCTCGTCGTTCCCAACTTGCTTCCAACGCCTGGTTACCAAGGTAACTGCATTGATCTCCAGTCTGCCTACCCACGTTGTGAATTGATCTTAGACAGACCAGATCAAACAGTGGTTGGGGCCGTAAGTTCAACGGGGGTGATACTACACAAATATGCATAAAATAAAATAAAATGAAAACTCAAAAAGTTCAAAGTATCAAAGAAAAAGGTAACAAACTTTATGTCTAATTGTTCGATACATAGGACTGCATCTAACTGCCGACCCGTTCTGTGGATTGTGACACGTCGTTTTCCGTTAGGCAAGTTTTTAACGCTTCAAGTTGTTTGCTCTCTAAGAAATTGGCGTTTCGGTGTGTCTTTGGACGAAAGTCGAAAAAAAAACAAACTTATTTCGGTGGTATGGTTCTGAGTCGCTCTTCAAAATAATTGTTCTTGGGTTGAAGAGGAGTCCGGAATTTTGCGTGAATCTTGGTCAGCTATCTGCGAAGCGGCTTCAACTCTGGGAACTCAACTCTCCGCTGGAGCCCAAACTCTGATTTCTGCCTGTTGGGGCCTCGCTTTTTATTGACGCCGACCAAAACCGGGGTGGGTCTGTCGGCGTCGGGGGTTCCTCGATAATTCTAAATACATATCCACCTCTTTTATTTCTGGTTAGGATTTTCCCTCTTTTTCCATTTTGGGAACCTTTCCTCACTCCCACTTTCTCACCATACTTCTGAGGGGCGTGAACTGCCCTCCCATTTCCTCGTAGCAGCTTTTCATACTTATACTCTGGATGAGGCGTCGACAGCCTTCTTCGTGCGTCACGTAATCACCACTCGGCCAATGACGTCTTAGTCGGGTATCTTTCCTCCTCCTTCGTGCGTCACGTGATCACCACTTGACCAATGATGTTTTAGTCAGGCGTGAACGAATCCGCGGCTTTGTTTCGGGAAAAAAAATATCTTGCTTTAACAAAAAAAAAATTATCTCTTCTCTTTCCTTTTCTTCCGCTTTAATCGCCGTTATCATTTTTCTAGCCGCAAACGGACAATATGACAACTCTTGTTCTACACGTGGTTTTTGTCAGGTATTTTATCGCTAATTATCAAAATGGGTGGTCTTCTTAACACGGCCTCAGAAAAGAAATATCTCTAAAGTTTCAGTCAGTCTGTCGCCTCCAAGGAAGAAGAAAAAAACACTTCTGGGTCCCCATTCATTTTCCTTCGGTACATATTTCTGATAACATAATTTTATTATCGCAGGCCAAAGTTGTTTCGTCGAAAAAAATCGGTCAGCGGACACGGTTTGTGTGGCTTTAAATTTTTCATATGTACCCAAAGTCCTGTAGTTACACCTGTGTTTTGTCAATTATCAAAATTAACGTTTTCAATTGAATTTTTCCCTGGCCAGCCGACCAGCCTTTTTGTTTACGTACTCCTAGATAACACAACCGTTATCAAAACACATCTGTTTCTTTCTTTCTTTCCCTTTCTTCTTACCCAGAATTTCCCTGTAATTGTAATGACACCCTTTCGCCATGGTTACTTATCAATATATTCAGTGTCTCTTAGCCGTGTGTGTGTTCTGCTAATAACCCACAATTCGTCTCGCCTTTCTTTCTGCCTTCTTTTCTTTCTTTTCCTTTCTCTGCCTCGTAAATGGTGCCACAATCCTCCCCTAACCGATTTGTCATTTACCCGTAAATGACACCTAAACCCAAATACACCATTTAGCATGCATCATGCATTTGTCCCATGCAATTCTATACTACTTACCTACATGCAGTGTAATGTTCTCTTTCAACTTCTTTTGTTCTACATGCAATGTAATGTTCTTTTCATCTTCTTCTGTTCTACATGCAATGTAATGTTCTTTTTCAAGTTCTTCTGTTCTAACATGCAATGTAATGTTCTTTTCCTTCTTCTCCTGTTCTACATGCAAATGTAATGTTTTCTTTTAAGTTCTTCTGTTCTACATGCAATTTCATCTGATTCTGTTCTACATGCAAGGTAATATTCTTTTTATTCTTCTTCTGTTGTACATGCAATGTAATGTTCTTTTTCTTCTTCTTCTGTTGTACATGCAAATGTAATGTTCTTTCTCATCTTCTGTTTTACATGCAAGTGTAATGTTCTTTTTTCAAGTTCTTCTGTTCTATATGTAATGTAATGTGCGTGTGCCTGTGGGTGCAGATGTGGTTACTATGGCTTGTTCTTCTTGGTCAATGTTTTCCTCTCCGCTGTGGAGGTTTTTCCGCCGCACGTGGCGGTCTCACGCCAGCCTCCTCCGCTGGTCTTCCTGCAATTTCTTCGCCGATTCTGTATGAGTAAGGAACACTGCTCGGCATCTCCCTCTCGAGTTGCTGCATGCTCATTGGATTGTCGTTCGTTAATCTCCTCTTACTCTTAACCTTCCATATTACTATACCCCCAATGGCTATAACTATGAATGTACCCATCACTATTGACCAACTTATCGCGATCTGCTCATCGTCTTCCCAAGCCACACCTTTGTTTCCGAACGCACTTAACTTGTCCCTCAATTGATCCATATCGATCTTTTCTATCGGCTTCATTAGTACTGGCATTTTATTCAAGGTAACATTAGAGAATCCCTTCACTATTGGCTCCCACAATTCTGTACAATTGACTAAGCCTCTGCCAATCATTTCTATGATTGAATTTTTCTCTTCATATCTTTCTTCTTCCTCGTAATAGGGGGTAAGGAAATAGATATCCCAACCGCCGAACATCCCATGGGTAACTTTAACAGGGATAATGGTGGCCTTACTCTTAATGTCCTTGTGGACTCTCCCCCACATACCCTAGACAAGCTGATAGGTTTCTGTGTGGCTACTGCCCACACCCCGTCTGAAACACAGATAGCTTGTGGTAATGCCGTGTTTGCTAATACCTCCACTTGGCAGGTTCTCTTAATTCCTTCTCTCTTCCCTTCAAACAATTCTAGTATGCACATTTTGCGGTTACCAGTTCTATAGATAGGGCTTAACGAGGTACAAGTCCCTAGAGCATCATCTCTACACTTTCCAGCTTCTTCAGCTGTTAGCAACATGAATTTCGTTCTCCCCGAATTTAAAGCTATGTATTCTGTTTCCACCTTGTACCTTGCTATCATTCCCAAACCTTGATCTCTTCCGGGGTAGGGAATGGGTAAATTTATAACCTGGTATATCTCGAATATACTTTCTCTATCTAACAACGGAACAGATATCACAACCAATAGTCGCCTATTTTCCAACAAGGTCACACATCCCAGTGCATTATAATATTTCCACAATTCTTTGGTGGGGTCCACTGGCAGCCTTAAATGGTGGGATAACTCGGCCTGTATTCCGAGTAGCGCTTCCCTTAGGTGACCCGGGTTTACTATGCTTGGGGAGAGGTGTCCCAATGACAGCATGTCTAATTGCGCTCCGGTCCTCTTCAGGTAGTTGAAATGTCGAACTGAACCCTTTATTTCGATCGCTGGAGTAGACTGTTCTAGTTCCACGTGCCATGTCTAATGAATATCAGCTATCAGTTATCTCCTCTTAATTCCCCTCGCCAAGTAATCCACTGACTTTATCCACTGTGTCATGAGTCCTCAAGGACACATGGCACAGTGGATAAAGGTGTTAGTTAGATCCAGTGACAGGGCCCAAAGAATGTGAGTCCAATACGTAAGTCAGTGGAGAACTTGCAGAGGGGAATTAACAGGAAATAACTGAGAACTAACGTCCATTCGACATTGCACGTGGAACTAGAATTCTACCAGAGCGATCGAAATAAAGGGTTCAGTTCGACATTTCAACCAGCTGAAGAAGGCCAGAGCGTACAATGGCCGAAACGTTGTGATAAATATGGCAACAATGATGAGGGCGATGGTCCGAACAATGCAAATAGTATGCATAATACTTCATCTCTGAAATATAGACAGACAGATACTGAATATGTTTCCGTGTATTACAATCAAGTGAGTCAGTAGTTCACTTTTGAACCGACTGCTCGGTTGTACTCTCTTCCTACGGACGGGAGGAACCCGAAGGAGGCTCCGCCGAAGGGCGGAGTCTCCTTCGGGGAGGTAAACCGGCCCTGAACCCGTATATACGGGTTCAATGGGCATATTTTTGGACGAGCCCACGGACTCGGAATGCCCACGTTAAAAAGGCCTTGTGCCACATGACACCCTCGTAGGGGGGTCACTCAATATCGTGTATTACAATCAAAACTACAGTGCATTCCTTGCATCATTTGATTGTGATATACGAAAAAATAATCGTGAATATAAACGGATTATGCTAAAAATAAGCAGAAATAATATTTGTAATTTATTTAATCATATATATATATATATATATATATATATATATATATGTGTGTGTGTGTGTGTGTGTGTTAAATAAGTAATAGATTTTTATTTATTCAGCCGACAGATTTCTATCTCTTTAAACGTTAAGTTAGCAGATACCTATATTTGAGTAGATGTTTCGCTTATTTATTAAACACTGATATTTCTTTGCTTTCGTCTATCAGAATATCCGTGATCTGTTATTAAGAGTAGGACGTATTTTATATTGTTGTTTGATAACATTTTAATCGTTAATAATTATTCATTACTTAATTAATTATGGTTGATTTTTATTTTTTCATTTCTTTATGTCAACATTCATCGTTTGTTAATTTGTTTTTATTTATTTTATTTATTTAGTAACACATATTTCTTCTTAATCTAATTTCCCAAACATTCTGGACGGTAGACAAAAATAAATAAATTTAATGTCTAATAAATAAACGGATGGTTTACTCAAATGTGGGTATCTACTAAAAATAACGTTTAAAATGATAATAGAATTAATGTGAGTACAATAGACATTTAGCTGATTGATGTTACCTTAAACATTTCGACTCCAGTGATTTCGTCCATTCCTCAGGAAGTTTCAGCGAAGTAAAATGGTGGTAGCCTACATCATAGGAAATAAGAGAAACAGCATCAGCCAACAACAATAAATCCCAAACCAAAACAAATTAATAAATACGCAAATAAAACTCAAAATGCTCATGCGAAAAGGAAGTTTTACTAGGTTACTTAAAATTCGAAATCTAAAAACGAACACTTTGTAAAATACAACAACAGCAAATGCAAATATATACACTATATATAATGCAGATAATGTAACATACTTTAGACAAAACAAATATCTTTGTTGTAGGAATATGTATGTTGGTGTTTGATTTGGAAATCACGTGTCTCTTGGAATGTTTATCCCACAACTGAAATGGCGGATTTGTATGCGTGTAATAAAATGCAAAGAAACAATTAAAACCCGAAAATTACAAACAGATTATAATGTATTATCAACAAAACAAAAAGTTGTATTATTGAAACAAAGAAAATGATAATGTATGTATGTAACAAAACAATGAACATTCAAGAAAACATTTAAGGACTAGTAAACTGTTCGTGTATGTAAAATGTGTGTAGAAATCCTAGAGAAAGTAGAACGAAGCTGCATACGCACAGTTGTGTGTGCATTTGCGTGTGTCTTTCCCTCTGGGAAACGCGTTTTCACGATAGACGTACATCTTACCGTGTCTAAAGAAAAAAATGGAAAAGGAATGATAGAAAATATTACAGTGCATTTATAAGTTCAGAAAGCGTCGCATGGTGGCATTGTTTTAGTTAGGAAAGTAAGGGGAATAATTCCACATCTTAAACTAAACAAATAAGTTAACTAACGCCGAGAAAAAATGTGTATGTGTGTGTGTGTGTGTGTGTGTGTGTGTGTGTGTGTGTGTGTGTGTGTGTGTGTGTGTGTATACAGAGGTGCTGGATAAATTGTCACCGTCTTATATTTTTAATCTTGCGCATGCGCGTTGTTTGTTTTTTTATTTGCCGACTACACAGTATTGTTGGGCGCCGTCTGTGAGAAAAAGAGCACCATGACGCAATTCAATCTGCTAGAAATTTGGAAACGGCATGCTGTACGTCTTGGCATTCGATCCGTAAGATCCGATACGAACATTTCTGAGAGTTTGGATGTCAATCAGAGGACAGTGCAGACGATTCAGAGTTGGATGATGTATTCAGTCAACATCCTGGTGTTTGTAGTTGTCACTAGTGATAGCGTCGTTATCCCTCCATTAATCTTCCTACATCACCTCAGACTCAATACGAAGGACTACATCAAGTGCTGCCTCGAGTCAAGAGAGTGGTTGCTGGAAGAACCTATTGCATTGCAACATAACTCGGCACTATGAAACACAAGCAGGAGAACACAGTTCTGGCAGTCAGACAATTACTGCTACCACTTCAGCACTTACATCTCTTCACGTAACACCCAAGACTGCAACCCCCTTTATTAGTATGTGTAGGGCGGGGTTGAGCGAGAGAACAAGAAAATTCCTTGTAACATCAAAGACTAACTGAATGCAAGGATTATGGTAGTATTCACCAACTTAAACAACGTGAACGCCCGGAAGAGATGCAAGAAATTCAGAAGTCGTGTACAGGCCGTGTTTGAAGACAATGGCGTTATTATTGAATAAATTTACTCTTTAGTATTTCAAGATATTTGGTAAATGCATCTGTTAAAATGTTATATCAGTGTTATATTCATTTTTGAGAAATTTATATGACAATTTACCCATCGTATATATATATATATATATATATATATATATATATATATATATATATATAGAGAGAGAGAGAGAGAGAGAGATTAACTTAATTTTTTCTATGTTTCTATCGATCGATCGATCAATCGATTTGTCTCTCTGACTGTCTGTCTCCTAATTGCCGTTAGACTCCCGTGTCGAGAATTAAGCCGGATGTAAGCCCTACTTCTTGTTGTTGAAGTGGTTGCTGTAGTAAGAAAATTTTTACAGGCTTGAATATGTTCTAGGTTCATGTCAAATCAGTTTTGAAACACCGTGTTTTCCTTCTTCGCAAAAGCGTGAAACCCAGAGTCAAAAACTCATATACATACACCTGAATATTGTAGCTCTATCCATGATATTGAGTGCTTTCTAGTAAGTACTGCACATATAAAATAATATATTTTCATGCTGGAAGCAATTGTCAGGCAGCGTGATAATTGCGTCCAGCATGAAACAGCCTGTCGCCTCTGAATGTTCATTTCAATGTTCATTTTTATATTTATATTTACATACGCTCTATCTCTGATATTGAGCACTTTACCCAATAAATATCGCACACCTTATCATTTCTTTATAATATATATTATTTTATGTGTGTATATATATTATATATATATATATATATATAATATATATATATATATATATGTATATATATATATATATATATACTATTTTTGTGTGTGTATATATATATATATATATATATATATATATATATATATATATATATATTGAACAATAAGAAAATAAAAAATTAAAAAATTAAATATTTTAAAAAATTATATATATATATATATATATATATAAATAAATATTTATTAAAATATTAAATATATATATATATATATATATATATATATATTGTGGATGAGGGTCAGCAGTCGATGGGAAAGACATATTTCATTTGTGCTTTCTTATGCGATACTAGCCCATATATTTTATCTTATATATATATATATATATATATATATATATATATATATATATATATAGAGAGAGAGAGAGAGAGAGATAGATGTACAGAGGAGAGTCAATGTTTATATAATTGAACGTGGATGTTAGAGATAAGCATGCAATTATATTATATATAGGAAGCTTTCTTCTTGAGTTCTTCATTGAGACTAGTTTTTACTCGAATGTGGGCAATTAAAAATAATTGACATTTATTAAAATTCTTTTCTTCTTTCTTAATAAAGGCCATCGTTCATCTTCTTCGGATTTTTCTTATAAGTGATCATTTGATTTACCGAAATGATAACTCTGCAAATATGCAAAACAGAAAGAAAATTTAGGGTTTCTTCATTGGAAATGGCATAATATGTAATTCCAATCTGATGGCATAATCAAACATACAGGATGCGATGGATAAGTTGTCGTCTGAATTATACAAAAATGAAAATAGCACTGACAGGTCATTTTAAGATATATTTACCAAAATTACACAAAAATACCTAAAGAGTAAATTTATTCAATAAAATCGCCATTGGCTTCAACTACGGCCCTCAGATGATTTCTGAATCTCCTGCCTCTCTTCTGGATGGTCTCCTTGTTTAAGTTGGTGAATGTTGCTATAATCCTTGCATTCAGTTCATCTTTGGTCTTACAAGGAGTTTGTTTTTGGACTCCCGCTCTACAGCGCCCCCATACATAATAATCAAGTGGGTTGCAGTCTATGAAGTTAGGTGGTCAGATATAAGGGCTAATGTGGTCGAAGAAATTGTCTGACAGCCTTTTCTCCTGCTTTTGTGGCATTGTGCAGAGTCCTGTTGCAAAACATGGTTCTTCCAGCAGCCACCATCTTGACCCGGGGCAGCATTACCTGCTCTGGATATAGGCATCCGTGTTGAGTCTGAGATCCTGTAGTATGATGAGTGAAGGTATAACGTCGCCATCACTACTGATTCCTCCAAACACCTTCGTAGTCATCATTAGAGTCATCCAACTCTTTTCGAATCCACTGAACTGTCCTCCGATTTATACCTGACCACTCTGAAATGTCTGTATTGAAGCTTCCAGCGAGAACGTCAATCTGTACAGCATGCTGTTTTCGCATTTCTGGTGGAGTTGATTGCGTCATAATGCTCTTTCTCATAGACGGTGACCAACTGACCCAACTATACTGTGCAGTCACCAAAATCAAAAACAAACAATGCGCATTTGCGAAATTTAAAACAGTAAATGGCGACGATTCATCCATCGCGCCCTGTAGAAGAAAAAAATCATGTAACGTATTTTATCCTCTTGTTTCTTTAAGTACATCTTACAAAATCAATTCAATGGAAGACTTCAGGAATCCGGCTAACTTAACAGTTTTTGAATTTCGTTATCGAAGTTGTGGTCCAACTGCAACTAAGATTACCATATTTCCTGATGTCTGCAGTTATTAATGAGGCGCTTCAGACAGTTTAAGTATTCTTGTAAAAAATTATGTGATATTACTTATGAAGAAAATTGTGAGAAAATCAATATTTAAATTCCTGTTTATCAACCATTTTTTCATGTTTGTCATATTTTAACCTGAAAGAGAGTAAATTAGTGTAATATTCATAAAGATATAACAGATAAGATCTTCTTTCCTCACCATGTACTGGATAATTGCAGCCTTAGGATATAAAAATCCAGTTAGTAATATCTCTAACTAATATATATTACTCCATGATACTATGAAAAAGTAGACTGCCATGGCAACGGACAATACTAACCAATATTCCAACTCTTCCTCAGATTTTAGGCAACTCGACCTGGCTTGAAAGTTAGCAAGTTTGTCTCATAGGTCACTAGCCTGTCGCTCCCCTGATCGCAAGTACAATCGCTTTGCTCATGGAAAAAAAAGGTTAAAAATCAGGATTTTTCAAATTTGTTCCCAAATGTCTCCTTAGCCATTGGATGTATTGAAACATAATACAGAGCGACTAAGAATAATTTTTAATCCTTAATCGATACTCGAACCACATTTTTCCGAAGTATCTATACTCAGGAATTCCAGATGTTTTATCTTCTATATGAATAAATATGAAATCTGACTTTAATTCTTCAAAGAATTCTGCGGTTAAAAAGACCTTCAAATCTACCATATACTAATTTGTTTTGTCAGGTTGTGACACAAGGTAGGTTTAATATAAGGAGCCCGAGCGCGTACACCCGGGCTAGGAACAAAAATTGCCTGAACCCACGCAACCCTCTGTTGCGTTGGCCTCGGTGCGAGCACCAATCCCTCTCTTTGGTGCAATGAGATGGCGCGGACTCAGGCAGCTGTTCCCCAGGGTTGGGCACCTCTCAGTATAATTTTCCTCAGTTGCGACACTGTCTTTGGAGGGACCGCCCATGAGCGCACTCTGCCCAAAGACGCTGTCGCAACTGAGAGATGATAAATAAATATGTTAGAAATTACTCAAGAGAGTAATTTACGCACTAAAAACTCCATAACTGTATTATATATTATCTACTTCTATGCAATACCACTTTTTAGGTTTAACTAATTTAGAACATGGCCTGGGGGAAATAGCAGAGGGAAAGAACTTGTTAAGAGCTGCAAGGGATAGAGAGATGTGGAGAGCCATTATCGCCTACGTCCTAAAAGAACATGGCACATAAAAAGAAAGATAGAATTTACATATTGATGCTAAAAGAGTTTATTTCATTAATTAACTGTCCTTGATTACTATTCTTTTATTCGAGGATTGTTTTGATTTTCATATCAAAAATAGTTTTGTTTAGGAATATTGTCTTATATAGTGCAGAAATTGTTATAATAAAACGTGCACTGCAATTTTGGACACAAAAGGAAAATACGAGTTACCCCACTTGAACCATGGAAGCAACGATAATGGCTAGTATAATATTTAAATATATATTTTTAACCTAGCATAATCTGTCAACCCTGAATCTGAGATCAACGAAAATCGTTTCCTGCGCCTAACTTGTTTAGTGCTTTTGAATGGACTATGAATCATTTAAATCGGACCAGTGGGAGCGGAGGATTTACTTGGACACACACAAGCACAAACACACACACATACACTGTATTTTATATATAAGATTTCGAACATGACCGAGCCAGGCTGAGGCTCTATATTTGCAGGCTTGTGTTAAAACTAAGCTAAGCTTAGTAAATGACAATTGCTGCCACTGCCATTATTAATATTATTGAGTTCGATCCTCATTGCGGTACCCATATTAAGTACTCTAAACAATGATTTGTACTTTAAAAAAACAGAGTTCACCTGGTTAAATTGTATTAGCATAAAAATAACCCTTCTCCTGGCTAGATTTTTTAAAAAAAAGGTAGAATCACGCATTTCCCTATTGTCATAAGCCACAGAAAATGCCACTGCTTTAATTTGAACACTGTTCACCAATTCAATTTTTGATGCTGTTAAACACACCCCAATCACTAGCTATATAATTTTCACGTCATTAAATATGTAGGCGATGGTGCCAGTCCACATATTTGTTTGGTTTAAATCCTGTAAATTGTCATTACTTCTTTAAAATGTAGTAGAGTGGTATCCTGTTGCTTTCTCCACAGTTGGGAATTCGAGCGTGATCAGCACCTAGATGTGTGATCGCTTAGGAAGACCATGTGCTATAAGACTTGATGTGCGGTTGGTATCATGTAAAATGGCTCGGAACTGTTGCTTGGAAAGGTCGATTTCCAGTCGGGTTCATTATATTCACCTCCACGCAAATACAGTTGGGAAAGGCATGAATCCAGCTCTTTATACCAAGCTTTGGTTTAATTATTAAGACTTGTATCACTTAATACTTATTACCTCCAAAAATGCTTACAAACTAACAAACATTTCTGGCTTTAAATAACCTACAAAGGATTGATAAGCCGTAGAAAATGAATCAATTAAATTAATCAAACAGATGTGCATTCAGAGCAGTCTTTCCCCTAGAGTAGCTGCCAGGCAAGGATAGAGAGACCAGTCTACGTTGTAATTGAACACATCTCTAATTAAGTGACAGATCCCTTAATGTATTACGACTCTCATTATTTTCTCATGTGTATTGACTTCTTGTCAAAGTTAGAGAATTGGCTTCTTGTTGTCGTCTCCAGTTTTGAATTCAAAGGTAGAGAGCTATTTAAACAATAGCTTGTGGCGGAGGAGGGTAAAAACAGGATCACTGTCTTTCCCTAGGGCATTTGTGTGAAATCAATTTGGTCAACATCTGAAATCAGTTCAACAATTCTACTTTCCGCATTGATAACCGTAAGCCTACCTTAGCATTTGCGAAATGCTATGTGCCTTCAGGATGCAAGTTAGTATGACTGATTCAAACTTCTTTTTGTTTGTTATCTAAAATGCTATAGCTTTTTCAAAAAGTTCTCAAAAGTTATGTATTCAGAATACTTCTTTTTCTTCTAAACTGAATGACGCTCAATATTAGAGAGTTCAGTCTACCCTTCTATTTAAGCCAAAGCCGGGTGGGGATTAAATGGAGTCATGACATTCATTAGGACATTTGGGCGAATGTGTACACTGCAGACAAGATTGAAACTTAAACTCCATTCACCAATTCTATTGTTGTGCCGATAACCGTTAATCTAATTCAGGTATGCCATCCATTCTGGGATTCACATCACGATCTCAGATTCGACTCAATATAATTCGCTTGAAACATAAGATCCAGCATTCATAGTGTTCATTTCAAGTTCGTTACTCCGAAGTGAAAAGTTATCTGAACCAAAAGCTGACCACAATACAGAGATTCCATTTTCTATTGGAACCTTCATTTAAAGCAGATAGATAGACATGGGCAGACTAGAAGGATTCAGATATAAGTGTAGGGATATAGAAATACTGTGAAATACATTGGTAGAAAAATATCTATATTTAATGTAAATAAATACAGAAATACTAGTGACTAATTCAAACTCTGAACTAATTTCAACTCGGAATTAATTTCAACTCGGAATTAATTTCAACTCGGAACTAATTTCAACTCGATTAAAAACTCTACCCCTAACCCTAACCCTTAGTTCCGAGTAATTCTGCACACCAAGTATACATATAAAAACAGCAATAAAAATATCGGGAAAGTGAATACTAGAAACGGTAATTATTTTTCAAATAGACACAATGACTTCAGTTCAGCTGACGATGGTCGATACATAGTGAATCTTATTAGTCGTTATAGATCTTAGTTTCAATTAAAATTCTTGTAGTCTAGAAAGAAACGCCAGAAAGAAATTAAGCTCGGCAGTATCGGCATTGGATTGTTGTAATATTTTTATACTATTGCTCGACCAATACAAGAGCCAGTAAGCACTCATGGTAGAGGTCTACTGAATGTAATCGTTGTGACGGCATAAAGAGGTAAAGTAAGAAGCGCATGATCTGAGGATATGTATGATAGATATCATTTGACCCCATCCCCCGACCCAGACTTGAAGTGTTTATGATTGCAGAGTTCAGGGAAGCAACCTTTAGGGTATCAGTTCCGGGGAAGAATCTGATTAAGTCGTACTCCCTCCTTAAAGATTTAATACGAATGGAATGAGAATGTGACAACCTGGTGTATCCAGCATAGCGCGTCCGAAATAGAAACATCTGAAGCACTGAAACGAGCAAATGTAGCCTGTTTAAACAGTTGTCATTAAAATAGCAATAGAGTAGAGATTGGCTAGCAACATTTCGTCTGTGGGGAAAAGTTTGCAAAAACGCGTCTACATTCTGTCAACACTGAAAACTGTGGATTGTATAGCGGCAGAGCACATATCTGATTATTATTATTATTGTTATTCATGTTTTGATATTTCAAGTGGGGAGCATTAAAGA
Organism: Acanthosepion pharaonis; assembly: GCA_903632075.3. NCBI lineage: Eukaryota > Metazoa > Mollusca > Cephalopoda > Sepiida > Sepiidae > Acanthosepion > Acanthosepion pharaonis. The sequence goes on from CAHIKZ030001402.1 coordinate 2,393,782, forward strand.
CTTTCGGAATGTTGCGTTTTTTTGGGAGATTCTATCTTTTTTATTTTACTAATGTTTACCTTATACAAGACAGAGGAGTCATTCATTGCATTTCAGTGAAATAAGTTTTATGTGCGAGAAATAAGAGTTAAGAGGTGCAGTTTTTGAGTATATGTGGGAAAGATAACGTTTTACTCTTGACTTGAAGAAAAATTTAAGATTGCAGTAGTTCGGAAATCATCTTTTTTCTAATTGTCTCTCCAAAGTAGCGGTCCCTGGGACAAACCTGTTCGATTGGAACGTCTTTAATGGAATACAAATGGTATGGTTAGCATTAGTGTAGGTGGAATGTCAAAAATTTTACCTGCGAGGAGTGAAATTTGGTGGAACTAACTAAGCAATATAACTCGTCTAAAGACTTTCAATGGAAACAGGGACAGCGTAGCGAAAGGCTTCCATCGTTCCGTCTATGGGGAAGGGACTATATAGGATGGAAAACAATTTATCACCCACAAGGCCGCGTAGACTCATTTGATATTTGGAAAGTGAAGACTGGATAGCTCCGACACGGATAAATAAAGTGGAGGCTGGGAAGGGCGGATCCGAGTGCAGAAACTACACTAACTATTTTCCACAACGGTCTATCAATGACAGCCATCAACAATTCTGCTACACTCATACCTGTTTGCCAGTTTAGGATCAGTTTTTGCATTGGCGTCTTCTCCTACGGTCAACCTTCAACCGTGCCTTGCACGATGGCCTTCCTCTGTTGTGCGTTCTAATCTGTCCAAACAACGCCATTTTTCTCCGTTTGACAATGGCGAAAAGAGGTCCCTGGTGTCGCACAAAACTTTCAACCCTTTTCCGCATAAACTCATTGGTTTGTTGTTCCCAATAGAAAATGTCATGCATTTGTTCTCTAATGTTTGAATCCTTCTCTCTTTATCTGCCAACAGTGTCCATGTTTCACATCCTTGTAGTAGAATGGAGACTAACAATGATTTTTACAGTCTGCACTTTGTTTGAAAGCTGATTTTACTTCTCCATAGTCTTGTCAATTTGGCCATCGCTGCTATGACTGCGACAATCCGTATGTGGATTTCCAAGTTGCGGGTACCATTATAGACAAGATTGCTATTAAGTATTTAAAACTGGACACTTCCTTCGGTGAATTCCCATTCATGGTAATGTTGACACAGGTATTACTGTTTGTGCTATTAACTATTGCTTCAATGTTCAAGCGTAATGAGATGTAAATTTCTTAAAGAATCTAATCAGTTTCTTTAGAGTTAAATTAGTATCATATTCAGTAAAATATCAGAGATGTTTTGTTGGCTTCTCATTTAGAAGCAGATAATTGTAGACTTGTGTTACATTAAATTTCAGTTAGGAAATATCTATAGAATATTATATTGATGACATAGTAGATTGTCACGTCAATGGGTAATATTTGCTAATATTTATCTCCAGATTGCAACCAACATCACCTGGCTTAATGACGCAAGCTTGTCACATAGACCAGTGGTCAGCATCCTTTTGCTGACTATGTGAAAAGGGTTTTAAATTCATTCAGTGTGCCAATAGTATATGTATTTTTGTACGAGTCAAGTTCAATATACCTGTTATACAATATATTTTATATAGAATTTATACAATAATATGTAAACCAGATTAATAGAAATAAACTGTTTTTAAAACCATTGCATGGTCTTAGCATTAATGAAAGACTCACATTCATAGAGAGATGTCCCTGTCTATTGGTTTGTGTCTAGCGGTGCTCTTAGAAGGTGAAACAAGTAGAGAGACCAACTAGTGAGCAGTTTTGAAATAGCTAAATATCTTATTTTTGTTGTAGTAGTTATTGGTTCGGACTTCGTGTTGTCATTTGCGGCTGCGTGCCATTCAAAATTGCTTGGCATGCCACGTGTGGCACGCGTGCTGTTGGTACTGACACCTGTCATAGATCATTACGAATGTGATCAAACCTTACTGAGACTCCATATTTTTAACATTATGCTAAATAAAAGCTGGGCTTATTAAATAAAATATCTGCCACTTCTGAGTATAATGATCAGGAAACGGATTGTGAGTTCGATCCTTTCTGATGCCCCCATACTTCTGGCTATATGCGAAAACTAAACAATGCTTTGTAATTAGAACTAAATTTGTGACAGATTACATTGGGTTAGATGGTATTAGCCTCTTGAAAGAATTCCTATCCGGACCACGTTTAAAAAGAGTACATCCATGCATTTACAAAGGGAATAGTCCATACAACTATCATTAACATTAGCGGTATTATTAGCAAGTGCTAAGCAAAATGTAAAACTTGTTTTATGACATGCCAAAAGAGATTCTGATTATTTGTCGAAAAAGTTTCCACCTAGTTGAATTAATCACGTCTCTGATTTTATTGTTATTCGTTTATTTCTAATCAGAAAGTTTCAGGTGTTAAAATTAAATAGAAATATTAAGGTGATAATACAATTGCGTTTTGGAAGGCGTGTTAAATTATTCAAACCTAACAGGTTGATTTTCTGTGTTTACTTTACTCTATAGATTTTGCAATGTCTTTCAAATGAGTAAGACTTAAGGCCTTGCGGATCAATAATTTATGCTCATCATATCAAACTGTGGACAATATTAATCTAATATATTTTATCTTATTACAAGAGCTCTCGTATTAGACGAACATGCTCTATCGAGAATTATCGTGGTTTCGAATTCATTTTACATATTTACAAAAGAGTTCATATATAAAAACGGCATTTCAATTGCATCAGTGTAAATATAACTTTGGTCTGATTAAGTTCTAAGTGACGAAACGTATAATATGAATTTTTTTCTCTATTCTATCATAATTAAAATATATATAAAATTAAAAGCACGTAGACAAACTTATGTTAGTTTCTTAATTGTGTATTGCCATTTCTGGATGAAAGTCTCCGAATCTTAAAACATAATTATCCTTTATGAGGGAATTCTTCACAATGAATCAATAAAACATTAACGATCTCTACATATTCAAATAAAAATAACACACTGATTTCTTTTTTATAAAACTTAGGAAATACGTACCTAATTTTAACTTTTTGGACAATAGTTAAAGTTATGGGATGCGACAGAAACACTTTCCATATTTAAAGATTGTAAAAAGATCAAGATATCTGTTATTAAAAGGTATATCAGTGTCGTTTTAACAAAGGGCTGTTTAGTTTTAAAAATGAGATCATCCAAATGGTGGCCTATAGATACTGTTGTGGACGATTTCTAAAGTTTTCCATCAATCGGAGGTTCGAGTTCTTTGGGATTCTCCAGGTAGCTTTCTTTAAATGGCTAAGCCTGTAGCCCTGAAATTTGAAACCCTTAACAGTATAGATTTTCTCCACAGAACAGCATTATTCAGACGTAACATGAAATGAGCAGAAAAAGCATCCTGTTTTGCAATTACAGATTCACCAGTCTTAAAAAAAACACTTTTCAACAGCAAACACACGGTATGCACCAATCCAAACCACAATGGAATTTGATATTATCTGAAAGAACTGTTCAAACATTAGCTAGATAAAGACACGATTGCCACTAGCCTAAGGTCTCTTGCACCATACATGTGCCAATTTAAAATGTGAGAGCTATTTCTGCCACACCCTGTTGTTAAATTGACAAGGAATTGTACAGATAAATTTTCGCCTGAGGATTTATTGGCCACAGCTCACGTTGGCATGATTCAATTATTTCTTCATTGAAATTAGCCTCACACAGCGCGGAGAGTGCGACTCATAGGGACTTGACGCACTCATCATCACCATGACGTCATTGGTGTGTATATTAAAGCGTTCCCTGTGCTGAAACGGTGAACGATATTGGCATTGGACATTTAGTGAATGTATAAAGGTGGTCATCATTAATGTGGGCTGGGATTGTTGGTTGAGGCAAGTATTGTAAAGTAACACGCGAAGACGTTAAACCGAGATGCCACATGTAGAAAATAGCCGGTGGTTGAACAATTGCCAGCTGACCATACCAGAATCCTGCCAAGACTGTGCCAAGGTACTGCCAAGACCGAAGATGTAAACAGAATACCTATTTGGATATAAAATCAGTGCCATTATTATTATTGTTCCTTCGTGAAGCAAAAACCGAATAATTTTCGACACAAGCATTTCGGCAGTGCTGGAATAGTTTTGATAAATTTAATCATTAGGAATTTTACAGCAAATTTAGATAAAAGAACAACGTTAAGCAATTAGGTTTGAATTCAATATTGTACGAATCGGATTTATAGGGATAACATGGGAAAGAGAGTTAAATACAATTAATTATCTGTGTTTTATTGTTAGATAATTGGATTACCACCCCCGATTACTGCTTTTACTGTCGTATATCCTAACTGGATCTTCCGTCTCTGAAAAGTTTTAATATTTGAACGAGTTTTAATAAACCACGCGACTGGCGAGATACTACGAGATTTGTAAAACAAACATTTAGACTACATTACTACTTAGACTAAATCTATTTCAGGAACAAGTGAATAACTAATCCCTTCTGTGTAGCAAATTGCAACGAACATGTTTTAACATCAAATAAATGGAAAGCATTTCATAACGTCCAAGACAACTGGATATATGATTTATTAGAATAATAAAATATTAGAATAACAGAGAACACACACTGGGAGAAAAACCCCTGCATTCGAATGAGAAAAGGAATTCAGTAAATGCAGAAAAATAGAAATGAGCGTAAAATAAGAATATTTTTTCTTAACAAGTATTCAAACTTTGGTGATGCTGAGAAAAATGGAACTCCTACCAGGATTTATTATTGGCGGACACGATCTTAACACCGTAATATATGCAGACGGCCGAGTGTTGATAGCAGATACTGAAACGAAACTACCAGAACTCCGAGGGAATATAGTAAAGAAAAGAGTGAAAGATTAAACATGAACTCTAAGAAAGCAGAATGAATCATTGTCAGAACGAATAATAGCCCAAGATGTGATATACGAATTAAAGATGGGAATGGGTAAATATTTTGGATATGACTTAAGAGAAAGCGAGAAATATGACATTAATTTTGAAAGGCACATTAAAATAGCGAAATATACATTTCAAATAAGATATCATGAAGAAAAAAACATTCTTCGAAAGAAAGCAATTTCTCCGATTTGGCAGCGAATGTTGGACATTTTCCTTACAGATGAAGAATAGATTTGAGGCAAACGCCATATAACTAACTGAATAAATGAACTACGAAAGACTTTTAAAGACAATGAAAACAAAAAGAATGCCTATACTTAAAATATGAAAGAGATAGTTGAAATTTCTGGGAGACACAATGAGAAAAATAGTCTTGGGAACTAAACATTCCCAGGATATACTGAAGGCGAGAGAGTCAAATGGAAACAACTTGTATAAATGGATGGCAAAACAAGATGTTCGAGATAAAGTAAAAAGATAAAACATTTTAAGAGTTACAAATGATAAGAATTTAACAAGAGCCGTGTTCAATCCCGTATTAAAGTGACACTATACATGGAAGAAGAATATAAGTACACCGGAAAAATTTGAACGTATCGTAACGTTGTAAATATAATAATGCAGACTTAGTTATATCATCTTTAAAAATGTATTAGTAGAGATATAACAGTTTAATCAATGATTTACTGACAAACTTTGGCGAGAAAAAATTAACAACATAACATACAGCATTGTGCAAATTAATTTAAACCAAATGTATAATTCCTTTATTGGTTCCTTTTTTTGTATTTTTTCAAAGAAACATGGCCCAGTTCACATGTTAGATTTGCGTATGTCCATTCCACGAAGTCGTTCCTTGAAGATTGACCGCAGATTCACGTTTGGATTTAAATCAAGAGAGTCTCCGGACCAATCTATAGTATCTTGATTTGCTCACTTGTAAGGCTTGACAGTCTCTACGTGCAACGTTACAATTTTCGTACGTTTGCTTTAAGTAACCTTGCAGACAATGGCCATAGGACAACTAATCAGCAGTCGAGACAATAGTGTCTGGGCGTGATAAAAATCTGATTCAATCACAGATGACGCAATATTTATTAAGGCAAAAAAATTTCATCATGCACCCCGAAAGTAGATTCATATTACTTTACACAAATGAAAATGACCTAATCTGAGAAGAAAATAGAAATCGATTACACTCAGTCACTCCAGTGGGTCTAAAACTGACCGTATTGTGAAAGAAAGGGAATCGGAAAGGAAAAGCTGTTGTTTCAATTAATTTACACAAGAGTGTAATTTTCACTGATTCTTCTTCACATATTCAGGAAACGAAGCGTTTTTAAATTCCCTTGAGTTAAGATTGCATTCGTTTAGTTCCGGGAGCGATTTATGCAAAGACACAGTTATCATTATCTACAGATATGATAGAGGATTAAATCGATTTTTCTTCCCCATGCTATGGATTAAATACGTGAATAGACTGGACTCTCTAGCATTTTATGGTTGCCAATCTGAGAGAAGGATTATTCTTAACTCTATACCCAAGATGGCAACCTGAAACAAATGAACTATCTTTCCCTAGAATGTATGGCAATTCACAGATAGTAATAAAAGAAAATCTGATGAAAGCCATGACAATCTACATCCTGGATATGGCATGAAAATATTCAGAATTAATTTATTATCGAGAGAATGACATATGTTTCTCTTCCCAGTTCCACGACATTGTAACAAATATATAATATTCTGATTATGGCACCTTGCATTTATTGGAAATATTCATAGAAATATGAGTTAATTTTTTCTTATTCAGTTTATTAAACAGGTTGTTAATTTTTTTTTTCTTTAAAACGGAAAATAACTGGGTTGAAAATAATTCACTAAGAATGTACTAAACGATCCTAAAGCAAGGAAAAAGAAAGAAAGGAAAAAGGAAGAAAGGAAAGATAATAACAAAAGGGGGAAAGAAAGGAAAAGACATGATATCAAAACAGGCCGCTGGGTGTGGACCAGATGTCGGTCAGAGCCTCTGACTGACCTTAATTTTTGTTGAAAGAATAGAATTGGAGATATCGGTCGCGAGCGCTGACCGACATTGTCGTAGAAGAATTCTTATCAAAATAACGAAAGGTAACTTTTAATTAGAATAATAGAAATGAATTTTACTTTAGTCAGAGAGAAAGTGTCTTTGGGTTGGGGAAGTGACTGGTGAAAACGATATACGGAATTGACCTGTTAAGAATTGGACACCCACGTTAAGAAAGTAGAGATATTTCGACCTAGATAATTAAGATTCTCGGCTATCAGGAAAAACAAAGAGGTAAAAAAGAAGAGCAATTGTTTTTGGACCACGGAGGGCGCCAGGAAGGCGGAAAAGATCCTTTCTAAAAGTCAAGACTAATTAGCAGCGGGCTGTTTGACAAAGTCCAGGTGAGAGAGGGCAAGGATTGTCATTTTGCGTACGTGCAAAAAGGTGCGAAATCGGATTTTGTTTTTTAAAACCAGCACGATGTAACCACACCCGCCAACAAAAGGGAGAGGGTGTTCGGTCAATAACAATTGGTCGAATACAATCACGTGACCCGGAAGAAGAAGGAAAGAAAACCTCGATCAATAACTGTTGGACGAGGCGGTCACGTGGGCTGCGGAAGAGAAGAGAAAGAAAGGTTCGATCGGGAACGATTGGTTGAGAGCGATCACCTGACATGAGAGAGACTAAGAGAAATAGATATGCGCCGCCCCCCAAGAGCACTGGGGAGAAAGTAGGGTGAAAACAATAACGATAATGGAAAGTCAAAATTAATACGGCTTTTGAAATTATCGAGAAACCCCTGACGCCGACCGACCCACCCCGGCTTGTTGCGGCGTCAATATAAGCAGGACCCCAGTCGGCAGAAATGAGTTGGAGCTGAAGTTGAGTTGAAGTTGGAGTTAGGTTGGGCGTGAGTTGCAGTTCACCCTCGGACGACAGAAGAATCCTCGAAACAAGAAATCCTTCCAGCCCAAGTTGAAGACAAGAAATCTTCCACCGAATTGAGACAAGAAATCTTCCACCGAATTGAAGCAAGAAATCTTCCACTGAATCGAAGCAAGAAATCTTCCACTGGGTTGAAACAAGAAATCTACCAGTCTAAACAAACGAAGAAGAAGAAATACAGTTCACGTCGAAGAGAAGAACCAACTGCGAACGACCGATAGAAATTAGCCCAATGTCGAACTGAACCACACGCCGACATACATACATGATTCTAGAAAGTAGGTAGTTCGACATTTTTTTTTGCTATTTTTGTGATAGAAACTTGGTGCCATAGTTCACAGAACGGGTCGGGAAGTGAGAACTATTTTGCTTTTATGTAATAGACATTGAGATATAAAAGGTTGTTACCCTTTTTTTATCAGCAATTTTGTTGGTGTCGTGAGTTTTTGTTTTGTTGTGTTTCGCCACCCCCGTCGGACTCAGCTCGTATCGGCCCCAGCCCCTGCTGGTCCCGTCTGTCTAAGATCTAAACACAGCGTGGGTAGACAGACCGGAGATCGGTACAGTTGCTTTAGTGACCAGGTGTTGGAAGCGAGTCGGGAGAGGCGAGGCTGGTGATCATCTGACCAGAGGGTTGGAGCGGCACGCTTGGACCCAGGAGGAGCGACCAGGAGGAGCGACCAGGAGGAGCGACGTCACCGTCGGCGCCGTAACCAAAGGATCCGACACTGGGCCAGGTGTGTAACCGTCACAAGTGGTGCCGTGACCAGGATTTTTCGGCCCTGAGAAGACCACGACCGACCGCCGTTGCTGAAGGTTCAAGCAGAAATCAGAACGACCCGGGACCAAAGGAAAAGAAGGAACAGAGTCGTCTGTAAGGTAGGACACCTTGTTTATTTCCCTACCTCGATTGTTGCTCTCTGTAGACATGTCAGATTATGAGTCGGATAGAGCAGTGGGGGGTGAAGAAGAAGTAGGGCGGGGGTTGTCAGTAGATTTAAGGGGCTGTTGGGTGGACCGAGGGTCCCAGTGTTTGATGGTAGTGGGAAGGAGTTCAGGAACTGGCTGACAATCCTCGAAAAGAGCCGAACCATCTACGAGCTCTCGGACCAGGAAACCCTGTACCTGGCATACGATGCCACAAAGGGAAAAGCGTCGGAGTTCGTAAGGGGACTCTTGGAAAATCATCCCCGCTTGGCCTGGGAAGAAGTAAAAAACTGCTGACCAAAGAGTTCGCCGACGAGGGTACGGGCCATAGAGGCCATGAGGGCCCTTTTAAAACTAACACAGCTTCGGGAGGAGACCCCGGGAGAATTGGGGGGCCCGAGAGCGGGAAGGCTATCGTCATTAGCATTCCCCGAGGTGGTCAGGGACAACGCAGTCATGCAGGCCCAACTGGCGGACCTGTATGTGGAAGCTCTGAGTGATGAGCGTGTTCGGCACGACGTCCTGAAAGAGGGACCGCTCAGACTGTCGGCAGCGATAGAGCTGGCCAGAGAGCCAGGGGGTATGGGATAAGGTGAAGAGGTGTGGGAAGAAGCAGATACCAAGTCAAGAGGCTGGAAGAAGGGGGGTAGGCGGAAGAGCCCCCGTGTGGAATCAGAGGGTTAAGGAAGAGGTGGATCGGGCAGAATTATGGGAGGAGGACCCCAATAGAAGGGCATGGTCGACCAGGCATGGCTTTATAAGCCCACGCCGGGTCGATACGGGCTGGGTCTGCTGGACCTGTGGGTACGAGGACCACAGGGCGGCGGAATGTCCGACGAAGTGGGGTTGCCCCAGACTTCGATCGTGACAGGTGCACCAGGTGTGGTAAGAAAGGACACCTGGCTAAGTGGTGCGGGCTGAGGAAGGGTGCCCCACCAATATTAACAAAGAAGGCCGAGCCCAAGAAAAGCCAAAGGGCCACCCCAGAATTAAGAGGGAGGGTGGCCCAGTTAAAAAGAAGAGAAATAAAAGCTTGGACCAGTGGGTGGGCGAACCGCTTGAATAGAGGACGGTTCCCCTGAGGATAGACCACAAGGCCAACCCAGAGAAAAAAGGGGAAAGAGCAAAATGTTGGACATGTGGTCGGGCGGGCCACTTTGCGGCAAGCTGTCCAGCAAGAAGGTGCTGGTTTTGCAGGAGGCCAGGACACCTGAAAAGAAACTGTATTTTTAGAAACGGCCGAGGGAGACCGGGAGAGGTCCGGCTGGGGTCGCCCAGGTGCAGGGGGGCGCAGAACTCCACCTCATAAAAAAAAATGAAGGTGATTTATTACTACTGGCGCCTATGGCTGGGTTAACCCAAAGGTGGGGACCCAGGAAGAAGAAAGCTCAGGTGTTCTCTTCGCTAACGCAAGAGAGAGAACTATCCTGTAGAGCAGAGATAGGTGGTAGAGAGATGAGGGCTTTGGTGGACACAGGAGCATCTGTGTCATTGATGAGAGGAGACATACAGGCGGATGAAACGGAAGAGAAGGTTACGGGGAAGCGGACATAGAGATCACGCAAGCAGATGGGGCTCCCCCTGGAGATAAAAGGGATGGTGAGGCTCCCGGTGAGGATTGGAAGGTGAAAAGCACCCAAAATTTTTACGTAACCCCTGACCTGTGTACAGAGGCAATCTTGGGAGAAGATTGGCTCCGGAGCCAGAGGGCCCAGATTGAGTTTAATCCTACTGTGTTGGTAGTGAACGGCGAGAGAACGCCATTGGGATGCCCACCAGAGGAAAGAGATAACCATAGTGGTGGAGGAAGATGTAAAAGTTACCTCCTAGGACCGCAGTGTCGGGAAAGGGTAGGCTAATGTCAGAAAAAAAAAGGTACGGAGAGGACCTCTGCAGTTGGTCCCTGTAGAAGGAAAGGGCCTAGAAGATAACGAGGTAACCCTGTGCGAAACGGTAGTGGAGGCAGCCGAGTTGGTGCCCATTATGATGGTGAACCAGGCCCAAAAGACTATCAAGGTTAGGAGAGGGGAGAAGATAGGGAGAGCACTTCCCCTACGAACTCTGAATCGGGTGAGATTGAGGAAGAACGAAGGAAGCTAGTAGAGCAAACAGAAGGAATCTTAGATGAGGATATATTAGCACCGGATCAATTTAGAACCAGAGTGGGGGGGGGGTCTGTTAAGGAACAATCGAGATGTGGTGGCCCAGTCAGACAAGGAGCTAGGTCAGACCCACACAGTCGAAATGAAAATCGACACCGAGACCACCCCCTGTGAAATTAAAAACCCTACCGAACACCTATACATAAAAGACCCCTTGTAGAAGAGGCAGTAGAGGAAATGTTGGAAGCTGGGATGATCGAAAGATCGATCTCCTTGGAGCTTCCTAATAGTAATAGTAGGTAAGAAAGATGGCGGCCACCGTTTCTGTGTGGATTTTAGAAAGCTGAATTCTATATCGAAGCCGTTGGCGGTGCCATTGCCATTGATAGACGACATTTTGGCATTATTAGGGAAGGCAAAGTACTTCTCTACGTTGGACTTGAGGTCCGGGTATTGGCAGGTAGCCCTGGATGAGACTGACAAGGAGAAGGCCGCATTCGCGTGTCACCTGGGACTGTTTCAGTTCAGAGTGATGCCATTCGGTTTAGCTAATGCCCCGGGAGTCTTCCAACAGCTAATGTCAATAGTGTTAGGAGGATACGAGAGCTTTGCCATGGCGTATTTAGACGATATCTTGATATTTTCGGAGACAGTGGAACAACACTTTTTTTCATTTAAGACAGGTGTTGGGAAGGTTGAGGAAACACGGATTAAAATTGAAATTGTCAAAGTGTCAGTTTCTGAGGGAAGAAACTAGGTATTTGGGCTTCGTCATAAACGGAGACGGTATTAAACCCGACATGGATAAGGTAAAGGTCATAAGGGAAATGCCAGAGCCTAAGACAGTGAGGCAGGTAAGAGGTTTTATAGGAGCTATAGGCTACTACCGGCGCTTCGTCCCGGCATTTTCAAGAATTGCCATACCGCTAGTGGCCCTGACGAAGAAATACGCTAGGTTCAAGTGGACAGAGGACTGTCAACGAGCATTTGATTCGCTAAAGGAACAGTTGACAACCGTTCCACTGCTGACGTATCCAGACCTCAGCAAGCCCATGATATTATACACGGATGCCAGTGAGCAGTGTGTAGGAGCAGTACTTACCCAGCCGTGTCCTGATAAGGAAGGACCAGTGCCAGGCATACCAGAGGAAGTACTGATATACTTCCTCTCCCATAAGCTCTCAGAGACACAACAGAGGTGGCCAGTAATAGAGAGGGAAGCATATGCTATCATGTATGCTCTCCAAAAACTGGACTACTATTTAAATGGTGCGGTCTTCACTATAAAGACAGACCACAAGCCTCTGCAGTACCTATTGCAGGCAGAGTGGACAAATAATAAGAAAATTCAACAGTGGGCACTTAAGTTAAGTGGCTACCACTGTAAGATAGAGTATTTGGCAGGAAAGGAAAACACGTGCGCAGATTTACTCTCAAGAATACCGAAACAACTGGAAGAAAGATCTGTAAGGGTAGAACAGGGAGTAGATGATAAAGCCTATAGAATAGGAGTAATTAACTCTAATAAGCTAAAAAAGATCGCCCTATATTAGAATCGGACGAAGAAGGGGACGCCCAGATAATAACCGATCCTTACTGGACAGAAGGAATTGAGAAGGAGCAAGCAGACAGTGAAATAGCTGCTCTGAGAGAGAAGGTGAAGTCAGGAGAGACCACCAAGTATGCCATAATAGAGGAAAGGCTGTATTATCTCTCAGGAAGGATGAAGAAGTCAAACCCAAGTTGTATGTGCCCAAAAGTTTAAGACCAGAGATATTGGAACAGTGCCACGAAAGGTTGGGTCACATGGGAATTGGTAGGACATGTGATCTCATAGGAAGAAAGTACTATTGGCCCAAACTGTACGGAGAAGTCACTAACTATGTTCGGAGTTGTGTAGTGTGCCAGTCGCAGAGCAGAAGGCAGGAAATGGCACCCTTGGAGGAAACAGACGTACCAAACTTCCCTTCGAGAAAGTGAGTATGGATGTATCAGGACCATATGGGGAAACTGCACAAGGAAACAACTATATAGTGAGTTTTGTCGATTGGCTAACAAATTGGCCTGAGGCATTTGCAGTACCAGACAAGAAGGCCAGAACTGTGGCCGGGTTGATAATAAGCGAAATCTTCCCTAGGTATGGTGCCCCTGTGCAATTGGTAACAGATAATGGCACGGAGAATGTGAACAGCATCATGAGAGAGGTTTTGACAGGGTTGAATGTAGAGCACATAAAAAACATCCCCATATCACCCCCAGGGAAATGCTAAAGTGGAAAGGTTTCATAGAACCTTGGGAGATGTATTGGCCAAGTTGGTCAGAGAAAACATTGGAAATTGGGACTTGTATTTGACGCAGGCTCTGGCGGCCGTGAGGTTTACGATAAACGAAACCTCCAGATTTTCTCCTTTTTTTTTGTTGTTTGGCAGAGACGTGGTCCTGCCTGTAGATAACCTACTGAAGCCCCGAAGAAGGTATATGGGAGAAGATCATCATCAACTATTGCTGGAACAGCAACATAAGATATTCGTACAGGCCAGAAGAAGAATAAAGAGGGCCCAGAAGAAAAGAAATGAAAGGGTGAATGCTGAAAGAAAGGTGGTAGAATTGAGGGTTGGAGACCCTGTCTACTATAAAATCCACCAGAGAGAAGGAAAACTAGACCAGAGATGGGAACCGTACTACCGGATAGTAGAGCAGACGGGCCCCGTATCATATGTAATATGGGATCAAGTGGCAGGACGAGCGAGGAGGGTTCATGCCAATGATCTGAAGAAGGCTGAAATAGCTAACCTGGAAATGAGCGAGCCGAGGCCTAAGAAGACAAGGAAAAGGAAGGTAACTCTGGTTGAACCGGAAGAAATGGAGACGGAGGAAGACTCTGAGGAAGATGAGGAGATAGGTCGACTTGACCAGATAAACGAAGCAGTCCGAGTGACGGAGTTGGAACCCTCAGCGGGATTAGCGATGTTCAGTCGTCGACTGAATCAGTGCAGAGAAGACCCTGTGAAATCGCCATCGCACCCCATGTCCGAAAAAAAGGAAGAAAAAAGACGAAGAGGTCCAAACAAGCAGTCGAAGGCTTTTAAAAGAGGCACCCTGAACAGGACGAAGGGTCCAGCGAGTGGGAGGAGGAGGATCGAATACCCCTTTCCCAGCTTAAGGAAAGGATAAGGAACAAGAAAAGTTTAGACATAGAGTCGAGAGGTATCGAAGACATTCAAGGCGAAGACTCTAAACAGGAAGAAGAATCAGGGGATGAAGAAGAGGACAAAAAACCTCCTGGACGAGAATTAACCACAGCAAGAAGGTTAGAGGTTGAACAGGAATCACCTCAGAAGATAAGATCAGGGAGGAGAAGAACCCCAAATCTCAGTAGAACAAAAAGGGCTGTGCAGAATAGGAGCATTTAGTGTCGACAGATAGCGACACTGGCTCATCCAAAATCCTACTGTCTGACTATGGTAGATGTGAGTGGAGGGATGGAGTCGCGGGCTGCACCTCACGAGGGACGGAAGAATTATTGGCATTGCTGATTGATCACCAGTAGTGTCTTAAAGTACGACCTTTAGAGTGGGCGCCACGCACACCTGACCGGACCATTCTGTCTGCTGGGGATTAGTTAGGGGAGGAAGAGCCGAGCTTAGAAAAAAAAAAAAAAAGTTATGAAATAATTGAGTGATGAATCGAGCGGGACTAAGTGATTGTGAAAATAACAACAAGAGAATTTGTTACCTTTCAGGAATGATCAAGATGAAAGGGTTGGTGATGACGATGATGGTGATAGCCACGCTGGTGGTGACGATGGCGGAAGCCGGAAACGCAGCCGAAACACCATTTTAAAAAAACGAGCCAAGTGATAATAACCAGGTCTAAGTGGTTGGTCACATTCGTGATAGATTTGAACCCGTATGAGTCGCTATTAGATAAGTTAGGAAACGAGCTGACGCAGCTGGATGCAGCCCGATTGAAAGTAGGACAAGATTATCCCAAGCACAAAGGGTATCTTAGTTTATTGCACTCCCTAGAATCAGAAGCCACTATGATAGAGGCTCAATGGAAAGACATGCAAAGCTACCTGCAGGGAATAGAGTTACTGCAGACGCGGGAACGAAGATCCGTACTCCCGATTGTGGGAAAGGCGTTGAGTGTCTTGTTTGGAACAGTAACTGAAGATGACGTTAAATTCATAAGAAGGAAACTGGGACAAGTAGAAGTAAATCAGAGGACGCTTGCCCAGGTGGCAAGAGAAAGTGT
This sequence comes from Acanthosepion pharaonis, assembly GCA_903632075.3. Lineage (NCBI taxonomy): Eukaryota > Metazoa > Mollusca > Cephalopoda > Sepiida > Sepiidae > Acanthosepion > Acanthosepion pharaonis. The sequence goes on from CAHIKZ030001402.1 coordinate 2,409,003, forward strand.
CACGATATTAAATGTGACAAGGTTAGAAGTATCCAAAAATAGAGCCAGGATCAATTGGTTAATAGACAACCTGGCGAAACTAAGACAAGAGGTAATTAATAATACAGAAACTGTAATGATTGAGTTACAGGAAATAAGTGGATTCATGCAAAAATATTTCCAGCTAATGACGATTACGAATAAAAGTACGACAAACTAGTCAGTCGTTGACGACCTTGCTGGAACACGTGAGAGCACAATTAGACATGCTGTCATTAGGACACCTCTCCCAAGTATAGTAAACCCGGGTCACCTAAAGGAAGCATTACTGGGCATACAGGCCGAGTTACCCCGCCATTTAAGGCTACCAGTGGACCCCACTAAAGAATTGTGGAAGTACTATAATGCCCTTGGATGTGTGACCTTGTTAGAAAATAGACGATTATTGGTAGTAATATCTGTTCCGTTACTAGATAGCGAGAGTATATTCGAGATATACCAGGTTATAAACTTACCCATTCCCTACCCCAGAAGAGATCAAGGTTTGGGAATGATAGCAAGGTACAAGGTAGAAGCAGACTACATAGCATTAAATTCTGGGGAGAACGAAATTCATGTTGCTATCAGCTGAAGAAGCTAGAAGATGTAGAGATGATACCCTGGGGACTTGTACCTCGTTGAGCCCTATCTATAAAACTGGTAACCGCAAACTGTGCATACTAGAATTGTTTGAAGGAAGGGAGAAGGAATCAAAAGAATCTGCCAAGTAGAGGTATTAACAAACTCGGCGTTACCTCAAGCTATCAGTGTTTCAGACGGGGTGTGGGCAGTAGCCACCCAGAAACATATCAGCCTGTCTAGGGTATGTGGGGAGAGTCCACAAGGACATTAAGAATAAGGCCACCGTTATCCCTGGTGTCGCTACCCATGGGATGTTCGGCGGTTGGGGTGTCCATCTCATTGCCCCTATTACCAGATGGAAGAAAGGTATGAAGAAAAGATTCACTCATCGAGACGATTAGTAGAGGCTTAGTCAATTGTACAGAATTATGGGAGCCGATAGTGAAGAGATTCTCTAATGTCACCTTAAATAAGATGCCAATTTTAATGAAGCCCATAGAAAAGATCGATATGGATCACTTAAGAGATAGGTTAAGTGCGCTGGGAGACGAAGGTGTAGCTTGGGAAGACGATGAGCAGATCGCGATAAATTGGTCAATAGTAATGGGTACATTCCTAGTTATAGCCATCGGGGGTGTAATAATATGGAAGATTAAGAGTAGGAGAAGATTAGCGAACGACAGTCTAGTGAGCATGCAACAACTCGAGAGGGAGATGCCGAGCGGTGTTCCTCACTCAGACAGAACTGGCGAAGAAATTGCTGGAAGACCAATGGAGGAGGCTGGCGTGAGACCACCACGTGCGGCGGAAAAACCTCCCACAGCAGAGAGGAAAACATTGACCAAGAAGAACAAACCCTAAAGAACACATCTGCACCTACAGACACACGCACACATTTCATTGCATGTAGAACAAAAGAAAATGAAAAGAACATTTCATTGCATGTAGAACAAAAGAAAAATGAAAAGAACATTACATTGCATGTAGAAAAAAAAGAAAAAGAAAATGAAAAGAACATTTCATTGCATGTAGAACAGAAGAAAATGAAAAGAACATTTCATTGCATGTAGAACAAAAAAAAAGAAAATGAAAAGAACATTTCATTGCATGTAGAACAAAAGAAAATGGAAAGAACATTACCCTTGCATGTTAGAAAGTAGAATAGAATTGCATGAGACGAATGCATGGTGCATGTTAAATGATGTAATTGGGTTTAAGGTGTCATTTACGGGTAAAATGACAAATCGGTTCCTCTTTAAAAGGGGAGGATTATGGCACCTTGCATTTATTGGAAATATTCATAGAAATATGAGTTAATTTTTTCTTATTCAGTTTATTAAACAGGTTGTTAATTTTTTTTCTTTAAAACGGAAAATAACTGGGTTGAAAATAATTCACTAAGAATGTACTAAACGATCCTAAAGCAAGGAAAAAGAAAGAAAGGAAAAAAGGAAGAAAGGAAAGATAATAACAAAAGGGGGAAAGAAAGGAAAAGACATGATATCAAAACAGGCCGCTGGGTGTGGACCAGATGTCGGTCAGAGCCTCTGACTGACCTTAATTTTTGTTGAAAGAATAGAATTGGAGATATCGGTCGCGAGCGCTGACCGACATTGTCGTAGAAGAATTCTTATCAAAATAACGAAAGGTAACTTTTAAATTAGAATAATAGAAATGAATTTTACTTTAGTCAGAGAGAAAGTGTCTTTGGGTTGGGGAAGTGACTGGTGAAAACGATATACGGAATTGACCTGTTAAGAATTGGACACCCACGTTAAGAAAGTAGAGATATTTCGACCTAGATAATTAAGATTCTCGGCTATCAGGAAAAACAAAGAGGTAAAAAGAAGAGCAATTGTTTTTGGACCACGGAGGGCGCCAGGAAGGCGGAAAAGATCCTTTCTAAAAGTCAAGACTAATTAGCAGCGGGCTGTTTGACAAAGTCCAGGTGAGAGAGGGCAAGGATTGTCATTTGCGTACGTGCAAAAAGGTGCGAAATCGGATTTTTTTTTTAAAACCAGCACGATGTAACCACACCCGCCAACAAAAGGGAGAGGGTGTTCGGTCAATAACAATTGGTCGAATACAATCACGTGACCGCGGAAGAAGAAGGAAAGAAAACCTCGATCAATAACTGTTGGACGAGGCGGTCACGTGGGCTGCGGAAAAGAAGAGAAAGAAAGGTTCGATCGGGAACGATTGGTTGAGAGCGATCACCTGACATGAGAGAGACTAAGAGAAATAGATATGCGCCGCCCCCCAAGAGCACTGTGAGAAAGTAGGGGTGAAAAACAATAACGATAATGGAAAGTCAAAATTAATACGGCTTTTGAAATTATCGAGAAACCCCTGACGCCGACCGACCCCCCCCGGCTTGTTGCGGCGTCAATATAAGCAGGACCCCAGTCGGCAGAAATGAGTTGGAGCTGAAGTTGAGTTGAAGTTGGAGTTAGGTTGGGCGTGAGTTGCAGTTCACCCTCGGACGACAGAAGAATCCTCGAAACAAGAAATCCTTCCAGCCCAAGTTGAAGACAAGAAATCTTCCACCGAATTGAGACAAGAAATCTTCCACCGAATTGAAGCAAGAAATCTTCCACTGAATCGAAGCAAGAAATCTTCCACTGGGTTGAAACAAGAAATCTACCAGTCTAAACAAACGAAGAAGAAGAAATACAGCTCACGTCGAAGAGAAGAACCAACTGCGAACGACCGATAGAAATTAGCCCAATGTCGAACTGAACCACACGCCGACATACATACATGATTCTAGAAAGTAGGTAGTTCGACATTTTTTTTTGCTATTTTTGTGATAGAAACTTGGTGCCATAGTTCACAGAACGGGTCGGGAAGTGAGAACTATTTTGCTTTTATGTAATAGACATTGAGATATAAAAGGTT